>LPNX010919605.1:97672-235885 GCA_001517045.1 Pseudotsuga menziesii
AAAAAAAGTATCAATGAATCATGAACTTTGAACCATAAACTGCATATTTGATATTTCTAATTAAACCACAAAAATCAAAATGTATTACATAGATATCGAGAGAGTGGCACCAACAAATACAAAATAGAGTAGATACTACTTACTAACTTCATACTAAGTCTACATAACTACTAGATACAAAATGAAAATACTAAATAGCCACAGGTAAGAATATGATAGCTCATCAATGGTACTAGCCACTGTCAATCATCCTCCTTCTCCTCCATGTCAAAATCAGCATTATTATCATAACTCTTTCCTCTATCCTCCTCTTTTATAACCTTTTTGATAGGACACATGTCTAGAAATCAGGACATGTTCCTGGCACATGTACAACACAAGTTATAATACTTAGGTTATAACCTATTTATTTAATATTTTATTGTTGTAACATTGCCTTCCCCTTAGGAAAGCTTTGTCCTCAAAGCTGAGTTTTCTCATGTCGTCTTTTATTCTGGCTCTGTGTCGCACTGATGACTTGAGAGATGCGATTTTGATTATGACCATTGCTTCATTTTCATCATTTTGTCTTGGTATTTGCATTGAGTATGAACTTGGTGAAGTTTTGTTTACGCTTTTTCCACTTGTGTGATTGCTTCTTTTAACTATGTTTGTCATCAATTGAACATACTCGACATACATGACAACCTTAACTATTTACGTGTTGTTATTCCCAACATATTTTGTGTCAGTTCCCCTGAACGGGCTCTTTGTGCTTATAAAGCTCATAAGAACACCAGTCTTATCTTGTGTCTGATAGATATTATAGTTGCTTTCCTTGATGTTCTTTATAGAAGTCCTTGTGATGACATATGTCCTCCGTGTGTTTGTTATTGTGATATTATTGTCAATGCATTAATCATCGTTATTGTTAGTAACATCGGCTTGTCTCTTATCACAATCTTGGTCAGGATCATCTTTCTCCTTGTCAAATATTTCGTTGTCATTTTCTTCATTACTAGGGTATGTTATATCTTTGTCTTGCACAATATCTTGATCGATGCCATTAGTCTCATTGAAAATGACATAATAGTCTATTGTATCTTCATCTTTTACATTAGCTTGGGTGGTTTGTTCTACGCGATTTTCACATCCATCTTCATTTTCTTTAAACATTCTGTCAATAGATTTCTTCATTTCATCTATTTCCTTAAGGATTTTCTCAAGGAGATTTATCAATTCGTCACTATAAGATGCCATGGATGTTGTACAAGGGACTTTTGCTTCCAAGGTAAGAAGGTTATTATTATATTTAATAATAACTTTTTTTTAATAATAATATTATTATTATTTTTAAAAATAATATATATATATGGGGTAAGAAAAAATGTTAATAAAAATTATAATAATAATAATGTTATTATTATATAATTTAATTTTTATTAACCTTTTATACATATATAATTTTTTGACGATGGTTGTAGGAAGAGTTTAGAAGAGGAGCCAGCGGTGGAAACACACTGGAGAGAATGTAGATGGGAGAAGAGGTAAAATGATGGATAGGAGGGGCGTGGGTTGTGGAGGAGGATGTAGGCGATTGGAGAAGTGGGGGGTGAATGGGTAGGCGAGCAACGATGTGGAGAAGGAGCAGGCGTCGAGAGAAGTGGGTTGCAGCTGAGCTAATGATGCGGCAAATGGATGAGAGCTACGTGGGATAGGGGTGGTAAGAGCAGGAGCTGGCAGGGTGGGTGGAGTAGTGGACGCAGACGCGGAGTGGGCAGCAAGGGTAGAGAAGGGAAGAGTTGTAGGAGAAGGAGCTACAGGGGCAAGGGAGAGCACGTTGCCTAGAGGAGGTGCAGGGTTGGTGAAGAGTTCAAATGGGAATGGAGAAGGGAGCAAGTGTGGAGAGGGGCACAGGCAGGGGAGAGGAGTGTCGGAGGAGGGTGGAGACTGTGGTGTGAGGTATATGTTGGAACTAAACACGAGTGAAGTAATGGAGCAGGGACATTCGAAGGGATGCACAAATGGCAATGTGGGAGTGTCAAGGAGGAGGGCGTGGGCATTGGTTGTGCAATGATGAAGGTGAAGGGATGCTGTGTGGTGGGTGTGAGAGGAGTGGGATCACGCGGATGGTAGGAGTAGAAGGGAGCGTAAATGGAAGGAGTAGATGGGAAGTGGGAGCAAAGCGCACAAGAGTGTGGGAGGGGAAGATGGTGAGGGGCGTTGTAGAGGAGACAGTAGGGACGATGATCAATCGAGAGTGTAGGGAGGACAATGTTGGTAGGAATGCAGCGAAAAATAAGAGGAGCGAGGTATGGAGTAAGGTGAGAACAGGTGAGCCGAAACCGAGCTCAACACTGGGAGGAGCCAAATCCAAGCTCAAGGGAGGAGCAACCGCTCTATACCAAATGTTGCAACTGTATCTGGTTGAACAGTTAAGAGTCGAATCCAACTTCCATGATGAATGATAAAATAGGAATAAAATGATAGATGATGGATACAATATTCCAATGAAGCTCGCCTTTACAAGGCTTGAGCATGCATAGTGAAGGGTTACGCCCTTTCACCAATAACAAATAACCTATTTATTTATAAACAATAATATTATTTAAATATTCACAACAATTTCACATGCTTTAGCTAGATCTAAAGGGCTATAAAATATCTATTTCAAGCATAGATCTAGGCTTATTTCTTTAGCACTTGTAGCCATAATTCTTTTAAGATCTTTTCAAGCACTAAGTAGGCAGAATTTTTTTTATGTTGTATTTGACTAATCAACTATCTTTTGGTTTTGTTAGCTTGTTCATTTTTTACATTTCTCATCCGATAAGCAAAAGTGCTGGCGAAATTCTGAGCATTTGAGCCATTCAAAAGCCCAAGTTTCAAGCCTCCTTACTTCATCTTTTCTGCTAATTGTAAAGTTCCCTGATCCTGTTTTTCAAAGGACCAAAGGTGTTCTTTCTTAAATCATCTATAAAGTAAACATAATAAAGGAAGCAAGTGGGATAGACATCGCCCACACCCCCTTCCCCCAGTGTGGGAACCTGTATCACCTCTTAATTAGGTTGCTTGTTTTCTTTTTGCTTTTTTCTTTTCTTATTATTTGATAATAATCCTTAGAATAGATTTCATTAGATAAAGTAGATTAATCAGGTTACTTTCATTTTCTCTTTGCTTTATCGTTGTGCAAAAGTAATGAATTTGCTCCTACGCTTTCTCGAAGTACCGAAAGAGCTTGCTCGCATAAGGGAAAAGAGATTCGCAACTAGTAATTAGAAAACAGTTACTTTTCTCGCAAGTTGTTTTATTTCTTTTAGTTCCTTAATTGCAATAAAGCAAACATTTGATTGTGTATTCCCAAAGTACCGAAAGAGCTTGCTCGAGTAAGGGAAAAAGATTCTCAATCCTTATAGCTTAATTAATTCACATTTACTTTTTGCTTTCTTTCAAGTTAAAGTAACGAACCTAGTTTAGTGTCCACGTATGCTCTAGTCAACTGCGGGCTTTACCTGACCATCTGGACAAATTAGAAACGGAGCTAAGTGCCTAGTAATTAGGTTCATATTTTGCAATTAAACTCCCTGAAAGACAAAAATCTGGTGTCTCAAATTTTACCTCTTGTGGGCAAACTCTGCAATGAACTAGGAACTTCAAGATAGTGCCCATGGGGATCCGTCAGGCTACACCCTTGTTTGGTGTTAGTGTTGGACACACCCACCCGACTCTGATCTAGCCCACATTTCACGTGTAGATCCCAAGGTTACAAAAACCGAACCAGTGGTCAAATCAGCCTACCTTGAAAACCGGAACCGGACCGAAACAGGGAAAAAAACCGGATCACAAAACTGGTCCACCAAAAATACAAAAACTACTTAAAATTTGAAAAATTATATATATATATATATATATATATATATATATATATATATATATATTCATGTGCAACCATGTGAATCCAAACCATTATACACAAACTTGCAAAAAGGGCTCTTATTTTGTGCCATACTGAGCATATTTCACTAGAAACTTCCCCACTCAACCAACTTTTATATTTTTTTTAAATTAAAAAATACCCTCTCAAGTGTTGTTGTACAATTATGTATGGAACCGATTAAAATCGAAACCGAAACCAGTCAAACCCAAACCGAAACCGGTAAAACCAGTCAAAACCAGCCAGTTCCATACGGAACCGGTCATTTCTGGTTTGAGAAACCGGTTTGACATGGTGAGGCTTTGAAACCGATGGAACCGATCGGTTTTATTTATTCTGGTCCGGTTTTTGTTACTGGGTAAATACGAACATATTCCTCATACCCTTTACGTATACTTTGGAATTCTCTCTCCCATTAATCAAGATAATTTTAATAAATTAAAATTAACCAAGAATAAACCCACTCCTTAATCCACTCATCACTAATAATTTAAAACTGACCAACAAGACAACTGCAATACTTTCACGTCATTCGACTCCACTTGGCATTGATCTATCTGCAGGCAATTTTGTTCTTTTTACTTAAGTGAATTTGTGTTGAACGGTTTATATTTTCAAATGTTGTTGAGTTAATTTATATCTTGAAAAATCTTGTTTCAATTTCTTTTTTATCTTTAACTCCTAGAATTAATTCTCATCCTAAACAACTAAAGACTAAAAGCCTTAGTAACTTTTCATAGGGTCTACCCCCTTAGCTTGGTTAGGAGTTGGCCTAAACAAAGGAGACAAGATCAAGTGATAGTACTTGACTTGAGACTTTCCCCCAAGGAAGCACCTAAGGGCTTGAAGATTTTTGCCACATTACCCAAGGTGCATGAAAGGCGACAACACAACCTTGTCCAATACAGCAGCTGGAGAACTCTTAACAATGTCAGGAGGGTTTTCTGAAATTTCAACAACAAGGAATTGATTTACAAGAGTGGTTGCAGGCGAATAATGGACATCTTTCTCCTCCGAAAAACCTCGTTCTTCCATAAACTGCTCCCAAGTGATTTGTGATTTCTCAAGTTCCTTCGAAACCAATTATTGATGAGTGCTTATGAGGGTTGTTATTCGAGATCTAAAAGCAGTCATCTGTGATTTGGCTCCTCCAGGATACTCCTGAACTGAAACCCAATGATGGTCTTATTTAGTGGGGGGACATGTTAGAGAGAGCTTGCCCATTATCTCCATCAGCTTCTGGAACTGCAATGGCATGATTTGGTCCACACTAAGTACACTCCACAATGCTTTTAAATCCCACCGCCTTCTTTTCCTCACAAAGACACATATGACCCCTATGAGAACACCACCCCCCATCCAAGGATACCATTGGATTTGGCCTTGTAGACAAAAGATGCGATCGAACTAGTATTTTAAAAATCAGTTGAGTGCGAGTCTGAGTTTGCTAGAGTTGACCCCTGGCCAAGCTGACTCAGCCTACAACTCAGCTCGAGTGGTCGATTTGATACTGAGTCGGCCAAGTTGGGGTCCGAATCGGCCGAGTTAGGGTCTGAGTTGGCTGAGTCGACCGAGTTGACCATGTTGCAACCCGAGTCAGTCGAGTCAGTTTGTGGCAGACACCCACCAAAAAAACATGTTTATTTTCTATTTTTAAGGTTTTTCTTATTCTAACCCTAACCTAAGGCCATAAGATGACCCCCTGCCCCTCTATTTGCCTCACACTTCTGCTGTAAGATGTTTGTGAGCATTTGGTATTATTGTTGTTTAGATTCATGGAGGCTTGGACAAGCGTCCAACAGTGAAGAACAGTCAACAGGATTAGAGGAGTTGGACTGTTGGAGACCGGTTTTTTGTTACCTAGATGTATGTTAGCTACCAACTAGCCATTGTTTCTTTTTTTCTCATTAAATTGACAAATATCAATCCTGTTTTCTATTGTTTGCTTCCAAAATAATAAGATTTTTTTCTTTTTTCTTTACATGTTTAGATTTGCTTTGCATTTAGATTCTAGATTGCTCGCAAAAGGAAAAGATTAGGCATGGATCCATGTTGATGACATTGAAGGGAAATTGTATTACAAGTATTACAAGAAATGGATTAAAGGAGGGGGTATTAATAGACTTAAACAACAGTTGGCTGTTGTTAGAGGAAATATTGTCCCATGGGGCGCTGATTTGGAGTTGATTGGAGAGATTAGGTTGGAGTTGCAACAATAGTTTGATAAATTTGAAGAGGAGAAGGCTAAACAAAAAGAGATGTATGATCATTGACATATGATGTAGTGGCATCATAGCATGTTGTTTTTTGGACTCTATAGGCCAATTAGGCCTCATTGATTATGTTTTTTGTTCTACATATGTATTGCACAGTACAGTCAGTGCCATTTTGATATATTCACCCTCATATGGTATATTAATAAGTAAACATTGGATATTCTGTCTCTAATGCGTTGCAAGCATGGATTAAAATCTTTAAAATATTGTTTTTCTTTAAATTTTAATATTTTACGTATTTTTTAAGTAATCTAAGCAATTAAATTCAAATCGGTCGAGTCATTACTGATTCCAAGTCTAAGTCCGAGTTGACCCTAGACTGATTCTGAGTCCGAGTCCGAGTTCTAAAACATTGGATCGAACAGTGTAAGAGGGTATGGCAGGGTCGCTTGTGGTTGTCTTATATGGGACTCCCTCACAAATCAAGTTATGATGTCATCAAATAAGCATGCTCGATATTTGTGGATCTGGATCCATCATAATAGTACCTTGCTCCCAGAGCTATATTGGGGTTTAATACTTCCCCCCAACCCCATCACACTTTAAACTTCACAGTGAGTTCAAGCGAGGCACTTTTCTTGATCTTTATATAGACATCTCACACTTTTCTACTCTTGGGGAGGTCATTCTTCTGGGTGAATTCAACACCCATACTAGAAGGCTACAAAAATCATTCCATGATAGAGTCAAGGATGCACTTTGACTCCAGGTGCAAGAGTCGAAGTTCGTCGGCCTTCAAAGGTGTTCGAGGGATGGGAAAAGACCTCTCACAGGTTATGGGAGACACTATTTGCAGCAAGAAGAATTCCATGGCTTATTGATTCTAAAAAGGCTCCCTTGCTTCCCATGATCGGGGGACTTTACTTGCTTACCCCACAGTGCGGGGTGCAGTGTGGTACACTATGTTTTGGCCAACCAGGATCTCCTCCTACACATCCAGCACTTCTTTGTGTCTCAACATCCTTTAACAAACCACGCCCTCCTCACTTTATCCCTTTCTACATCCCCTCCTCCTCCTTCCACCACTCAACCTACTCCCCCTCCACCCCCCCGCACAACTTTCCTTTTTGATAGGGTTTACGCTATCTCCTATACCACTCACCTTAAATAGTTTCTCCCCACAGTTTCCGACTTCAAATCAATGGCCACAACCACAGACACATACAAGATACTCTCCACAGCCCTTGAGGAGGCAGCCCTTAATTCTTACCTTCACTCTTCTCGTGAGCACAATTCTTACGTACTCCACCTCATCTTGGGACGAGCAAGATCACTTCATACTTTCATGTTGATTTATCTAATCGGAGCAACAAGTGGCAATCTGAGTTCCATAGTACTTCAAATAGCAAAATGGTGAGACCTGGGGTCTCTTCTCAGCCTTCTTCAATGGGAGACTAGCAGAATTCTTTGAGACCGACTCAAAGGGGTCGAACAACACATCAATCCACACAACCCCAAAGCATTAAGAGGAGCAGTTCTCGACAAACCCAGAGTAGGGCGCCCTCCGCCGGCACGATCCGTTCTCAGCCCCAACGGAGTAGACAGAGATCTACCCGATTTCTTTCTTTCAACCTCTGACGCTAAGAGTATCACTCGCTCCTACACTCCCTCCCCAGGATCATACAATTGGAAACCTCGATGGTCCCAGAGGACTTCAATAGTCATCCAGTGCCTACATCACCCCCATCGCCATCGACTATCAAGCTCATGCGTCCTTTACAGCATCAACCTCATGTTTAGCTCTCTCTTGATGGGCTATTGAGGATTTTTGAGCTATCCAATCTAGCCTTGGACATACTCAGTTAATCGTCTAGATTATCGTGCCTTGCATACAATTATATACATGTTTAGGAGGTTGTTTTCCTGCTTGTATCTTTCTTTCTTTATTTTATTTTATTTTATCATAGATTTAGTTTTGGCACTTTCTATGAGTTGTGTTTGCACTCCCACATTGTACTTATAGTCCCATTGACATACTTTTTGTTGAACTTTTACCATTAACATAAACTTTTAAAATTTGCAGATAAACATAAATAGATCAATAGTGCAGTAAAAACACATTCATCACATCAGCACACATGGACACAATATTTTTCAGTGGGGAAACCTTCAAAGGACAAAAACCCCAAAAGCATTAATAGCTCATCTCGTAAATTAGATGGCTTAAGAAATTCTTCAAAAAGTTCCTCAAATTCCACATCTGAAATTTACCACTGAAAAATGAAATTTATTAGTAAAAAACTTAGACTGATAATTTAATCAGAATTTCCAGAATTTCACAAAAATTACCCAATTAGGGTTTTAAGCCAAAAATTCTTTCCTGAAAAATAATATCACGTTGCTCAAAAATGGTGCTTGACAGTCTGCCTGGAAAAACCTTCTGCCTGCTGGCCACTGTCTTCTGCTGCCCGATCGTACACTGCCCTGCCTGCCCACTGCCCGGCTGTCTGAGTTGACAGCCTTGCTGCTGCCCGAAAGCTGGAAAAACTGCCCGAAAGGTACTTTTATTTTTTCATTTGACTTTTATAAGAAGCCTTTATTTAACTTTGTCTTCCACCTGTGGTCCTTTTAGGTGAACAAGATTAGGAAAGATAAAAATAATAATATTTTTATTCTTTTCCTAATTTCACTTTCACTTTTACCAAAAATGTACTTTTTTTTTTTCCTTTGACTTTTATAAGAAGTCCTTATTTAATTGTGTCTTCCACCTATGGTCCTTTTAGGTGGACAAAAAGTCTTTATTTCTTTTGACTTTTGACTTTGGCCTTTTACCAAGTGCAACTGTGGTCATTACCTGTGGTACTTTTTTATTTCAAAAGTACATCATCATAAACCAAGAGAGTTATTAATGCTTTTATTTCACACACAGTGTGACACCTAGATCTGGTACTAGGGTAACTTAACCAAGGGTAGCTAATCCTTGGAGAAGCACACCAAGCCCATAGATCAAGGGTCAAAGTGCCACATGCATGCCCAGACCTAGTCTAGGGCTTATAGTGTCTTCATTCTCCCAGAGAATGGCTACTCAGAACTAAGCTGAGTCTACCAGTCCCAAATTGGTCTACATCGTGGTCCCGGACCAGATGTCTACTCAACACTAGGTTGAGTCTACCCAGGGCAGATCTGGGTCTATATCATGGTCCCAGACCAAATATCTACCATTCAACAGAATGGTCACTCAACATTGGGTTGAGTCTTCACCGTGGTCCCGGACCAGGTGGCCCCATTCTTCGAAGAGAAGGGCTCTCGATGCTGCTCAGAAAAACCAACACTTTTGTGGTCATTCGTTGGACATTAATAAAATTATCTTATCTCATCTCATCTATGTCGTTATTAAAATTTTACATACAGTGCAAGTGCCAAAAAAAAGTATAACAATTTAAAAGATGTCCATACTGTCAAATACATACAAATTGAACATATAGTGCAATTACAAATTGCAAAATGAAGTAGAACATATTCTTCAAATTTCAAAATTTAAAAGGAACTCCTTAATGTCAAATAGTTATAATCCTTGAAAATGTTTCACAATTTTAAAAACATGGTCAGATTTTCTATTCTTGTGGCTTATGTGGAACATCATAAAGCTCTAAATCTTCAAGAGCACAAGGGGTAGAAAAGGCACTATAATTGTGATCATCAAATTCATAAACAAGTGCAACTCTATCATCATTATGCTCATTTAATCATCAATAGTGTCACCATCAATACCAACATCATCTTCTAATTTGAAGTAGGCCCAAAACATGGGTGAGAGGAACTAGATGAATCTTAGGCCACATTGCTTAAGGGCAATTGCAAATCATTGCCTTAGGCTTAACACCTTTTTAATAAAAATTACAGAAAATGAGAACAAACGAATTAAAACCCATGCAAGATAAAAAATTCCATTAGGTCTGAATTCACCTTTAGGTTCGCCCTTCAGGTTCAAATTCGATTTGAGGTTCGGCTATGACATTCTTGGAATCCAAATGTGAAATCATTGAGCAGAACTATCTTATTGACCACCCTAACATTATTTTCTGCAGAACTGTGTTGCTATCACATTGAAACTTCCCTTCAATATAATAGGATCTTCACTTGGTTTTTCATATTAATTTTGTCTTGACTCTTTGATCAGTTCATTGTATAATACAATGACTTCTATAATCTGGAGGCTGATAAGGCATCCTGGTATCTTGCATCTTATCTTTGGAAACCTCTTCTCATGATATAATGCTCAATAATATTTCGTTTGGATCTTAATAGGTTCCTTTCACCAAAGTCTGGGTTTTTACATCTAATGACTTATTTATTTCAACAGCATCAGACACCGTTTTACTTTTTATTGATCACTAATTCTTTGTTCGTAAGTTGCTCCAACACTTCTTGGTATGACTTCTTTGCGCTTTTTAAATTCTTAATCATTGCAATCAAGTTAAGGCAACTTAACTACAGACTCAGCCATAATTAAAGACAAATTCTTTTAAGAATCCACGAAACCAAAGAGGTCTTAAGGGACGGCGTGCTACATCTTCGTGGCGCATGCCTTTACAAAGCTAAAAAGAATACTGTCAATACAGAAAATGCCAATTAAAACGAGATTATGAGAGACTAATTTCAAAAATATTCTCCTGGTCTATCAAAATTTCCAGGAACAAGCCACGACTGTCACGACTATTTCCATCAGAGCATCACAAATTTGTTACATCATTAAACATTGTGAACGCATCTGCCACTCCACCCCAACAACCCTATTAAACCGCCACAGAACCTGAGAGTAGGCGTTATAATGTGGATTTAATTTCCAGGACAAGCATCAAATTTCACTGTAGGCGGGTCCTAACCTTCACTGTGTGTCTTTACTCGCAACAGCCGATGCCCTCATCTGTGGATTTACTCAGTGCGAAGAGTATAGAAGGGGCCTCGTTTGGACGAAACGAGTGTTTCACAAGATAAGGCAACAAATATAAAAAAAATGGCCAAGAAAAATTACAGAGATAATTCACAAAATCTGTGTCCTGAACGAACTAATCACAACGAATCTAGGAGCGTAAATTTCTAGTGTGTTTTTATTTGCTGCGGAACATTCCTGATCGATGTCGAAACAATTAATCGGATGTGACGACTCGCTGGGAGACAAGTTCGCGAGTCAATCTTTTGCATTCTGAGACGGCCTCCCTAAATGGTTGTGCCGTAAAGATATTCAAATTTCAAACTTCCGTAGCAGGGAGAAGCACTGGCTATCTCGTTGTGTGGGCATACACGTCGATAGATTCCACCGTTTGTCAAATCGTGGCCGTAAATGTATAGCGAACTTATTAATGAAGTAAATAAATTAAAAGATAAAAAGGAAAGAAAGAAGTTATAGTTAATAAGTAGACCAACTGCTTTTTTTTTTAACTTAGCTTTCTATTATAAATATAATAAAACACAATGTAAAGAGGCTGTAAAAAGCCATAACTTCACCTAATTGAGCTTTGGGAGGTATATATAAAGTTCATGAAGTCAATATTTAAAACAGTCTTAATATAATTTTCCAAGAGATACTTCAGAGAAGAGACTGTATGTCTATCTCCAAGCCCTAATTTTGAAAGATGGTCTACAAAAGTATTTCTTTCTCTGAGTTTGATTTAAGAATTTGAGAAAGAATGTGAACTAAAAGTTGAATTTCAACACAGTTTAATTTCAATCAAACTTGGATTTTAAAGTTTATTTTTACATTTCAAAATGATCGATCACTACTTTGAATTTGAATTTAGTAATTGAAGAAGAATTTGTAGAAAAAGCTAAATTTCAAAACAGTTTAATTTCGATCAAGATTGAATATGATAAAGAATTCGAAGTAAAAGTTCAGAGTTTAATTCATAAGACAGCGACCCAATGATTTTTTTAATGAAGGATCATTTTAGAAAAATAAACTTATCTCTTAATTAACTTAATTTAGTCAAATTATAATTTTACTACACTAAATTTATCTTTTTATTTGTATAGATGCATTTTAAACACCCTAAACTAAATTTATCTTTTTTATTTGTAAAGATCCATTTTAACATCCTAAAGGATAGAAGGATAAAAAAATTATAGTTTGACATCTAAGTTTGTTCGCCCATGCTAGACAAAAAGAAACGTGAAATTATTTTTTAATACTTAAACTTTGGAACATGGTAATAGCTCGATATATTAAATGAAAAACATTAGAAAGTTAATTAAAATAAAACGAAGTAAATTGGAAACATCGATGTGAAGGGATATCCCTACCAGCAACTGTGCGTGAGGCAGACAGAGCGCGAGTTTAACATAGACGCGTGTAGACTATTTGCAAATCCTAAAAAAGAAGCCTTCAACCGATCGAACAGACAGGGCAGACGAAGTGGAATGCTGTGAAGCCGAGACCAAAAGAGAGCCCTCTTTTTGGTATCCGTTATTGTGGCAAAAGAGAGCCCTATTTCTGAGACCACCCGTTATAGTCGGCGGCCACAATACGAGAAACCGCGCCACGGTAAAGAGGAAAGACAAAGCCGATTTTGCGGAGTGCGTACCCTCGCAATCAGATTTCTTCGACCCCAACACAACGAAGCAAATATAGAGAATCGAAATTTTTTTCTCAACTCTTCTGGGTTGGTTGTCCTCGATTTATTCGAAGAATTTTCCTTTTCTATATATATAAATTTATTTTTATTTATATTTCTATTCATATTTATATTTACTTATTATATAATAATATTATTATTATTTGCTGTTATAAATATATATGGTGATTTTGTAATGGTATAATATTTAAAATTGATTTCGAAATTTACATAGACGGAACGCTGAAAGATATTTAAATTTGGATTAAAGATTACAACTGATTAATCTAGTAAATATTAATTTGTCAATTGCACATGACTTATTAAAGCCAAACAAAATTAAAATGTATATATAAAAGAAAATCCTTCCTAACAATTCATTTGTTTCTTTCCGAAAAAAGAAAACCATTTTGTTTTCCACTAATTACGCCGTAAAACAAGCGATTTTTGAAAGTGACATCTGTACTCTATCCATTCCATCCTTTGTCGTTTTCAGTTTTGCCTTTTTTTCATTAGCCGAGGTTTCCTCCCACATTGATGCCGAGGGTACTGCGTTGTAAGAAGGCGAAAGAAAGTGTTCAAATGGAGGTGGAGTGCATTATTATGAATTTGAAAGAGTGCTCGAATGGAGGTTGATCGCATTATTATGAATTTAAATAGTACAGCATTCAAACAAAGGAAGTGCATCCCAGCAAAGGAAGTGCAGAGATTGTAACCAAGAATGCGCTCAAGAACCTAGGCGGCAAAAACAACGCAGGCCATATACATTAAGGCGAAATTGGACAAATTTTTCTGGTCCCTCTCTACCACTCGTAATGCATGCTTCAGTGATTGTTGTATCTTTTTGTAGGTTTTAACAAAAAGATACCGATATATGTTTGTTGCAAGAGAAAGGCTCCATTTAGTGAATGAATTGGGAAGAACGTATCACTCGGAGAACGCACTGTGTTGATGTGATTGGTGAACAAATTCCGCTAGATATCCATGCTGAAACGTTGAAAATAGGCACGACCTTGTGAACGCTGAAAATAAGCGATATTGCTTATGACAACAGGGATATGTGAGGAGTTGTCCCAGTCGAGATAATGCAACCTATGATCAGTTGTTTTATTTTGGAAAATATGATCAGTTGTTTTATTTCATATGTATTTACATTCCAAAAATTAATTTGATCTTTTAAATTTGGTTAAAGGAGACCTGGATTGTAAGTTTGGTAAGCTAGTTTGAGTGGTTGAATGTTGCAGCCTGCAAATAAAATTTCAGTGATTAATTATCCAAATTAATTATCTATATAATAATTGACCCTTCAAAAATATATGTATAATAACTAGATTAATTATATATACAATAACTGCTCCTTCAAAAAAAATAAACACATTAGACGGTCTAAGAATCTGTACAATCTGTGAACTTATGTATTGCCTTGATTGAGAACTTATTAAATTTGTCCAGCCTTGTTTTCAAAGGTTGCAAAATTAATCAATTTCTTGGAAGCTTGAAATGCTTCTCTAAACAAAGGTTGTAAAATTAACAATTTCTTGGAAGGTTGAAATACTTATCTAAACAAAGGTTGCAAAATCAATCAATTTCGTCAAAGATTGAAATAGTTCTCTAAACAAAGTGTGCAAAATTAATCAATTTCGTGAAAGGTTGAAATACTTCTCTAAACAAAGGTTGCAAAATAAATCAATTTCGTGAAAGGTTGAAATACTTCCAAGATTGAAATATTTTAAAGTTGTTTTTAAAATTTGAAATAAGGTTGAACTTTATTTTTAATGTTGATATACTTTGAAATATTTATTTTAAAATTTGGTTGGTGACGTTACTTATAAAAGTTGTGAAAAAGTTTCTAAAATTTGGGAAAATTCCTCCAAACCGTTTTTGAAAATTTACTTTGAAAAGGATGTTACCTAGAAAAATAAAGGTTTCGGGGGGTTGGTAAAAACCTTGGGTAAACACTTGTGTATGAGTTATGAAAAGTTATGTATGCGTTATGAAAAATTTTAAAAAATTGGAAAATTACTTCCAAACCCCTTTTGAAAATTTAAATACTTAACTAAGAAATATATTAAATTTTGGTTGTAGATGTTACCTAGAAAAGTATTGAAATTTTGGTGAATAATATTCTTTAGATAATAATTTAAAAATCTTTGAATGTTGGAAAAGTACTCCTAAACCTTAGCGTTGAAAAAGTTCTCAAAACCGATCACTCGTCAATTTTGAATTTAAATTTTGGTTGATGCTGTTACTTGGAAAAGTATTCAAAAGTCTTTTGAAACTTATTGTATGACATGTCAAGTTTAAACTCTGGAAAAGTCCTCCAAAATCTTGGGTAGAAACTTCGGTATGACATGTCATGTTTGACCTTTACAAGGTTGAACTTTCTGAAGCTTGTAACTTGTAATTCTTATGCTAAAATTTAGTTCGTGATATCACTTGGAAAAATAATTTGAAGGTTAGAAAAATCATCATCATCGTATTTAGGTCGAAACTTATGTATGATTTGTGTGTTTGGTTAACCAATGTTTCTCAAGTATCAAGTTTTCATGATGCAGGGACCCAGGAATCAGTCTTGTTGGATGTCGTTTGGTCTTGAATTGTTAACCAATGTTTCATCATCAAGTATCAAGTTTCCATGATGCAGGGACACAGTAATGTGGAAACGCATCTAAGGTTCATGTAGAAGTACCCCAAATTTTAAGGAACTTTGCTGTCAACGTTGCAGGTCTACAACATAAAGGACCCCACCTAAAGTACTAAAAAAAAGTTATAATTATACTATCACCATTGCATTTCTTGTAATATTTGAACAACTGAAAAATCATAACATATAGTCTCATAAATCTAAATGTTAAGATAAGTTGATAACTCATACAAGATTACAACATATGTCATATATCAAGTGAAAAAATGGAATATAAGCATATTGAAATAAAAATACAACGCACGGGTAAGGGTTTAGGACTATGTCTCACACAAGTTGAGGTAAACTAGAACCCTCTCACATAGAGCAATAGCCTCGTGCCATTCGACACTTCACACAACAACACAACCACGCATTGCCAATGCCTCGAAAGCAGCAATTTTAAATAATAAATTGTTAGTAAAGGCAGTATCTGGTTCTACACATGACCCTAATGACCCTCTATAGGCTTTGGGAAGAAATCACCTTTCTACAATTGTTCACCGGTAAAAACATAAAAGGTACAATTCAGATATGCAATGTGCTTCGATGAGCTATCATGAATTACAGGGTCAACATCCTCCGTCCTTCAGATCATGATGGACCGAGGTGACGGTGGGATTTAGTATCTAGAACAGTTTAAACTCATAACAATCAAGGCCATCGGGAAGAATCTGGTAATGCAGTTTTGAGTACTCAGAGCAGTGAAGGGGCAAGCAACTGAATTGTGTTGTGCATGGAGGATCCTCAAGGCCCTAGTGGAAACAACTCTGCCAACTATAGGTTTCGAGGAGGTGCTAGATCTTGCCAATCTACGCATAGATGCTTTTAAGGAAAAAACTATGTCGGTTGGTCCTACATTAAAGCTTGGCAGCTAAAAGCATACCTCACAAAACCAGCCTCTTGGATTTGTCATGTATCAAGATGTGGAAAGGAGAATATAGTTTTTCATGCTTAGTAGAATTGCAGGGTAGCTAAATCCTTTTAGAGCTGATGACAGGAACAATTTCGTGTCCTTTTCACAACCGCTTTGAGATGGTGAGGTTCCCGATAAGGAGATAAATGGATGATAAAATAACACTTTTAAGGAAATTTAGAATACTCTTAAAATTGAATACAATCCCTTCTCTGAAGAAGGAGAAGTAAATTAACACCTAGACAGGACTCCTCCCCTATGCAGTAATTGGGAGAATTAAATAGTTTCATAATAGAACCAGCTGATCATGTTAATGTTAAGGCTAGAATTCAGTTCTTCAAGAAAAATATGAATAGCTAACAAGTGCGGTGACAAATATGTTGCCTCTTTTAGCATATGTTAGAAGAGGGTACTCTAGGTAAATCTTTATTAATTCCTTTGAAGCAATTCTGATACCCTCTATGTAAATCTTTATTAATTCCTTTGAAGCAAAGCTATCAGGATTGGTTTGGCCCAACATTCCTTTGGCCAGAAGCTATGATTTTGATTGGACTCAACCATTCATATTTATATATGTGTGTGTGTGAGTGTGTATATGTGCAACAATGTCAATGCAAACCATTGGACACCAAATCAGGGAAAATTTTAAGGATCCATAATTTTCTAAAAGTGTAGAAACCTTAACGAATTTTACTAATTCTAAAATATGCAATCATAAAATATTTGGCGATTTTTTTGTAAAAATATTCAAATTTATATGGTCTTTATATAGTTTGTGGACAATTTTGACGATTTTTAGAGAAAAAAAATTATCCCATGGAATTTGGGAGAATCATCTTTGAAGAAAAGATAAATCGGGGAATCTTTTTTGAAAAAAAAATTTCAAAAAATAGCCCATGAACCAAATTTCGCCCCTAAAATTTTCCCTGCACCAATATGTGAATATTGTTGATTTCTACGGCATGTAGGGGTGCAATTAGGAAAAACTTCTTCGACATACATAAAGCATAAATTATGAGATGAATAAAATAAAAGTTCTGACACAAAATACATGAACACTGAGGCTCTGAACAGCCTCTATTGTCCAAATATCATAAAACTATAATCAAGTGATAAAGATTGGCATCCCTGTAAACAACATTGGGTCAAACTGATTTTCAAGCATTTAATCTTGAGTCTAAATGTAACATCCAACTCATTAGACATAAATCGCCAAGTTCATGAATATGAAGTTTGCTGTCTTTGTTGAAACTCTTCAACATTTGCTAGCAATGATATTTTAAATCAGTTTGCACCATTGAACAGCCTATAACATTCACAAAAATATGCTTTAAGTAGTACTACAGCCTATTATCCTCCCATTTATTACCGTCCCACAACAATTACATCCTACTTTCCCTCAGGACACAATGGCATAATGATTCCATGCAGGCCTGACTGATTTACACTGTTGAGTAACCAACACAGGCAATGCATTTGTCAGACTGAAATATGCATAGTAAGAAGGTGGATAAACTCATTAATACTGCACATTTCCCTAAGAATTCTCTGATTCTTGTATACAAAGTAACAAAACTTTATTTTCTAGTTTTCAATCTTAGAATCCCATAATTCCCAGCTCAAGGTGTGTGTTGATTCTTGTACCTAGGAAAGTGTTTTCCTAGGTGACTTTAGCCTTAGTCACTTAAAAGGGAAAATAAAGTGACCCTTGCATTAAATGACTTAAGTTGAGCATTTAATGTGACTTTAGAGATTAAAGTCACTTTTGATAAATTTAAGTAGGCGAGTAAAATTAATTTTTATGAGAATTAAATAGGAACATTTATTCTCATCCCTAGATCTAATCTAATCTCAACCATTGGATTAGATGTCCTCTCAGCTACCTAGGGTTTTGGTCAAAAAGCAAGGGAAAGGCGAAAGATGAATTCATTCTTGAGAGAGGAGTGAAGAGAAGAGAGAGCAGGAGAAAGGGCACAAGTTTCGAGGCACCCAGCTGAAGTGTTTTACAGTGGCACGAAAACCGAGACAACATTAATTGCTGAGCACAGATTTCAAGGAGAAGTACCGCCATCTGTACAGTACGGATTCTGGGCACGTTATTCGAGGCAAACTCAGGCACAGATTTCAAGGACAGGCACATTTACCGAGGCAGCAGGCAGAGTTTTCAAGGATGTACACCTGCATTTAGTGCAGTCCGTACAATACGGTTTTTGTGACTGTTTTGGCACAGAAATCGAGGGCAGCATTTACAGTGTTTTAAAACTCGGAATCGGCCGAGGGTCAACTCGGACTCGGACTCGGACTCGGCAATGACTCGGGCGGTTTGATTTTAATGACTCGGTTTATTAAAAAACATATAAAATATTTAAATTTTAAAGAAAAAATATATTTTAAAGATTATAATCCATCATTCCAAAGCATTAGAGACAAAACATCCAAAGTATGATCATATATATACCATATAAGGGTGAACATATCAAAATTGCATGAATGGTACTGTGCCAATGTGCAAGGCTGCAAGCAGCAAATACATAATACATATATGAAAATCTGAACAAAATGAAAATACATAATCAAAGATGCCTAAATGGCATGTAATGTATATGATGTAGACTCTAGAGTGAGTCATGAAAGAGTCCAAAAAACAAAATGCTATGATGCCAGTAATAAGTATGTCACTGCATCATTGATCAACATGATCAATAATCAATTATCAAACTCAGCACCACTACTTCCAGGTCTATGTGGACCAACCCTAAGGAGGTGCCTTTAGACACTAAACCATCTTTTGCATTTACCGACTATCTATAATATAGCCTATAGGCATATACAAACTTGTATTTATGTGGTATTTTTCAGACTGTGTATCATGTGTTAAAATAAGTCCCTTTTAGGAGTGCACGTAGCATGTTCTGCAGTATATATAAAGCAATTTATAGCAGCATCAAAATATTAACAGTATCTTCCATGTATCATTTGTGTATCCATATTCATGAAAACATTCCATAACATGCATCGATGTGAGGTCTGAAATTGTAGAAGTAGTATATGCACCAGGCTCCAGCAGTATGTATTCAGTACAACAACATTCAAATGTGATCATTCAACCAATTTTGCATTTACCGACTATCTATAATATAGGCATATACAAACTTGTATTTATGTGGTATTTTTCAGACTCTGTATGAAATAAGTACAATAACAAAGTGGTATTCCTGTGTGATTATAGAAAGAGGAAAAGGAGGTTATGAGTGATCCACTTTTACTAACCTCCTAACCTTTGCCTTGTTAGCTTGTACACAGGTTAAGGAAAATGTGTGTGAGACACAATTTGAGGAGGGTTGCCACTAAAAGAGCAGTCGTGTAAGGTAGAAGGGGACTGTCACTAAAGTGGCCGTGGACTAATGGCAGCCTATCATATGAGCATAGGCATTATTAATTTTTAATTTTTTAAAAAAATTTGAAATCTGGGAAAAATCGGCGAGTTGGCCTTTGACTCGGCCGAGCTGACCGGTTCGATACCGAACCGGGCCGAGTTGATATCAACTCGGCCAGTTCGGTACCGAACCGGCCACCCGAGCCGGTTTAAAGGCCGGTTTGACTCGGTTGACTCGGGCCGAGTCCAAGCCGACTCAGCCGAGTTTAAAAACACTGGACTGATATTTGCTGTTATTTCAGCACATTTTTCGAGAAGAAGGCACAGAAGTCAAGACAGTTCATGCACAGAAAACAAGGCAGCCCGTTGGGTTATTTGCGTTGGTTGAGATAAGTTGTATTTTGACTGTAAATGACTGTCAGAAATTTTGCTAGAAGAAATAATAAAAATCTCTCTCTGACTAGTTTTCCCCTTGTGGGTTTTTCCAGGGCCATTGGCCAAAAATTTCTAAGTACTGTGTGTTGGATGGTGTGCATTTATTTACTTTCTGTCCACGAAAAGATTGAAGTTACAGCAGTGTTTTTAAGTCTGAAATTTATGGTTATTTCCAGCCTTTTATTTTTCTGGGTTTGGCAATAAACTGAGACATTTTTTAACTTCTAAACCGGAGGCTGAAACTTGTGAAAAACTTACAGTGTGCAGAGGGAAGGGGTACAAAGTTCTATTGCATATATTAAGAAATGCCGAAAAAGACATTAAAGAGTGCTGAGAGTTGAAAAACACCACAAATTCTATCTTCTCTGTGTCAAGTCCAATGGTTTTGATTGTATCTCAAAACACTCTGAAATGGGGGTCCCACTTCAACTTTTGTTGTTAAAATTTCAGCTAATGTAGACATTAGCTAGGCCACGTCAGACCAAGTCAACCACCAACTTTGACCAGCTTTGTTTCAAAACCAGTCAGATTTGCCCAAGTCGAATAACACTGCTTTGAGGTGATATAAGTAGCACTTTCATTCAAGGAAATATATATATATATAAACAAAAATGGAATCCAAGTGTGTATGGAAAACTACATTGCTGACCTTGAGCAGTTTGCATACTAATGGAGTCTTGATGTAGCTCTTACAATTCTGCTTCAGTATATTATGCAGCATTTGCAAACCTGCACAACCCACAAAGGTAAACTCTTGGTACAGATCACATAAGTCACAAAATCCCCATACAACAAATTAGATATGTCAAAAAGTAAAGAAGAACTCACAATAGGACACCATAACATACTCACCATTTTTATTCATTATGTCAATTAAAACTGCCTGTGACGTTGTCTTGAGAAGAGCATCCAGTACCAGAGAAACATCTCTTATGCTGGAGACAATAAGCAGGTTAGTATAGTTTCACTGGCGAATTAATCACACAAAAACTTTATTTGAGGTAATACAGATCATCTTCAAGCTACCTACATGTCTAAAAGGACAATAAGACACGGCAGTTACTGACCTGTGAGAAACCTCTCCATGCTCTGTATCTCCAGATGCTGCCGTTACAAGTAATAGCTTCAAATAATCTTTTGCAGCATCCTGTTTGCCAATAACCTCACTTTAGATCATTCTTTCCATCATCAGATGCTATAGATGTGAATGTCAATTAGACTCCAGGATAAAGACAAGTGCAAGCAAATATTTTTGAAATATAACCTTTCTGATAAAACATCTTGAAAGGCTCAACAGACTCGAGCACAGATGACGTCTACAAAACATAAAAATATTACAACTTCCAACTCTACAGACAAAGATTACGAGTTCTATGATTTCTATGAAAAAGAAAACACAATGGACAACCTGTTTTCATTCAGTGCCCAGTCTCACAAACACTCACAAATAAAAACAAAAAAACAGAGAAATTAAGAGATTTGTTCACCACATCAAAAATAATCACCCAAAAAAATATCTTGCTTCTTTGTGAGTACATGATCCATTCTCTATACTGATTTGATATGATAGACCAAATATATTGCAAAATGCACTTCAAATGAAAACCAATATTTCTACACTGAGTCTAGGAATCTCATGGCAAATATTACAAGCTATTAACACTATTAAATTTTGTTATACACTGCAATTATTTCAAACATTATTTAAGTTTCATATTCATCTGAGACCTTGAATTATAAAGCATGTTGACATTATTCAAATCAACCCATACATCCACATAAACTGATAAATTCAATTGCTAATTTTTCCATCCATGGTAATCTGAACTTGTATTTATAAATTCAGATCTAAAAGAATTAGCTACATCATGAATTTTCCATCTGAAAATCTGCAATGTTTAGAAGATGAAATATGCAGTTGCAGTTTCCCAAAGAAATGTAAATAGAACTTGTGTAGCTAGTTTGCTGTTAGAGTTTTAGATTTCATGAAACTTCTGGTCCGCGCAGATCTGTGTTCTCTCTAACTAAAAGTCTACAGTTCTGCATTAAATCTTTCACATTGTCCAAGGGAAACCACAGAAATGTTGCAAACTTGAGAGATTGTTACATGGACTGATTGACTGCAAATTCCACTAAAAGCTTACCTTGGCCCCGCAAATACCACCCTTGGTATCTAACAATTCATTCAGCTTCTCTTCCACTAGAGCAGTATGTGAATCAAGCAGCAGATCCAAAACACTGTTAGAAACCCCAAAAATAAGATAAAACTGATGAAAGGTAAGTAAAGTCCAGGATGCAGCATACCTCCTTCAAAACATTCTAAGTTTGTTGGAACCCGAGACATCTTCAGATTGAAAGCATTTCCTAGACTATAAACTGTATTCTCTTTCTTCATTATACCAAAGTTATGTGAAACCTTGGCCTGCTTCTCAAATAGAGCTGATGAGCTTTCACTTTTTCTTTCAGAAGGTTGTGATGAAATTTCTCCTTGTGCAACATTTGCCAATGTACTGCATTCTCGAGTGGATAACATTTTATTATCTTGAGAACCCTCATTTTCACTATCTTCCTCAAGCATCCCAGGTGCTTCACAGTTTTCATCTAGCTCACTTGGAAGTACAGCTGCTGGAGTAAATGGATCCCTACAAATAAAACCCCGGCACGCAGAAGAACCACACTCACACTTCTTTGCTGCAAGACCGATTACTCGCAAATGGTTGTAATCAAATGTGAGCTCCTCACCCTGAAAATCAGCTTAACAGTACAAAGAAGAAGCAAGTCAAGTAAAAAGGAAAAAAGATTAAGTGCAATACTGCAAGAACTGGAAATAACAACAGATTCAATTTCAGTTCAAATTTTGTGTCTAAACAAGCGTGATACAAAAAGCATGCAACAGAAATAAATGAACTCTGGAGTCTGCAAACCACAATGTTAACAAAAGCAGGCTGCCCAAACATATGAAGAAGCAGCTAAGCTACCAGCCTCCAGGAAGCAGAAACAGAAAGGGGTACAAATCAGTACAAAAATTGAAATCAAAGGAACCTTTTAATATCATCCTCGAAAGGCCCAAACAGAATGTGTAGAAGATAAGTAGGATGTTCAGAATTTTTGGATACAATATATATATATATATAAAACATACAAATCCATAAATAAATATACATACATACATATATATATATATATATGCAAAACAAATACCATTAAACATTAAAATTATTATTCATAAATTTGGGAATATAACCAAAAAATATTGAGTATAATTGAAACCTTGCACACTTGGTGTGAAATGATGCATTGCAGCTTCATACATATTTAAATTGCTTTATTTATAGGGATTGTAATGTTGAAAAGTAACAAGGAAGTGTTTGTTCACCTTGTGATTCCTTGGGGTGGACAAGGACACTTAAAAGTGGTCCCTTGTACATTATAAAGTGTGAATGACTTTATTTTTATAAGGTCACTTTATAAAGTGAGTTTGAGTTTTACAAATTTTTAAATTCAACTTTATGAGAATTAAAAAGGTGGATGAATAATTAATGGCTCATTTAATGTTTAAAAGTGAGTTAATGACTTTTAATGAGAAAAATGAGATTTAATGAGTGCCCTAGATCTCATCTAGTTATGCTTTAATCTTGGCCATTGATCTTGAAGATGGTAGTTACTCAAACAAAAAGGAGGAAAAGGCATTGAGACCAATTCATTGTTCACTTTTCTAAATGAGTTTTTTGGACAAGGAGATAAGAACAAGAGGAGAGAGAGGAGAAACCCTCGAAGAATTTCAGGCTGAGCATGAGCACAAATTTCAAAACTAAGGGCACACTTTCCTAGGAAAAACCGCACAGCAGTAATTCGTACAGCTTCAGACCGTACAGCATGGACAGATTTCGAGTGAGACCGTACAGTCCTATTCCATACAACAGCACGAAAATCGAGACTGTTCGGCAAAATTTTCGAGGTGAAGGTACAGTAATTAATGCTGTGGACAGACCTACAGCAGGCACACTTTTTGAGGAAGAGAACAGCAGGGTACAGTCACCCGTGTGGGCCGTACAGGCAAAAAAATCGAGGCACAGAAAAATCAGAAAGTTGGGAGGCCGTACAGCAGTATCTAAGGATGATTTTGGCACGTATTTTGAGATGAAATATTAAGATAAGTACTGCTGTTATAAATTTGTATTTTGCCTCAATAAATAATAAAAATCTCTCTAAAACAGGGTTTCCCTTCAGGGTTTTATCCTGGACCGTATCAGTCAAAAATTTTGAGTCAAATTTCATGTTTGTTGACTGTCATAATTTTCTGAGTGTGTAAAAGTAAGTTGTCCTTAAATTTGTGAGTTGTTTTATGTTGGAAAAATTCCATGTGTTTCAAGCAAAAGTCAAAAAATTTATATGTAATGTGATTTTAGTATTTTACATGTTGGGGTTTGGTCATTAAACTTCATGCAGCAAAACCTAAGTTACCAGGATACGGATACGGATTCGGATATAGATACGGATACGGATACGGATTTGGATCCGGATTCGGCGGGGAAACGACAAATACAAACAATTATAAAAATATTTTTATAATAATTAGAAAAATAGAATAAAGAAGCAAAACTATTTAGGAAACACAAGAGTAGAACTATAAGTTATTGCCAAAAAAGAGATCTCATCTACCATATTGATAATTTTAACAATCATTTCAACAAGAACTTAAAGTAGGTCATAATAGTGTTCTTGTGAGCCACATCCACATGTCCCTATCAGCAAAGAATAAAGTGGTTTTCTTGAACGCTATGGCAAGACTACAGAACAGTGTAGGTGAAGTGAGCAACAACATAGTACATAAAGATAGATCATCCCTTGACAGCAGACCTTGACCATAAAGATATATCAAATAAAAACATTGAGAGCAAACCTTGATATTGATATATCAAAGTTCAAGAGCATATCTTGACATAAGGATAGATCAGACCTTGCGAAGGAATGGGATTTACACTTCTAGCCATTAGGTATTTAGGGTTTTTTAAGTTTTTCATTGAAAATAATTTTTTTGGGGAATCAATGGGTCATAGAAGCACTGGAAGTTGCATGATCCGTTTGAAAATTTCAAGAATTGTTTGATTTTTCATAGGATCCATTTGAAAAATTCAGGATTTTTTTTATTTTTCACACGATCCGTTTCATGGGACCAAGATACGTTTCCTTCTGCAGGGGATCCGTTTCCATGGTGGATCCGTAGATCCTACACACTGGGGTGGTGGATCCGGTAACACAAAGCAAAACTAAACTTGAAACCATTTTGGGGTTTAAAAAATTTCATGGTATCAGAGCTGAAATGAAGGGCTGAAAATACAACTCAGAAAAACAATTCGGACTTGGTGGATAAGGGAAGACAGGGTTTTGTGAAGAAAAATAGGTTCTTGGACTGAGTTGGGAATATGGCTACCAGACTTCGCATAGAAGACAGGTTGAATGGGGCAATTAATTTTATCCCGTGGAAGGCTAGAAAAGTGTTAATACTACAGAAGAATGAACTATGGGACATAGTGAACAGTACAACTGTTAATCCGGTTACAATTCCTACAGTTGCAGCTGATAAGGCCATATTTGACAAGAAAGACATTAAAGCAAAAAGAATCATACTTGAGGCCATAAAAGACCATGTGATACCACATATCTCTGGGAAATATCATGCTCATCAGATGTGGATAGCTTTGACCAACCTATACCAGAGTTTGAATGAAAACCGTAAAATGGTGTTAAGGGAGAAGCTGAAGGGTATTCGAATGAACAAGGGAGAGAACATGGTTTCTTATCTTACTAGGATCACACAGGTTCGAGATGAACTTGTAGTGGTGGGAGACAGAGTACAGGGTGTCGAGTTGGTTCATACAGCTCTGAATGGCATGACGAATCCATGGGTCGTATGTGTGGAGTCAGTAGTTTCTAGTAAGAACATGCCTTTATGGGATCGTCTTTGGGACAATTTCATTCAGGAGGACACCCGGAGAGGGTATGTACAAGGGAGCACGTCTCATACCAAAGATGATGAGGAGAACATGGCTTTAGCAATGAAGGGTAAGAAGAAGAAGTCGAAGAAGGGTCCTAAGGGTGGGACCAAGCAGCAGTCTGGCGAGCAAAAGGACATGAGAAAAGTTAAATGCTTTGCTTTCCAAAAGTTTGGACACTATGTTGGGCAGTGTCCAAACAAGAAGAAGAAACAACAGACAGCAACAGCAGCTGAGATTGATGACTATGTTGTGAAATTTGCAAGACAGTTTACTCTCTATGTTGGTTGTAGGGAGAGAGTTTCATCTAATACCAGCAGTGATATTGAGGACCAATCTAAGCATTCCATGATTATTCGGCATTCACCGAGCGCATCCACCACTACTTTCACATGGTATATTGACAGTGGGGCTTCGAGCCACATGACAGGTACACGTGATGTCTTCACTGAGATGATTGAGACTAGCTTGGATTTGGAGGTGGTGTTGGGTGATGATACAGTGTTAAGAGCAGTTGGGTGTGGGCCTGACAACTTTCAAAGGGAGTCCATGGAGCCCATGACACTAACGGATGTCTTGTACGTCTCTAGGCTGAAGAAGAACCTTGTTTTAGTTTCCACTATTGAGGGCAGGGGATTTGGAGGAAACGTCCTAGATGGGAAAATTCAAAATACATGTCTTTCCCAAGGCAGTGGGACCACCTACTTCATATGTCATTGGAGTTAGATGTGGGAAACTATACAAGCTTCTCTTCTAGCCTCATCATGCATTGCCACACTAGCAGCCGCAGTGAGTTGTGCAAGCTGTGGCACAGGAGGATGGCCCACCTTCATCATTCATCTTTAAGGACACTGAGAGACATGACTATAGCTTTACTAGAGTTCAGCACGGAGCAGTGGTGTCTGTCGAGAGTTGGCTTTGGGAAAGTACACCAAGACTACTTTTTCGAGTAGTGATAGCAGATCAGAAGGAGTGCTTGATTTGATTCATTCAAACTTAGGTGGTCCTATGTCCTCTGCCTCTTTGACAGGATTTAAGTACTATGTCACTTTCATTGATGACTATTCCAGTAAGACCTGGATCTACTTCTTGAGGAGCAAGAAATCAAAAGAAGACTTGAAGAGGCTCCAAGAATTCAAAGCTCTTATGGAGAACCAAACTGGGAGGACGATCAGAGTATTGAGATCGAATAATGGGGGTGAGTATACCTCCAAGGAGTTTGATGAGTATTGCAAACAGGAGGAGATAAAGAGGCAACTAACAGATCCTTACATTCCACAGAAGAATGGAGTTGCTAAAAGAAAGAACCAAGCAGTGGTGGGAGCAGCGAGAGCCATGCCATATGACCAGAGTCTTCCTTTCTTCCTATGGGCGGAGGCTTCTACCATTGTTGTTTATTGTCCAGAACTGGAGTCCACACCATATATGTCCAGAACTGGAGTCTTTGGGAAGAGGAAAGCATATTCATTTCAGAGACAAGTTGGGAGTGGTGAAGAACAGCTTCCTCAGTAAGAGGGAGTGTTCAAAAGTACCAAGGAAGAGTTTGTTCACCTTGTGATGCCTTGGGTTAGACAAGGACACTTAAAAGCAAGGATAATTTTAGGGGCGAATTTTAGCCCAGTGGACTATTTTTCCATGTTTTTCTCCCAAAAAAGATTCGACATTTTGCATTTTTTGGAGTCCTGTTTCGCCCAATTTTGATGGGGTAAAATTTTTTCACCCTAAAAATCGCCAAATTATTATATAAACGATATAAAATCCTTGGAAATTAAAATATTTTTTGAAAAATATCGCCAATCATTTTATAGCTGGCGTTTTAAGAATTGGTAATATTCGCCAACATTTATACACTTTTAAATCAGTATGGTTCCTTAAAATCATCCCTGCTTAAAAGTGGTCTCTTGTACTTTATAAAGTGTGAATGACTTTATTTTTATAAAGTCACTTTATAAAGTGAGTTTGAGTTTTTTTTTTTTAATTTTAACTTTATGAAAAATAAAAAGGTGGGTGAATAATTAATGTCTCATTTAAATATTTAAAAGTGAATTAATGACTTTTAATGAGAAAAGTGAGATTTAATGAGGGCCATATATCTCATCTAGTTATGATTTAATCTGCCCATTGATCTTGAAGATGGTAGTTACTCAAACAAAAAGGGGGAAAAGGCATTGAGACCAATTCATTGTTCACTTTTCTAAACAAGTTCTTTTTAGGAGAGATGAGCAAGAGGAGAGAGAGGAGAAACCCTTAAAGAATTTCAGGCTGAGCATGAGCACAAATTCCAAGACTAAGGGCACACTTTCCTAGGAAAAATCATACAACAGTAATTCGTATAGCTTCGGACTGTACAGCGCACACAGATTTTGAGGGAGACTGTACAGTCCTATTCCGTACAGCAACACGAAATCTCTAAAACAGGTTTTCCCTTCGGGGTTTTACCTTGGACCGTATTGGTCAAAAATACTGAGTCAAATTTCAAGTGTGTGTTGATTGTCATAATTTTTTGAGTGTGAAAAAGTAGGTTGTCATAAAATTTCTGAGTTGTTTTATGTTGGAAAAATTCCATGTGTTTCAAGCAAAAGTAAAAAAATTTATATGTAATGTGATTTTACATGTTGTTGTTTGGGCATTAAACTTCATGTAGCAAAACTAAAATTGAAACAAGGTTGGGATTTAAAAAATTTCATGTATTTTTTCTTTCCTTTCTTAATTTTTTAATATGGGACGATATTCAGTATCCTCTGCATCTTGGTGTATCACGCCATATCCTATGCAAATATGTATTTCAGCTGTAAATGAGCCATTTTTGGGCTATGAATGTACAAGATTTAGGCAAGCGAGCAAGCTGGATCCAGTAATATAGAGAGGAAACCCCCCCCTACACCAAACATAGATCATCGTAATAGATATGCATCAACAATAGAGAAACTAATTAGTTTAACTCTAAAGGCCAAGAGGTTCACCCAAGGAGATTTTGCTCCAGTCAGGTATTTGCATGGAAATAATCAATGTTCCCCCATGTTTCTGGGACGCAGGAACGATGGAGCAGGGAAACGCACGTTGAGGAGGTGTGGAGACCACCCCCAAATTTTAGGGAAATTCAGGGGGGACGAGGGGACAGGGGGACGTCAAGGTCATAAAATTTATAAAAAATATAATAATATTATAAATCTCGGCAATAACATATCATCTTGTATAAATATAGTTTCAGTTGCTCCCTGTAAATACAGTCTAATTCTTCAATGATTCAACACACTTCAGCATTATGTAAATACATGGCATAGATGTTGTAATGGGGAACTGTGACCAAAGGACCCTATTTCTTGCGATTCCAGAGGGCATCACATTATTTGAGGAATTCAAGCCCAACATACAATTATGCAAGAGTGAACTATTAATCCTATATTGGGATCCTATTCATCAATAGCACCATGTGCATGCCTCCTCTAGGCTTTTAGCCCTTGCCTCTACTTTGAATCTCGAAGTTGATCCTCGAAGGACATTACTCAACACCCTACAATTTTGATGAAACTTCCTAAACCAAGCATTAACATAAAGTAGAATTAGAAAAAAAATCATGCTTAATAAGCGATTTTGCTTGACTAAAAGGTACATTTTCATTAAGGTCATGATAGAGAAGTTTAACAATCAACACCACCAACATCAAGGTACATAGAGAGGTTGATGTGCTTGATTAAACAGCAATCCCTTAAACTCATACATGATAAAATCTAGTGGAAACGTTGCAATCCTGAAAACTGTTAAGTATGTTGAATTCTCAATGGGATCTAAAATTCTACATTTTGCATATCAACTCCGATGAGGTTGGAACCACTCTCAAACATCATGAAACAATTAATGGTAATGTTAAAAATTTAAGTAAAAGGATAGAAAATGAAAGATAAGGAAAATGCCACTTTTACTTTAAGAAATTAACAGTGCCATTACTACTAGAGCGCCTAGGAGCCCCCCACTTCACCAATACGTGCTTCAAAACAGGGGGACGAGCTCCCCCTGAATTTCCCCAAGTTTCGCCGAATTGGGGACGAGGGGAAACGTTTCAAAAGGAGCCCCCAAACCCTCGAGGTGTGGGGTGCGAGGGGGGCAAGCTACCAACCATGGGGGGCGAGTCCCCGTGGAACACAAAAGGAGCCCCCAAACCCTCGAGGTGTGGGGTGCGAGGGGGGCAAGCTACCAACCATGGGGGGCGAGTCCCCGTGGAACACTGGAAATAATCCACAATATTAAGATAGCCCATCTGAAGCCTAGACAAAGGAACCACTAATAACCACAAAGCATTAATCAAACTATAGAGGTATGACATGCAAAAGCCAAAGACAGTAATGCTTCAACCATCTCCACTGTAAAATGAAACAAATGGAAAGAAATAAGTTTTTGAGCACCACAGAAGGATTAAGCCACTTGCAATAAGAGTTGTTGAGGTGTTATGATGCTTTCTAGTCAATCGACTGACTAGTCAATTATCTTGTCCAAACCCTTGAAATCATTTCTCAGAATATCATATATTTTGAGAAAAGGATGTCATGAGACTAGTGATAGACAAGAAGCTCTACACAAACTACGAGTGGGAGATAAGTTAGAAGACTTAGGTGAAAAGTGAATAATGTATCATCCATGTTGTAGGAAAAGGGCCTCCCTCCCCCCTGGGTCACTCATCCATTTGTCAGTGCTGAAACCTATGCTTTACAGACGCAAAACCCGTTTCCATACATACAAAAATGTATCCATTATGGAAACGCGTTTCAGGTATGGTTGGCTGTGCATGGGTGCATTTCCCAAAAAAATAATCCCATAAATAAAACAAACAACTTTTTTGGGTTTTTCTTAATTTTCGATGTATCTAATTTGAAGAGGAAGGGTCTAGAAGGTGGAGTAAGGGAGGGAAAAGGTTATAAAAAAAGGCTTGGGTTCATTCCACCTTTGCACCAAATTTGAGAGCTCATTGCTCAAAGCAATGGAAAGAGTAAGGCACCACATAGGGATAGAGAGGTCGTCAATGGAGCTAAAAAAACCCTTATGAGAATGTTTCCAGCTGATCTATAGAGGGAGGTGAAGGAAGAATTTGCAAATTCTGTTGCAGGATTGTTTGAGAATTCAGACGTAGTAGCCTTGGAAGAGAGAAGCACCGTATGTCTGGTTAGGTGGTGGATCAAATGGTGTACAATTGCAAAACGTTTCCATTTGCATTCTTTCACAAGCGGAACTATTCATTGTTGAGGTTCATTGAGGTTCTTGAATGGGACATCTTTGATTAGAACTCCAGTTATGTGTTCAAAAGGTTGTATTAAAATCGCGATTCTATGGAATGTACTCCAAGTATCGTCATTGTCCATAGTAATGCAAGTAAGTCAATTCATCAACGTTGTAGAACTTGTGGTTAAGATGGTGTTAGGGTTTTCTTGAAGAAAAAATCCTCCTAATATCCACTTTAGGATACTTCTAATTCACCTTAAGTTGTTTGTTAACATCTTCACCATATACTTTAATGGATTTGTCAACCAATAAAGAAGCGACAAATTGATTTATAATTTCAATCAAAATTGTACACATTTCTTTCTCAATAACTTGCACTCCATTTTTTGAAAAGCTATTATCCATGATTATAATCATTCAACTTCTATGAGCAAGGAGTCATTTTGGCTTTTTAGACACCACAATTTTTAACCTTTTCAGACAAAAATATGTCAAAATTCAACAACTCGAACTTATGATATTGCTCTTCATTTTATGATTCTTGATCGCTTTGAATGATGACAACAAGCATGACATCTATATATTTTAATGAAGTGGCTTCTAGAAGACTTCTTTGTAAGTTCATGTAGTGTTATCTTGACATGTTCTTCCTAATAGTGCTCTTGGTCTTGCATTGATTTCTTTTAATGTATCTCTCTATCTCCCTACTCAAAAGAGTTGCTTATCTTTATGGGGTTTCATTTTTAGATCGTTATCTTTACTTATTGTTATTAGCTTAGATCTACGCATTGTTATAGCACTCCCACTTTGCATTACATTGCTATTACTCTCTTTTAGTCTGATTGACCTATATTTGCGGTCATTCATTGGACATAAATATAAGTATCTTATCTTATCTATCTTATCTTCTCTGTATTATGAGAAAACATCAAAAATTTTGCCTTCGAATATAAAGTTAAAGCGCCCAATGTTTCTAACTATGTCCAACCTAAAATCATGTTATCGCTTTCCCACATAGAGCTAAACCTTAAACTGAGATTTTTAAGCATAATCGTCAATAGCTAGTGATAGATGTTGTATTTTGGTTGAGCTTTGATCTTTAAACTTTAAATGCAGAAATATGGGGTACTTGAAATCAATTGAACATTCATATACATAATCAATTACACATAACACGACATGTACCCTGGGGAAAATCCTCAAAACAATGAGTGAAAAAACCCAGCAAATCTCCTCAGTATAATAACAATAGATAGTAGAGAATGTCTTTTACAATAGCAGATTGCTTTCGACACTTTAGGTGCAAGGTAAGATAACTTCAAACACCCTGGGTGTTATCACTAAGCAATAGAGAAGAGTGAAGAATTGGATAAGTACAACTGTGTACCCTACACACTATTTAACTTCCAAATTAGGACTCATGCAAGAGGTAGCGCATCACTGCATGGGGTAATAACTATACCTCCAACTCATCAATCCGTGCATAACACAATTGTGCAATGTCTTTCATCTTTGAGATTAAATCATAGCCAACTCACAAATTTACACATGCTTGGCTAATTACATCATGCACTAACTTCCAAAAGAACTCATACTTCAACTGGATGCTAGATCACTTAGTTAGGTAGCTAACTCAAGTGTTATAACTTAAGTGTCGTCTTTTAGTTTAACTATAGTGTTGTCATTCAAATCACTTTTTAACACTTAGTTAACTTCTTTAATTGAAGTCCTCCTTGATTACATCACTGAAGTGAACACATTGATTTATCTTTACTTTAAGTGGAGTCTTTCTTGTTAGCATCACTGAAGTTAACAAAACGAGTTCTCCTTAATTAGCTAAAGTTATTACCATGTGCAATTCGAATTCTCCTTTATTAACTGAAGTTAATTAACATGAGCAATTCGAATTCTTTATTCTCAATGCATCTTCTCTCTATCTCTTATCCTATCTGCATTGTCCATATGTGCTAACTTTAAGTTATCTATAACATCAATTATACTGAGGAGATTTGTCCCATGATGTGATCATATCATTATACGATTCATGCCAAATGATCGTATGTTAAAGTAATTCACTCTAGAGGTGGCTAGTCTCTAGGGGAGACTTAATAGCTAGATCATGGTTGGTAGAACATCACACGACATTAATGTTTCGACATGCAAATCATCATCTCTGCACATGAGTCCACCTCAACACATAAAAATCCGACTTAACACACAAGTCCTTAGCCTTGTCCAACAAGACTCTACAACATCACCTTGACATATGAAAGCACTCACCTCAACACATGAGGATTAACCTTTAGACATAAGGCTTTACTCCAAGTTTTCTGAGTCCAACTGAGGCTCCCTACCTCAACACACGAGGCCCAATCCTAACACAAGAGATTGGCTTGAAGAATGACTAGTGATGTTGTAACCTTAACAATAGATACTACTACACTGCACCTGTACCCAGCGCACCTTCAAATGTGCCCTAAGGAGAGAGAGCCATTTTTTCGACCAGGAGGAGTGTTATTGAGCAATGGTGGTCATGGTTGGGCCCTTTGGTCCTTCCTTTAGGAGTACTATGGCTTGATGGCACTGATGACTGCCCTTTGTTGGGGTTGGTGTCCGTGGCTCCTGAGGGTTGATCACTGGGTAACATAACCCCACACCTTGTTTGCTTGCTCTGGTGGCCTTTGCTTCATCTATGAAACATTCGTCTCCCTTCAAAGACACTTAGGACACCCTCTTGGCCCTTATGCACATTGGTGCCTTTTCTCCCTAGTCTCTTTCCTCAGAGGTAGCTATCTTCCACACCTATTGAAATACTGATAGGGGGGTGAATCAGTATTTGCACAATGGTAAATTTTTAACTTTTATCAAGAGCGAGTTGCTAATCACCAATCATAGTAGCATATCATCAGTATGCATGAAATATAACAAGATGCACAGTACACAAGATTTTTACGTGAAAACCCAAGCTCTCGGAGGAAAACCACGAAAGCCTTTAAAATAATAAATTGACCAAGCAACAACTGGGATTACAATTTTTTATACAACTGCTCCAGCTACAACTGGGACGGGGCTACAACCCCCTAGGGCTTCGTCAACTACAACTAACGAGCTGCTACGACAACTCTACTCACATAATTGTGAGCCCTAGAACCACCCTACCACCCTAGATAAGATCTGAACCTGTGGATCTATCAAGACTGATAAATGTACTCGTTGCTCATTACACTGCTCTTAACCACTGCTCATCATCGTTGCTCACAACCACTGCTTATTACCACTGCACATTACCACTGCTCTTAACCTTTGCTCATCATTGCATCATTGTTATCACTGCATCATCATCACTATATATATATATATCATTACTGTGCTCATTCCTAGCAGTCACTGTACATTATCATACACTATTGTACATATATATCGCTGTAGATTAACACACATCTCTGTTAATACATCTTTGTCAATCTATTTGTTAAATGCATGATTAAAATCTTAAGGGTATATCATACATACCATAGATGAAACAAGATCACCTTTATGATGAGATTGACCTTTGCAACAAGCTTTGACTTCTAAAGAGTTGACTTTAGCGCAAGCTTGGACTGCGAAGAGTTGACTTTTGCTCAACCTTTAACCAAAAAATTATGTCTTTGCTGCAAATTCGGACTGTGATTGGGTTGACCAGCTCAGACTTTAACCAAAAAAATGATATGTCTCTACTGCAAATTTGGATGTGATTGCGTTGACCAGCTCAGACTTTGATACCAAAAAAATGATGTCTCTGCTGCAAGTTTGGACCATAGTTTTAAAAATCGGAATCGGACTCGGAATCAGTCAAGGGTCAACTCGAAATCGGAATCGGAATCGGTAAAAATCGGTCAAGAATCAGCCGATTTGAATTTAATGACTCAGTTTACTAAAAATACATTTAATATTTAAATTTTAAAGGAAAATAAAACATTTTTAGGATTCTAATCCATGATTCCAAAGCATTGGAGACAAAATATCCAAAGTTTGCTTGTGTATATACCATATACGAGTCCATATGTATTCTGTTAATTATTTGAGTCTATCAATCTTATCTGTGGCATAACAAGAGGGGCCAAATAGGCTAGAGTCACAATCATCCACATGAGAAGAAAACAATGGGACAAAACCTTGATCAAATCCTTGAAAAAATTATGAAACATGTAGAATAAATTGCTAACAAAATTCAATTGTTTTTAGTTTGAAGAAATGCCTTTCATTTTGTGTATAACGGTTTCATTGTAAGGCCGATTTGGTCCATTCACCTCTGATTTTCCAGTGCAACTACAGTACAATTATGTCATCACCAATCAACAGAATAGAAGAGTTGATTAGGGTAGAATGATAACCCAATTGTTTGCTTCAAGGGTTACCTAGATAGCAACTTAAAGAGCTAAAGCCTAAGTTAGGAGAAAAACCAAAAAAAATCAAAATTACTGTGTTTTTATACGTATGCATATCCCCAGAAAAATCAGTCGATTTTTTACATAGATTGGTCGATCCGACCGGTTTGGTACCGAACCGGCCGATTCGCTGTTCAAATCGGTCGGTTCAGTACCAAACCGGTTGACCGAACCAATCTATAGACCGACTTGACTCGGTTGCCCAGCAAATCAGTAAATCGGCCAAAACTGAAACTGGTTTTACCGATTTTTAAAACTATGATTTGGACTGTGATTGGGTTGACCAGCTTAGAATTTTGACCAAAAAAATGTCTCTGTTGTACGGATTGACCAGCTCAGACTTTGACCAAAAAAATTAGTTGATCTCTGCTGCAAAACTCGGGTCTCACTGCTGTAAATTCGGACTGTGTTGATGTTGACCAGCTCAGAATTTTAGTCAAAAAAAATGGTATCTCTGTTGTAGAATTCGGAGTGTTATTAGGTTGACCAGCACAAAAATTTTGACCAATAAAATTTATCTCTGCTGTATGCACTGTTATCTCCTGCTTAGTTTTAACCCCATAAAAAATATGTCACTGCTGTCAATATTCAGATGCCTCAATGCTGCTGCCTACCCACATTTCAGAGGATAGGTCGAGTTTTCTTCACTTCACTCACGACACCTAATGAATGTAACTTGTGTCATATATATATAATCGTGTGGATAAAATGTGGACATCACTAACTGAGCTGACCGCACTTAATTGGTTCAATTTTATTAATTCATAATTTAATTATTTTTCAAAAATCAAAATCTCTTTAACCGTGAGTTAGGCGATGCTCCACATATCAATGGAAAGGGTTTGATGAGGACTATCATCTTATGAAGGGATTATTTGCAAATACATGGTCCAATACTCTTGTCTTCATCAATTTGTGTAGGACATCAAAGACCCCACACAAAAGGGTGCCAAAGACTACACCACAAATTACAAGAGTTCCAAGGACTTCAAGGGTTTGAACAAGGGTTACAATGCAATAAGAAGACCAACAGGTATGGGTACAAGCCCTAAATAATCTTTAAATGACCACAGAATGGGTCATTTCCATTTGTCAAGGGCAAGGGCTTCACCATTAAGCTATGACATCAAGTCAGGGCACAAGTCAATTGTGTTAGGATTTCAAAGACCAAACTACCACATGACCACAACAAATACAAGGAGGCAATGACAGAGACCATCAATTAGACTTCAGAGGGGACCAAAATACATCTTAGGCTGACTCTACCAAATCAGTGGGTGACCAGGGCCTTTGCTATTGTCCCAAAGCCTCCAAGGGCTTCAATCTTGGGCTTGAACAACCACAAAAGGACTCCTTTGACTTTGACAATACAACCAAGTACAAGTAGGGCACAAAGACCATCAATTAGACTTTAGAGGGGACCTAGATAAATCTTAGGGTGACTCTACCAAGTCAATGGGTAACCAGGGCTTTTGCCATTGTCCCAAGGCCTCCAAGGGCTTCAATCTTGGGCTTGGAAAATCACAAAAATGACTCCTTTCACTCTTGACAATACAAAGTCCAAACAAGGCTTCTGCCAGGAACTGTTAGACACCAATGACCAGACACTATTGGCATCAATCACAACTTGGAAGGTGGGGATTGGGAGGTCTGTTAATTTGGGGCGGGATGCTATCCTGGGCATTTCAAATGATAGGGTCCATCAAAACGGGCTTATTGATCATCTTCAGAGTAGGGAGTTTGTGACTTTGCATCAATTTCCCAAACTGGGGGATAATGTTTGGCATCAGGAATGGCTGTTGGCGAAGGAGCTCAGGTTGTCAGATGCGTGGAAGGATTAGCGGACCATCTTTGTTGATTCGCTTGTTAATGCCCATATTGTTATTGGCAGGGATGAGGAAGATTTGCAGTGGAGTTATAGTGATGTGGGGATCAATTTTGTTAAATTAGGATATGAGTCGATGTTCCCTGTGGTTTCCAACTATAAATGGTGGTGGAATGTGCTTTGGAAGATTAAACGGCCTCCGAATGGCATTTTACATTTTTGGCTTATGCTTAACAATCGGGCTTTAACCTGGAACCGTCTTCAATGTTTTAACTTTCATAGGTTTGAGCTCCGTCCTTTATGCAAGTCTATAGAGGAATTTGTTTTTCATCTTTTTGTTCAATGCATTTTTGCTAAAGAGGTTTGGCAAGTGGTGGGCAGACTCTCGGGTTGTCCTGTTCGTTGGAATGGTGACTCAGTGGAGAATTGTTTTAATAACTTATTTCTCTCTATGATGGCTACTCCGTTCATATGTCTTCCTATTTTGGTTTCCTGGGGTTTATGGTTTGCCCAGAATTCAATTATATCCAAAGAAAATTATATTTCCTGTGTTAAGATGGCATATCATTCTCTGGCAATTTTTAACTTTTATAAGCCGGTTTCTAAGCCTAAACTGCCTTGTCATTCGGTTCTTCCTATTATTGCTGCTAGCATCCCTTGGGCTTTTTTCTACGGTGCCAGTCTGTTAGAAAGTGACAACAAGGAAGGTCTTCTAGCATTGCATGTGTCCTTGCACACTAGAAAGACATTAAACAGGAAGCCAAATGTATTAAAGTTATTTTCTTAAGTTTTGACTTAGGTAAAAACTTTAATTATTCTAATTTGATTTTGACTTAATGGAATCACTTTAATAAAGTGAAAAGTGAAATATTTAAGTGATGGTTAATCTAATCTTGTCCATTGATCTCACCAGAGGATCACATCCAAAGTGAGGGTTAGGGTTTCCGCTTAGCCATCGAGTTAAAAGTAGATTTCATGGAGAGGACACGCACATATGAGAGATACAGACAGAAAAAAGTCAGACAAAAAGATTTGCTGAGAAGACAGAGGAGCACTCACCCGACAAAGTCACTTAGTTTCTAGGCTGAGCTAGAGGTCATACAGGACCACGCAGAGGAGGTTGTACTATTCAGCAGGGAAGCCATACAACCGTACGGATTTCGTATAAGCTGACGTCAGCGTCGTACGGATCCGTACACCTGACGTAGAGGAGGTCGTACTACTAACGCAAGGGTCATAGAGTTGTTCAGCGGTCGTGCTGGGTTGTTGGGATTGTCTAGTGTTTTTGCAGAGGTTCTATTTCGCCAAGTTGGGTGAATTTATCTGTTGGTTGTAATTGTTCCATATCTTAATAAAATTTCATATCTGACTGTTGCACCAGTTTTCTCATCTTGGGTATTATGCGGGGGTTTCCATACCCAAATTTTGTGTCTATATTTATGTGATTGTTGTACATGTTTCTCAGTATTAGCTTTACGCTGCAATACTAGTTAAAGAAATTCATGTGTGGTTTCCAGTAACAAATTAAATATATTGTTTAGTCCTAGTTTGGATTTCAAAGGAAAATTTACATGGTATCAGAGCTCATTTGAGCTAAATCTGAGAGACTTGCAGCGTAGTAATAGATCAGGGGCAAATCGATTGAAGACACAAACCTAGAGTTTAGATCTAGGGTTTGACAGGTACACTTCAGTATGGTCGTGCAGATGAGAGTCGAGGATAGACTCCAGGGGGCTCAGAGCTTTCCTACATGGAAAGAAAGGATCAAAAGGATCTTGGATGTCAATGATGCAGACGAGCATATTGACTCCACGAAGGTTGTGCCCAAAGATCCGGTAGAGTTGGTAGCTTGGAAGAAGATAGATTCTAGAGCCATGTTGATTATCTTGGATGGAGTGAAGGACCACATAGTCCCTCATCTTTCCGAGAAGAAGACTGCATTAGAGATGTGGAAGGCTTTGGAAAGTATGTACCAGAGCAAGAACCAAGATGGCCAAGGGTGAAGGAGAACCAAGATGTTGTTGGAAGAGAGGATGCGCAATACCAAGATGGCCAAGGGTGAAGGAGTGGCACCTTATTTCACAAGGCTCAAACAGATCAAAGACGAGCTTGGAGCAGCTGGCTCTAAGACTGAGGATGAGGATCTAGTTCGGATAGCCTTCAATGGTTTTTCTAAGCCATGGGACACCTTTGTCAAAGGTGTTGTGGCTAGGGAGAAGCTCCCTGATTAGCAGAGGTTGTGGGATGAATTCTACAGGAGGAGACCTGCATGGGTCAAGGATCAAGTTAATCCAGTAGTGCCCCACAGATTCTGGATGAAGAGGCTCTAGCCCTGACAGGGAAGAGCAAGGGAAGGCAAAGAAAAACAAGGGTGGTAAGAAGACCCTTGGCATGTCAAAGGTCAAGTGTTTTATCTTCCACAAGCAAGGACACTTTGCCTCCCAATGCCCAGACAGGAAGAAGAAGAACAATGCCCAGATGGCAAGATCTACAAAGGTAAAGGAATTCAACAAGAACTTCGATGAAGATTTTTGCTTGATTGCTTGCATGGCAAGCACCATGGACAACAGTGTTTGGTATGTGGACAGTGGAGCATCTTGTCATATGGCAAGACAAAAGACGTTCTTCAATTGCTTGCATGAGGGTGGATTAAATCTCCACATAGAATTGGGTGATGATGTTCAGTATCAGGCACAGGGAATTGGCACTATTTTATTTTAGAGGGAGTCTAGCAAACCCCTCAGTTTTGTTTATGTATTGTATGTTCTGGGGTTTACTAAAAACATCATATCTATTTCCACCTTAGCCCTTGGAGGAAAAGGGATTTCAGGTGAAGTTTCGAGACCATAGGGTGTATATCAGGCCAAAGGGATCGGATAGGAGTTTGGATTGGGTGATTGGTATCCGAAGCAGGAAGGTGTATAAACTACACTTTGAATCTGCAAAGGCTCTAGTCAGCAACAACAGCAGTCAGGGTGATTTGTGGCATAGGAGGATGGCACACTTACACCATGGAGCACTAAGGCACTTGAGACAGGCTATCATTGGAGTTCCTCAGATACAGGAGGAGAAGCATAACCACTGCAAGGGTTGTGCATTGGGGAAGAACTTCGGGAGACCTTTCCCACAAACTGAGCACAAGTCTAAGCAGACCTTGGACTTAGTGCATTTGGATGTTTGCGGACCTATGAGTGTCCAATCTTTCAATGGTTACAGTTACTGTGTCACTTTCATTAATGACTATTCCAAGAAGACCTGGATCTATTTCCTGAAGGCCAAGTCAAAGGTCTTTGATCGGTTTTGGGAGTTCAAAACTCTCGTGGAAAACTAGACAGGGGGGAAGATCCATGTTTTGAGGACGAACAATGGGGGAGAGTACACCTCCAATGAGTTCTTGGAGTATTGCTCAGCAAAGGGGATCAAGAAGGAGCACATAGTGCCTCATACCCTACAGCAAAATGGAGTGGCAGAGAGAAAGAACAAGACAATGGTAGGAGCAGCCAAGGCCATGCATACACTCCCGAGGAGGTATTCACAGGCACCAGACCAGATGTGGGCCACTTGCACATATTTGGGAGTGTATGCTATTGTCACTTTCATGCTGACACTAGGAAGAAATTTGACCCTTCTGGTGAGAAGGGGTTACTAATTGGTTAGAGTGAGACTTCGAAGGCGTACAGAGTTTATATTCCTGCTCGCAAGAGGATCATTGTGAGCAGGGAGTTCTAGTTTGATGAGGACAGGGCCTTGTAGAGATCTATGCACTTACCAGCACAGGAACAGTTAGCACACAACTCGGGGATCAAGTTGGAGGAGCCAAAGGTACAGAAACAGGTGTATACACAAAGCACAGGTTCTTGTAGTCAAAGGGAGTCAGGTGGACAGGATCCTACAGTCATTGACTTGGACGATGAGCCGCAGCAAGAGACGAATATCCAGCAGCCGCCACTGATAGACATTAGGCCAAGGCCTAAGTGGTTTAGGTCCACAGTTCAGAATTCCAGGCAGGTGAATCCTCCACAAAGATCCATGAGGCGAAGCAAACCACCAGAGAGACTTAGCTATATGGCACTGATGACAGTAATGTTCCCAAAAGTGACATGCATGCAAACCCTGAAAATGACATGCATGCAAACCCTAAAAGTGAGATGCATGCAAACCCTAAAAATGACATGCATGCAAACCCTAAAAGTGATATGCATGCAAACCCTAAAAAAGTGACATGCAAACCCTAAAAGTGACATGCATGACATCTAAGCATTATTTAATGATGCATGCAGTCAATTAAGTCTCCATGCGCACGCATGCAAGTCAACTACAAATTAGAAGTTAAAGTGACCTAATTAGGTCAAAAGTTAGGGTTTTCGTAGTTGAAAGTTATAAAAGAGAGATAAAGTGAATGGAGACTTTACTTTTGGATCATTATTATTTTGGAGCTCTTGAGAAGCAACACAGCGTGCGGCCACAGCAGTTGGCGTTGGAGACGACATCTTCAGCTAACAGGATTTCGACAGTGAGACATCTTTTCTAGTCTCCTTCAGGATAAACCATCCAAGTTTGTCACTGTATCTATTGCATTCATCATTATCCAGTATTCCAGTATAAGTCCGAAGGTTATTGCAGATTCATCCGTACAGCTTGGGGCATTTAGCTTGGAAACCGTAAGTCATTCACCAAGACTCTGAATCACCATATTTCTTCCGCATGCAGCCTGCATCCTCACTAATAGGATCACTCTACTGCATTGGGTGATTATCAGCTATCAGATTGTCCATCCGGGGAAGCTAGCGGCAGTTTACAGGGTTGTGGGGGCGTGAGCAGCAGACTGGGAGATCAGTTCGCTAGGGCATCTGGAGAGGTCAAAACTCTTGCATGCTCCGGTCATCCTCTCCGACACGGGCACACCTTCCTTCCGACTTATTTCCAACTGAAACTGACCATCCCTTCAGCAAAAACGTCACACTTGTTTGATTCAACCAACGGGGATATTGCAGCAGAAAACCAAGTCATTTCTTCATCAGCTCAACTCATCTTGCATGCGTATTCTCTCTGGAGCATTTTCAATCGGCTTATCAGTGATAAGTGTTCATTCTATCCTGCAAACCCTAACCCTAATTTCAGCTATAAAATAGGGAAATTTTGCATGGCAGTTTGCATCCCGACTATTTCAGTAAAATTGCATAGAAATAGAAAATATCAGGATTTGGGATATTACAGTAGTATCAGAGCATGATCCTTGCCAACTGTGGGCACATAGCAATTGAATAAAAGTGCATGTTGATACATGCGTGTACATGCAAATGCATGTCAGTGATGTTGGTGAAGTGCATGTCAGAACAAAGGTTTTTCTCTGCCAGCTTGTGAGAACATGAAGACAATGAGAAGGATCTTGACTGGAAATTGGCAGAGGTTAGCAGTACTTCAATACTTGCCTCGATATCAAGAGTATCTAGCCTTGGGTGATGAGGTATGTGCGGCATTGTCCTTTCAAGATTATTACACCATCCAGTTCGGGAGCCAGCCCAAGGATTTGGATGAGAATCTCCTTAAAGGCATAATTGGGGAAGAGAAGAAAGATGAGCATGAAGTACAGGTTGTTGGTGAGCTTCATTTAAAGTTAACAGTACATGATGAGGATGTGCATAAGGAGATAGCATTAGAGCCATCCTGTGAGTCTAGCGACACAATCACATTTGCTAGTCAAATTGTGGACAAACCATGTGATGAGTTGGAGTTGGTACACTCTTCATCACCTACAGCAGGAATCCAAATAGTTATGACAGGCGAAATACATGAGGTGCAAGGCAATGAGCACAGCAATCGAGACAGTGAGCAGTCACACATGGAGGTTAGGGAGAGTTTATACATGCATGAGATAGAGCTTCCAGATGATAGTCACCGACAGAAGATTGAACGAGTTAAAGAAAGCATTCTAGCGATGAAAGAGAGGACCAAGATACTCCGAGACACAATAGTACAGCGAGATGTTGAGCTTACAGTTCTTCGAGTTGTATGTACCGAGTCAGAGGTCAAGCTGTCTAGTATTGAAGAGCAGTTGGATTCCTTGATGGGGCAGCAGAAGAAACATACTATTGCATTTCAAAGCAGTCTTTTTAAGGAGTACATAGACAGGGCTTGCAGTAGCTTGAGTCCACATTTGCATAATGGTGGATAGTTTTTACAGGTTGGCCAAGATCGAGAAATTGACCAGCAGTATATGAGCATTCCAGTTGAAATCAGAAAGGGTAGAATGTCAGCTTGGTAGGATTATTCCTTGTGATGGTGCTTATGGACAAGGTACTTTTCGGGGGTTGGCTTGGAGAGAGATTAAGAGTTGGTGTCCTATTGAGTGGGTGATTCTTGGGAAGACATTCCTAGCCAAGGTTATAGTCCCACAAGAGCCTTCAGATATTTGGGATGAAATATGCGCAAGTTTGCATTGGGATCCAGGCGAAAGACCATATGAGGGATGGATACAGTGTTTACTGATGGCGTTACTTGGGAGTCTACATGATGCTCCTTGTGTCGATACTACGCATGGTAGCGGTGGATGCATTGTGACCTCTGCAATTCTCAGATTGATTTGGGACCCTGGGATTACAGTGATTGACAATTTAGTGATTGCTAGAGGGTGCTTTCAGGAGGTTTCTGGTGATGGTACCGTACAGTGCAGTGTTTTGAGCAGAGGGTGCTACAGATCTCCTAGGATAATTTGGGACCCTGGGATCATCCCCGGATTCAGTTGGTTCAGTTGATTGATTGTGGATTTGCGTTGGCATTGCTGGAGGACAAGCAATCTTTGGCGAGGGAGGACTGTAATGTTCCCAAAAGTGACATGCATGCAAACCCTGAAAATGACATGCATGCAAACCTTAAAAGTGAGATGCATGCATACCCTAAAAATGACATGCATGCAAACCCTAAAAGTGAGATGCATGCAAACCCTAAAAATGATATGCATGCAAACCCTAAAAAAGTGACATGCAAACCCTAAAAGTGATATGCATGACATCTAAGCATTATTTAATGATGCATGCACTCAATTAAGTCTCCATGCGCATGCATGCAAGTCAACTGCAAATTAGAAGTTAAAGTGACCTAATTAGGTCAAAAGTTAGGGTTTTCGCAGTTGAAAGTTATAAAAGAAAGATAAAGTGAATGGAGACTTTACTTTTGGATTATTATGATTTTGGAGCTCTTGAGAAGCAGCACAGCATGCGGCCACAGCAGTTGGGGTTGGAGACAGCGTCTTCAGCTAACGAGATTTCGGCAGTGAGACATCTGCCCTAGTCTCCTTCAGGATAAACCATCCAGGTTTGTCACCGTATCTATTGCATTCATCATTATCCAGTATTCCAGTATAAGTCCAAAGCTTATTGCAGATTCATCCGTACAGCTGGGGGCATTTAGCTGGGAAACCCTAAGTCATTCACCAGGACTTTGGATCACCATATTTCTTCAGCATGCAATCTGCATCCTCACTGATAGGATCATTCTACTGCATTGGGCGATTATCAACTATCAGATTGTCCATCCAGGGCAGCTAGCAGCAGTTTACAGGGTTGTGGGGGCGTGAGCAGCAGACTAGGAGATCAATTCGCTAGGGCATCTGGAGAGGTCAAAACTCTTGAATGCTCCGGTCATCCTCTCCTGCACGGGCACACCTTCCTTCCGACTTATTTCCAGCTGAAACTGACCATCCCTTCAGCAAAAACGTCACACTTGTTTGATTCAGCCAACCGGGGTATTGCAGCAGAAAACCAGGCCATTTCTTCATCAGCTTCGCTCATCTTGCATGCGTATTCTCTCTGGAGTATTTTCAGCCGGCTTATTAGTGATAAGTGTTCATTCTATACTGCAAACCCTAACCCTAATTTCAGCTATAAAATAGGGAAATTTTGCATGGCAATTTGCATGCCCGGCTATTTCAGTAAAATTGCATAGAAATAGAAAATATCAAGATTTAGGATATTACAATGACGGAGTTGATCAACTCCGAACCTTCCAATTTCGAGAAGGCTGCACAACATGATGTGTGGTAGGAGGCCATGTTTGAAGAGTATGACTCAATCATGAAAAATCAGGTATGGGAGGTTGTGCGAAGGCCACAAAGTAAAAAGGTGGTGGGATCCAAATGGATCTACAAGGTGAAGCATGCAGTAGACGGAAGCGCGGAGAGGTACAAGGCGCACTTTGTGGCAAAGGGGTTTTCACAGGAGGGTATTGATTATGAGGAGACCTTCACCCATGTTGATAGGTATTCTTCCATTCGGACCATTATCTCTTTAGTGAGATGGGTTGGCGTGTCCATCAAATGGACGTCAAGACTGTCTTCCTCAACGGAGTCATAGAGGAGGAGGTATTCATTGAGTAGCCAGAGGGGTTTGATGTGGAGGACCGAGAGACGCGTGTATGCAGGTGCAGAGAGCTCTTTATGGGCTCAAGCAGGCACCTCGAGCAAGGTAATCAAGGATAGACAGCTATCTACGGGAGATGGGATTTCAGCAGAGTGAGGCGGACCACAACCTATACTTCTTGACAGTTGGCGTGCCTCTCATACTGGTCTTATATGTAGATGATGTCTTTCTTACAGGATATGAGAGGCTGATTGACGACTGCAAGTCCAACCTTGCAGTTGAGTTTGAAATGAAAGCCCTTAGGTTGATGCATTACTTCCTAGGCTTGGAGGTTTGGCCGAGAGACAGGTGCTTCTTCATTGGACCGGGGGAAGTATGTAGTGGAGATCTTGAAGAGATTCAGGATGCTTAATTGCAAGCCTATGGCCATACCTCTAGTTTCCTATGGAGGAAGATTTATGCATCAGGGTCAGACGGACTTGATTCTGCATTGTATCACCAGCTTATCAAATCGCTCATGTATCTGGTCAAGACACGGCCAAACATTAGCTTTGCAATCAACTCTTTGAGCCAGTTCATGGTGGACCCTCAGAGAGTGCATTGGATGGCTGTGAAGCACATACTTCACTACATCAGAGGTACAATGGAGTATGGGTTGGTTTATGAGCACAGGGGAAGTTTACAGCTAGCAGGCTTCATAGATGTTGATTGGGCAGGATGTGTAGAGGACCGAAAGAGCACTTCAAGTTGTTGTTCAAGCATTGGATCAAGGGTTGTTTCTTGGATCAGCAGGAAGTAGAAGTCAGTTGCATTGATCTCGGCAGAGGCTGAATACATGGCAGCCAGTTTGGATGCTTGTGAGGGAATGTGGATGAGGAAGTTGCTTTCAGAGTTGTTCGAGTGTGAGCTAAAGCCTACAATAGTTCATTGTGACAATCAGAGTGGCATCGGGCTATCTAAAAATCCAATATTTCATGATCAGAGCAAACACATAGACATTTGATACCACTTCCTAAGAGATTGTGTACAGAGAGGAACCATTCAGTTGGAGTACATACAGACAGATGAGCATGTGGCAGATATTTTCACCAAGGCACTTTGCAGACACAATTTTGTGAAGTTCAAAGACAAGTTAGGGTTGCTACTGAATCCCTTCCTCGTTGAGAGGGGGTGTTAGAAAGTGGCAAGAAGGAAGGTCTTCAAGCATTGCATGTGTCCTTGCATGCTGGAAAGACATTAAACAGGAAGCCAAATGTATTAAAGTGATTTTCCTATGTTTTGAATTAGGAAAATACTTTAATTATTCTAATTTGATTTTGACATAATAGAATCACTTTAATAAAATGAAAAGTGAAATATTCAAGTGATGGCTAATCTAATCTTGGCCATTTATTTCACCGTAAGATCACATCCATTGATCCATAGTGAGGGTTAGGGTTTTCGCTTAGCCATTGAGTTAAAAGGAGATTTAGTGGACAGGACACACACATAGGAGAGATACAGACAGAGAAAAGTCAGACAAAGAGATTAGCTGAGAAGATGGACGAGCACTCACCCGACAGAGTCACCGAGTTTCCAGGCTAAGCTAAAGGTTGTATAGGATCACGCAGAGGAGGTCGTACTCTTCGACAGTGCAGCTGTACAACCGTACGGATTCCGTACAAGCTGACGCCAACGTCGTACGGATCCGTACAGCTAACGCAGAGAAAGTTGTATTGTTGATGCAGGGGTCGTACAGCTGCGCAAGGATCGTGCTGGGTTGTTGATTTTGTCCAATGTTTTTGCGGAGGTTCTATTTCGTCGGGTTGGGTGAATTTATCTATTGGTTGTAATCAATGTTGAAAAAGTTGGCCTCGGCAAAAAGTCGACGAGGGTCCTGAATACAACTTCTCGGCAACATCGACGAAAAAATCAGGAAAAATCGACAAGAGTCGACAAACATTAAAAAATAGAAAATACATGCATTTTTTTAGAATTTTAAACATATACAGCAACAATAACATCATAAAAACATATTGGAACATAAATAAGAAGAAAGCACGGATATATATCATCATGTAGTCATGCCAAATATAAAACGATACATCAAAGTTGATACTGAAAGTCTAAAACATCATAGTTGTCCAATCAAGGACTCAAAAGTGTGTAAAGTTTAAACAATACAAAATGACATCACATATATAAATGTATCTAAGGAAAACTAGCATCTAGCTATCTAATATCAATGCCCTCTTCCCCTTTTACGGGGATATATCATGGGTCTTTTGTCGAGCATGCCCCTAGCACTAGAAGTAGCAGAAGAAGGCCCTGAGCCTGCATCTAATACTAGACGTTGAGTGATGGATGGAGGACTAGATGTATTAAGCGATGCAGAAGGTGGTGGCGATGCTAGCACATCACCCTCCATGGTGCCTCCAACCACCTCCTCCTCCTCCACTTGCCCCTCCTCTAGCCATGCAAGTGACTCCTCCATGATAGGAGTCTCAATCTCCACCCTCCACTTAGACAATATATCAATATTGTCCAAGGAGATGGCATTTGCATCTGGTTCTTTCTGTATCTGTGCCACCCACAAGCGGAGGTTGTAATGGACATACACCAAGTCATTAAGACGTGTGAACTCCAACTTGTAAGAGGGTAATAAAAAAAAATTTAAAGTCTAGAGGGTAATAAATTAATAAACTATAATATCTTAGAGGATCGTAGATTCATAAATTGCATTAAACATTTAAATGCAATTGCTTTGTTCAAAGTCTAAGTTCTAAGTTTCTAACCTTCTGCATCTCTTTGCATGCATTTTTTCAAATACACTCCAATTCCACTCACACCCGAAGCTGTACAGGTTTGGCTAAGGATTCTGATGGCAAATTTCCGTAAATTTGGTGTCCTCACACCATAGGTTCGCCACCAAGTGGCTACACCAAACAAGAAATAAATATAAATAAATCATAATTTATCTTTCAAATGAAGGTGAAAAATTAAAACAGTCTAATAAGTTAATATCTTACCTGGCATGAATTCGGTCCTGTCACAAATAGCATCAGCAAAGCTAAATACTCCAGTACCATCCCGATACACCTCTATCTCGTGATTGACTGCATTGCGAGTGTCATAATCAGGTATCATCCTCTGAATACAAGTGAGAAGCCCCTCCAAAACATCACCATCAAAATCAAAATTGCATTTGTAGGCAAATGCGGGGGTTGAGGAAGAGTCCTGCTGCATGAATGGGTCAATGAAGCATCCCAGTCCATCAAGTATCAATCAACTCCCATAACAACATGTGCCTGTCATGCCTTGGGGTACCCTTTCCCACATAGAAATTCCGAATGGTCTCTTTGGCCCTATCCATGGCCTCGTATAAATAGCCCATTGCGGGCTTATCACCATCAACAAGTCGCAGAACCCTCACTAAAGGTCCACTAACCGAGCACACTTCCTCCATTCCTTCCCAGAAGGCGTTAGTGTATACTAGCTTAGCAATGGTTTTCCCATCCTCTCTCCTGCTGTAAGCACAATCACGCCACTCATCACAAACAAACATTTGCTTCAACTCAAACTGACATTGAAGCAAAGACTGAAGAGTAATAAATGTGGTGGCAAAACGCGTGATTGCAGGACGCTTCAACTCCTTGTTTTTGGTGTGCCTCCTCATGAGACTAAGAACAAAATCATGGTTGTAAATGAACTTGGGGATGGCCCTAGCTTGATCAATCACCACCTTGATAAAGGGAATTTTCCCCATATCCTCCAACATCAAATCAATGCAATGAGCTGCGCATGGAGTCCAAAACAAAGAGGGGTACCTATCCATAAGCATCCTGCTAGCAGCCACATAATTAGCTACATTATCTGTAATAATTTGAACAACATTGTGCGCCCCAATATCCTGGATGAACCCATCCATCAACTCACATAAAAGTGTTGCATCTTTTACATGTGTCGATACATCAACTGATTTTACAAACATAGTACCTCTAGGACAATGTACCAAGAAGTTGATAAGGCCTCTACCCTTACCGTCTGTCCACCCATCTGACATAGCTGTGCATCCAGTGCTCTCCCATGACTGCCTAAACTCTGCCAACCTAGCACTGATGTCCATCTTTTCTGTTTGAAGGATTGGGCCCTGCAACTCCTCAAAGGTGGCACTTTAATACCCTGAGCCAACTACTGCAATGGCATCACACATTAGCTGCCAAAATGGATTGTTTTTAACAATGCTAAGAGGTATGTGACTCCAGTAAAGACCCATTCCCATTACCCTATCCGCTTCTCCCTTTTCCGATTTCTTTATAATTGACTTGATAGAAGGTTGTGATCCTGGTCTAACAAAATGGGATGCGAGCCCCGCCCTCCCAAGAGGTGAAGTTGTGGAGCCCCCCTCCCACTACCCTCACCAATAGTTGTAGATAGAGATGCACCTACACTTCTTGCTTGGCCAAAAGCTGCAAGCTCAGCTCTGTTTGCAGCGATCTCATCCTTCTTTCTCATTTTTTTATGGATGGCATCATGGGCAAATCTCATGATTTCTGGGCTCACTGAAGTACAAAGGCCAACATCATGGCCAGGTAGTTTGGCTATATGGTATTTCAACTTGTTAACCCCTCCCGACATGTGATGCCCACTTAATTTGCAAGTCAAATTTTGCCTATTGATGCCATCCTCGGGCTCACCATACTGCCAAAATGGGTCCAATATCTTTGGCATTTTTGCAATTGAAATGCTTCAACTCAAATGCAACCCTAGGGCACAAAAACAAAAAAATTACATTAAACTCCATTGGAAAAAAATAGCAACATTCTAGCTTAAAAAATCAGACCTCTAAATTTAGATTTTAAGCCATGAAAGATAAGAAGAAGAGGGTGGCTAAGAATTAAAAAAACAAGCATGTTATTTTCCATTCTAATTTTTTAAAACCCCCATTTACATTGAGATTGTTTTTCATTTTTTTGGGCATGGAAATCAATGGCAAAAATAGTAAAAACAAATAGCAAAGAAATAGGCAAGAAATAGGCAAAGAAATAGTAAAAAGAAATATGCAAGAAAAAATGCAAGAAATCTTTCAAATAGTCCATGGAAAAGATAGAAAAACAATGGGATAAAATGCACATACCTTGAACACTTGCTCCACAAAAATCCTTGGTTGAGATGGTAAATGTTGTTTGAAAGCCTCCAAAGGTGTTGGTGGACTCCTCAAGCCCTTCTCCTCCACTTTCAACAAACTCATTCGCCAAATGACATCGAAAAAACCCGTTTTTCCCTTTTCTAAGCAGCGGATTAGTTGCTTGGGCAACTTTTTCCTTCGACTCGCGCGGTTTCCTCAAAAAGCGCGATTTTTATCAAAAAGTCGCGACTCGGCGATTTTTTTAAAAATCGCGACTTTTGCTCGCCGAAAAATCAGCTTGGAGCAAAAGTCGCGACTTCTTGCGAGAAGTCGGCGAGGTTTTCAAGGCTGGTTGTAATTGTTCCATATCTTAATAAAATTTCATATCTGACAGTTGCACCGGTTTTCCCATCTTGGGTTTTATCCGAGGATTTCCATACCCAAAATATTGTGTCTATATTTATGTGATTGTTGTAAATGTTTCTCAGTGTTTACTTTCCGCTGCAATACTAGTAAAAGAAATTCATGTGTGGTTTCCAGTAACAAATTAAATATATTGTTTAGTTGTAGTTTGGATTTCAAAGGAAAATTTACATAGTCAAGATAGGAACTATGGTTTTGGGTTTGTTATTTTCACTGTTCCACGAGGGCTCGCCCCCCTCGCTCCCCATGCCCCGGGGGCTTGGGGGCTCCTTCCGAAACGTTTCCCCACGTCCCTGATTTGGCGAAACTTGAGGAAACGCATGGGGAGCTCATCCCCCTGTTTTGAAGCGCGCACCAGTGAAGTGGGGGGCTCCTAGGCGCTCCAATAGTAATGGTAATGTTAAATTCTTAAAGTAAATGTGGTATTTTCCTTCTCTTTCATTTTATATCCTTTTACTTAAATTTTTAGCATTGCCATTAATTGTTTCATGATGTTTGAGAGTGGTTCCAATCTCATCGGAGTTCATATGCAAAAAGTAGAATTTCAAATCCCATTCAAAATTCAACAGACTTAACAGTTTTTCAGGATTTCAGAATTGCAACATTTCCAATGGATTTTATCATGTATGAGGCTAAGGGATTGTCATTTAATCAAGCACATCAATCTCTCTATGTACCTTGATGTTGGTGGTGCTAATTGTTAAACTCCTCTATCGTGACCTTAATCTAAATGTATCGTTTAGTCAAGCAAAATCACTTATTCAGCATGGATTTTTTTTCTAATTCTACCTTAATTTAATGCTTGGTTTATGAAGTTTCATCAAAATTGTAGGGTGTTGAGTAATGTCCTTCGAGGATTAACTTCGAGATTCAAGGTAGAGGCAGGGGCTAAAATCCTAGAGGAGGCGTGCACATGCTGCTATTGATAAATAGGATCCCAATATAGGATTAATAGTTCACTCTTGCATAATTGTATGTTGGACTTCAAATCCTCAAATAATGTGATGCCCTTTGGAATCGCGAAGAAATAGGGTTCGCTGGTCACATTTCCCCATTAAAACATCTATGCCATGGATTTACACAATGTTGAAGTGTGTTGAATCATTGAAGAATTAGACTGTAATTACAAGGAGCAGCTTAAATTATATTTATACAGGATGAATTGTTATTGCTGAGATTTATAATACTATTATATTTTTTATAATTTTAATGACCTTGACGCCCCCCCACCCCCCTGAATTTCCCTAAAATTTGGGGGTGGTCTCCACACGTCCCCAGTGTGTGTTTCCCTGCTCCCGCGTCCTGGAAACTTGGGGGGACATTGGTTATTTTCTTGAATGATCAACATCACTTCAAAGGAGTTGGGGGTATTGGAGCAGGGACAAACAATTTCGCTGATTTTAAGGCTCTCTTTTTTCTTTTGAAGGTTGCTTTCCAGATGTCTTTGTTTATATTGCAAGTTTTCGGCAATTCTAAACTGGTGGTTAAGTGGTCTGCTGGTCAGGCTATGGCTTCTCAGGTTGGCTTGAACTATTTGGTGGAGCATCTACAGGAGGTTCGTTGTCTTTTTAAGTCTCTCTTTAGTCTAGGAAAGGACTGCTCCTACATTCAGGGGCTCTCCATTTAGAAGAATTTCAGGGGGGGACTGTAATTAACGTTCAGGTTATTCCTTATGCAGAATTATGATTTGTTTTGATGGTTCTAGTTCCAGATTGAATTGCCTAATGTGGCTATGTAGGCTACATGTCTTTTTGCAGTTTTTTGGCAGAATACCTAGATAATGCTCTGAGACTCCTCTTTTTTGATATTGCCTTTGAGGCACTGAAGACTGTATTTTTGCTTATATTAATAAAAATACAATTTTTTTCTTAGAAAATAAAAAGATTGACCAAATTGATGTCCCACAATAAGCATTTAAATTAATGAAAGAAAAAGATTGATTCTATATCTAATGTAACTCTTCTATTCGATTGTGATTTGCATTTTCTTTTATGCTTCTTTAATGGTATGCAATGAACCAGTTTCAACATCAAATATATTTTTGTTCATAAAAGCACTTTAAATAATTTTTACAAAGAGGAAATAGGCATAAAACCTAGATGAACAAATTTTGGCCTATCATTAAAAATCAAACGCCATCTGTGCGAGGCAAGGGAGTAAAAATAACGATGACAAAAAGAGAAGTCAAGAAGAGAAAGCAATAGAATATACCCTCTTAATGTCTCGTATTGCAAACAAACCAATACAAACTTCTCCATTCACCATCCACTGTCCAACAAACATAAAATGAAAATGAGATACTTTTTAAAATATTCCTAAACTGCACAACGATCAAAATCAAACTTTCACATCACAATGGTCAAAACAAAAGGCAACATGAACTATTATCTAATACATGATCTACCAAATTTTCAAACTTTCAAGAAAAGATGTAAGATCGTCATAATATGATCATTGTTAATTTTGAATTGTAAAAGTTTTTAAATCCGTAACATTTTGCACCACATGAATAAAGACGAGAAATACAAGATGATGTAACTGGTAGTACATTGCTACTATAGTTTCGCAATTACTATGGTCAACATTCAAGTTTCTTACTGCATTGAATCCAAAATAATAAAATTCTAACACTTCAATATCCAATAACACAATCCCCTTTTCCATACAATAAAAAATTATCTTCTTACAACTCTTTTCTAGATATACATGTTCCCTCTATAAGAAAATAGATGCATGATGATAGATTAGTAATGAGAACAAAAAGAAGTAATGGAATTCTAACACTACAATATTGAATGACATAACCCCCTTTTTCCATAACTAAGAAATTATCTTCTTAAGATAATAAATGCATGTTAATAAATTTGTAATGAAAACAAAAGAAAACCTCTTTCTCTCTCTATCTCATGCATATGCATTAACTTACACATATAATGCATCAGCCAAGTGAGGCAAGTGCAAGTTTATGTGTAAAGGAATAACTATGTTGGGTTATAGAACGCTTCTTAATTAAAATATTCATGGCCATCTATCTATTGGATAAGGGGCGGAGAGCAATTATGGTGAAAATGTCCCTCTCAATGCCCTATATATTTATGCACATCATAGTCGGGTGTGGAGATTTAGCACCTTCGTTCCTTTATATTCATCCTCCACTTGGGGCCATTGCATATACTTTGTTATATTATGGTACATATATAGCTAGATAATCTTCTTACATAGCACCTCGAATGCTGGTGACACACGCGTGAATCACACGGGACCTATCGCAAGGGACGCATGGCTCTGGCGCAGGAAACTGAGTGAATGGAGGAGTGAAGGTCTTAAATTCCCAAGGTGGCGAGCTGCCAGCCAACCCAACGGGCAGTTGGGACATCTCATCGAATTTCGACCATAAAACAAAGGAGTTATTACATGCGCGTGCTAGTTCATAGTTCTATGAAGCCAACAATTCGCATTGTGGAGCCTGTTAACCTCCATACTTCCGGCCTGATCATTTCCCTGGTGTTGTTAATCTTCTTCTCCTCCACCAACCTGCCAGGCGAACTTTGTGTGAAAATGCCACGACAATGCGGCACTCCGAGGAGAGGTAGCGCTAGTCGAGGCAATGGAAGATGTAAGGTTAACCTAGGAGCTACAGATGGATATGCGTCGCAGGTTTCCATGACGGTTAGATGCATGATAGATGAATGGGTGTCTCGTGTTGTCTCTAAGCATTTGGCCTTAGGGAGAAATGGAGGCAAAATTAACCAATACTGAATGGTAAAAAACATGATGGGCATGTTGATGGAAACTTGATGAACAAGTGGAATGGAGCCAGGGGCATGGCACAGAGCATGCGGACCTGTCTCAACCAGACCGAAGAGCACCTGAGCACCTTGGAAACGAATTTTAATTGGCGACATTATACCGTTTTTTGCGGCGAGGATGACACTACAGATGGCAAAAACATGGAACATCATGGCATGGGCGAGGAGAGACATCAGTAGCCGCAGAAAAATCCACCTCACTGGTACAGGAGGACCTGGAAAAACTAGGATGTTGATGTCGGTAAAACGCCTCCATGAGGCCTCAAACAGTGTCATTGATGCACAACCGCTTCAAGAGCTACAACCCACCGGTCAACCAACTTGTTAGGATGAGTATGGACCATGCCCGGTCCTGGAGGAGACGCTAGATGCAACGAACGGAGATGCTACATCCTAAACTTTCCACCACCATTCCGGTTCCCTCTGTGACTCTCAGTTTTTCTAGATATCTATGTTTTACAAATGTTTAGTTTTTATGTCAGTCCACGGTCTCTTTTTTATTGTTTGTAATATGTCGGTCAATGTGCATTGCTTTGGGACGAGCAGACGCTTTTCTTTTCTGAAAAAAAACCCAACAAGAACTTTAATTTTTTTAACAGAGTGGGTGGGTGGCCAAACAGGTCTTAGGCCCCCGTAGCAAGAATATGAAACTTTGTACTCTATTTTTTTGCCTCTGTGAATATGAATTTCTACTGTTGCTTAAAAAAAAAAACTTCTGACATAGCAATTGCCCTTTAATGTAGCTAGATAATGGTACATATATTATGCTTTTTAATAGATATGATATTGTGGGAAGTTTTCCCTTTTTGAACAGTTATATTTAATATAAAAGAGCGCTTGCAGGTCTCTAAATATCAATAGAATATATTACTTTGAGTCTTATCCCAATTGGGTCTTGAATGTAGATAGCATACACAAAATGTAATTTCTCTCCATCTCAAGATAGAAATTATGAATTTTTTTATGGAAAAAAAAAGTATTTGTGCCTTTTGTGTCATGCTTTCTTTCAATAGGTAATGAGGCCTTTACTATCGTTTCAAATGGTACCCAACAATTGAACCGAATAGGGATTTAAAAAAATATCTTAAAACTTTGAACTTTCTATTATAATCTATATAATTCTATTAAGATATCTAATGTATGTATAACTTCTAATAATCCATCTTAAGTTATAATAAATTATATTATCTTATTCTCTCCAAGATTATTTTGTGTAACTTCGAAAATATGCTTATTATACTTTTATCGTATTATTGTTGTACTCCTTCGGGAAATGTTACTAATGTACTTGGTCATGTAAAAGTCTTGAAAGAATCAAAATGTAAACCCTCTGTTGTAAGTCGGGTCAATAGTACCCAAGAGAAATATTATATAAATGTTATTTTGAGTCTCCCTAGACAAGTGGGCCCAGTGAGAGTAAGAAGTCGACCCAATTAGGGAAAAAGTTCGCTCACATGATGAGCATAAATAGAGAGGGCAGACCTCTCATATGGACACACAACTTGGATGAACAAGTGGGCAAGAGAGAGAAGAAGTTCGTTGGAGAGAAGTATTGAATTTTAGCATTGACATGTATTCTTTAATTTTTGCAGATTGTAAGATAACAATAAGACAAGTGCAGTAGATAAATCAAAACATCAACACACATGAACACAAGATGTTTTCACGAGGAAACCTTTAAAGAACAAAAACCCCAAAAGCATTAGTAATTCATCCATTAAATGAGATGAGTGAGTTTTTTACTCTCAAAATTTTGAGATGAATATTCTTCAATGATTGTCAAACCCTAGCAGGCTTGAATAATTCCAAACCCTAGCACAATTTACCGACAATTTGTCAATAAGACAAATCTTCCATAGAATAATGAATTAGGGCTTCATGCACAGATTTTCTCTCAGCTGCCCAAAATTCCTTCTGCTACTGCCCAAGATTTACAGACTACTACCCGTAATTGTTTTCATGCTGCCCAGATTTCCTTACGATTGCCCAAGGGTCTGCCCAGATCAGCTGCCAACTGCCCAGAGCTGCCCGGACCTTCTTTTCAGATGCCCAGATCTTTAGCTGCCTACCCGTGATGGTTATGAGCCTTCCCGTGACCAATACAGGGCTGCCGCGAATGGAAACACCCTGCCTGAACTTCTGTACAGCTTCCCGAACCCTGTTTAGGGTTGTTCGAAGGCTGAATGAGCTGCCCGAGACTGACTGGAGGACAGCCCGTGGAAGAGAGAGGTGTTGCTCGTGAGAGTACTGCTGCCCAAGAAGTAAGAGTGTCTGCCCGAGCAATATAGGAAACAGCCCGTGAATAATTAGCAGGCTGCCCAAGGAAGAGACCAAGTCTGTTGTGGAGAGATAAGGCTGCCCGTGAATGTAATGTGCACTAGGATGAAACCCTAGGCCTATTTTGTTGTTCACCGTAAGTAGAAGGAGTGACGCCTTAGCAACTAGAGTTACTGTTGTTGGTTGTAGAAGGATGATGGAGATGCCTTAGCTAGAAAAGCATCCATCCTAGGGCATAAACAAAACAAAGATCTTCTTATAAATTGAGCACATAGATCTGTAGACAAACTCACAACTCACAAAATAGATATCTCACAATTTACTCAGCAATTGAAGAATGAAACAGCGCAGAAATGGCTTGCAACTGTGAATGCTTTCATTAATCAAAAGTAATTAGATAATAATTACAATGAAGTACAATGGCAAAATAGCCACAAGCAATTTGAATCCACATGAGGAAGTTCAAATTGATTACACTCTACTTAACGGTAGGTAACTAAGACCTTGTCTAAATCATTATCGGAGGACTCAATGGTTAACTGACCTTGTCTAAACCATCACCGGAGTTCATCGGAGTTCTAAAACACAACTCAAGTGTTACATTCAGTGTTGACTAAGGCTAACTGACTGTGGTAGGTGAGAAATGCGCCCCTCCTGCATGCAACCATGCAAACCTAGCGCTAACTGAATGTAGAGGACTAGAACTGAATGTAACTGACTCCTAACTTAGCTTGACTAGTCACCAACTCAACTCGACTGGCCTTGATTGGTTTTGGCACTCCCAGTGGCTCCTAAATTGTAGGGATTGGTCTAGGAGGCTCCTAAACTGATGCATGCAAGTGTAATCAGTGGCAGTAGGCCTCAATTAGTGTTCCCCACATTTTAGTAACTGAAACATGTGCCCCAATTAGGCCAAGTGGACCCAATGGTGCTAGTGACTAAAAATAGACTAAATGGACTCCCGATTTAGACATGACTCCTGATTTAGACATATGACCAAATTGGACAAGGGAGGATTAATAATCCTAATACTTCTCACTTCCAAAGTCAGCGAAAAACAATCATATATGGAGCAGCTCAACGTTGATGATGAAGTGAATGTAAATGAAATGAACTTGATCTTCTTTTATAGGCTTTGAGTCCCTTGGATGTGGACCATACAAAAAAGAATAAAATCTTATGATTTTATTCTTTTACTTTTTGACTTTTAACTTTTTGGTACTAAAGCCCGCACAGGTGTGGCTGATTGGCAATTCCGTTGTAATGAAGTTGTTTGTAAATTGGAGGTCACGAGATCAATCCCACTCGGATTTAACTGTGTCCCATGTCTTGCGGCGGGTGTGGGGCACCTAGGTTTATAGTGGTAGCGGGAATGGATCCCTGTACCTCGTGTCACGCGAGTACCAGCCCAGCCCCAGTTGCTGATTCCCCTAGTCAAAAAAAAAAAAACTTATTGGTACTAAAGGTCTTACTGTATTTTTGCTTTGACTTCTTAGCGGTCCAAGGATCCTTATGTATTTTTTACTTTTTATCTTTTAGCCTTCTTTAAGTGCCCTGTGGTTAATGCAAGTGGTCATAGGGGTCCTTCATACCCACTCAAAGTACATCATCATAAATAGAAATAATTACTAATGCTTTTATCTCAAACTCCTTGTGCCACCAAGATCGGGTACTAGGTGTCTTAACCGAGGGTAGCTTATCCTTGGAGAAGGTCACAAAGCCCACAGATCGAGGGTAGGAGTGCCTTACATGCCTAAACCCGATCTAGGACTTATAGTTATGTCATGGTAACTGACCAAGTGTCGCAACCCTAGGCTGCATCATTTGACTCAAGGTCAGATACTTGGTAACTGACCAAGCGCCTCCATTCTCCCGGAGAATGACCCTCAGCCCTACGCTGGGTCCCCTAGTCCTAGACTGGTTCCACATCTTGGTACTTACCAGATGTCTACATTCAAAGAATGGCTACTCAGCTCAAGACTGAGTTCCCCCAGTGCTGGACTGGTTCCACATCCTGGTACTCGACAAGATGTCTCCATTCAAAGAATGGCTACTCAGCTCAAGGTTGATTTCCCCCAGTGTTGGACTAGTTCCACATTATGGTACTCAACCAGATGTCTCCATTCAAAGATTGGCTACTCAACTCAAGGCTGAGTTCCCCTAGTGCTACACTGGTTCCACATCCCGGTACTCGACCAAATGTCTCCATTCTCCAAGAGAATGGCTCTCGATGTTGCTTAGGAAAAATTAACACTCCCTCTCAACGAGATAAGTATTCTCTGCCATGCCAAGCTTGTCACGAAAGTACACAAACTTCGTTGTTGTCAGAGGCTTGGTCAAGATATCTGAAATCTATTCATTTGTACAAATGTACTGCAACTTCAGAGTGCCTCTCTGTCCTAGGTATCTGATGAAATGATACTTCATTTCAATGTGTTTCAATCTATCGTGAAACACCGGATTTTCTAAAACCTTTATGCAGCTATGATTATCGCAATATATAATCGTTGAGTCAAGCTTTCCACCAAACAGATCTGATAGTAGTTTCCTAAGCCAAGCTGCATCACTTGCAGCAATATTCTCGGCTTCAATTGTACTCTGCACTATGGAACCCTGTTTCCTGTTGGACCAAGAGATCATTGCAGATCCCATACTGAAGCAGTAACCTTAAGTACTTTTCCGGTCTACTGCACTACTAGCCCAATCTGAGTCACCTTATCCAACTAACATTACTCCACTGCGGAAAGTATACCTGAGCCCATAAGTGATGGCACCTCGCACATATCTGAGTACATGTCTGGCTGCAACCCAATGTATGTGCTTCGGATCGGACATGAACTACTCAGAGCATTCACTATGTAACAAATATCTGGTCTCATGTGTATGAGATACATCAGAGATCCAATGAGTTGTCGATACAGGGTAGAGTCCACATCTTGTGAACAAGTGTCCGAGTCTCGCAACTTCTTCAAGTTGGTAGTCATGGGCACGCCCATGGACTTACAGTCCTACATCCCAAATCTTTGCAAGATGTCCGTTGTATACTTCCCTTTTGTTAGGAAGATCTCGCCTGGCTTTTGCCAGACCTCTAGGCCAAGAAAATGATGCATCAGACCAAGTTCCTTCATTTCAAATTCAGAGGTGAGCTCCCTCTTACACCGTGCTATCAATGGTTCCTTTCCTGTAAGGAACAAGTCATCCACATATAGGACAAGGATCAAGATATGATTATGAAGAACCTTAAAGTACAGATTGGACTCGGCAGTACTTTTGGATAACCCCAAGTTGTGCAGGTATCCATCCATCCTCGCATACCAGACTCTCGAAGCCTGTTTGAGCCCATATAAGGCTTTCTTCAGTTTACACACATGGAACTTATCCCCATGAGTCACAAAGCCTTCAGGTTGTTCAATGTAGACTTCCTCATCAATCTTGCCATTGAGGAAGGTTATTTTACATCCATTTGATGTAACTTCCATCTGAACACTGCAACAAGAGATATGATGGTTCTAATAGTAGTATACCTGGCGACAGGAGCAAAAGTCTCACCATAATCTATGCACTTTTTTGGGTAAATCAACTAGCTACAAATCTGGCTTTATACTTCTCTATGCTGCCATCAGCAGCATGCTTTATCTTGTAGAGCCATCTTGATGTTACCACTGACTTTCCTGTCGATCTAGGAACAACTTCCCACACATCATTTTTCATGATTGAACTATACTCTTCAATCATGGCATCAATCCATACATGTTGACTTGTTGCTTCTTTGTATGTGGAAGGTTCGGCATTGGTGAGCTAGCTCATAAGACCTGAGTACTTTTGTGGCCTTGTGCTTTTTCTAAAAGTCCAAGGAGGAGCTTTATGCTTCTCAGCTTCTTGTACCATTTATCGATACCAGGCAAGTCTCCCTTTGGAAAGAGGGACTTCAAGCAGTTCTTGTGGACTTCCAGGGAAACCTTTAAAGGATAAAAACCCCAAAAGCAATAGTAATCCATCCCTTAAATGAGATGACTGAGTTTCTCACTCTCATAATTATGAGATCAATATTCTTCAATAATTGTCAAACACTAGCAGGCTTGAATAATTCCAAACCCTAGCACAATTTACCAACAATTTGTCAACAAGACAAATCTTACAAAAAATACTGAATTAGGGCTTCATGCCTAGATTTTCTATCAGTTTCCCAGCTTCCCAGAATTCCTTCTGTTGCTACCCGATATTTACAGACTATTGCCCGTAACTATTTTCCTACTGCCAGATTTCCATACGATTGCCCAAGCGTCTGCCCAAATTAGCTGCCAACTGCCCGAAGCTGCCCGGACCTTCTTTTCAACTCCCTGGATCTTTAACTACCTTCCCATGATGGTTATGAGCCTGCCCAAGCCCTATTTAGGGCTATTCAAAGGTTGTATGAACTTCCTAAGACTGAGTATAGGACAACCTGTGGAAGAGAGAGGTGTTGCTCGTGAGAGTACTGCTGCTCAAGAGGTAAGACTACGTACCCAAGCAAGATAGCAAACAGCCCATGAATAATTAGCAGGTTGCTCAAGGAAGAGACCAAGTCTGTTATGGAGAGATAAGACTGATTGTGAATGTAATGTGCACTAGGGTGAAACCCTAGGTCTATTTTGTTGTTCACCGTGAGTAGGAGTGATGCCCTAGCAGCTAGAGTTACTGTTGTTGGTAGTAGAAGGATGATGGAGATGCCCTAGCTAGAAAAGCCTCCATGCTAGGGCATAAACAAAACAGAGATCTTCTCTTGCTTCCAAAGGCAACGAAAAACAATCATCTATGGAGCAGCTCAACGTTGATGATGAAGTGTGTGTAAATGAAATGAACTTGATCTTCTTTTATAAGCTTTGAGTCCCTTGGATGTGGACCATACACAAAAGAATAAAATAATAGAATTTTAATCTTTTACTTTTTTACTTTTACCTTTAGTGGTACTAAAGGTCTTTTTGTTGTGTTGCAGGGGGACCCATCCCCAGGGGCTAGATTCGCGTCCCCGTCCCGAAAACCATCCCCAAGTCCCAAAAACCGGGTCGAGTACTTCATCAACATCCCCTGAAGTCCCCGCCGAAGTCCCCACGTATCGGGTACTTCTAGCCCAAAAACAATAAACTTTGCTCATTTTGGGGACTTCGGGGAATCTCCAGTATGTGAAAATTATAAAAAAAAAATTAGTTCTATGAAGAGGGACGTGGTAGGCATGGTTTCCCCTACCCTCTTAAGACGTCGCGGGCCTATCCACTTCTCCCAACGCAGAGTTGAGTCTTGACTTTTGTTGGATCCTACGAGAGGAGAACTTGTTGCGCAAAGGAGATGATACAGGCATAGGAGAGACAAGACAAGCTTAGGTTGTCTTAGACTTAAAAGTTTTGTGCTTTTAAGTTAATGAGATGGCACTATCTAGCTTGGAGGGACTGGTATCTATTCTTAGACTGTTTCTTCTAGAAGATTGCCTTATTCTTTTATGACTCTAGATCTTGTCATTGAAATTTTATTGGCATAGTTTGTGTTAATTATTGATCCTTTGTGCAAGTTGTTCCAATGTTGTTGCACAGACCGTATTCTCTGTCCTTCATGAATGATAGAAAACCTACTATGTTGATGTTTGTGCAGACGTTTCTATGCATGTGTGTATTTCTAATTTTGAAAAACCAAAAGCTCCATCAACTATAGTTAACTTTATACTTAAGGTTCATATGTAATTCCCACTTTATATCAATGATTTATGAACTTTGAAGCAATGTGCATGTTAATTGTACTTGTTAATTATTGAAATTTAATACTAGTGAAAATAAATTGATTTATTTTTTTATTATATATATATATATATATACCCCTGACGTACCCAAGTCCCCAGTTTCAAAAAGTGGTGTCCCCGTCCCAGTCCCAGTCCCCGTCCCCGTCCCCGTACCCAAGTTTCCTGGCAATTTAGTCTTTTTGTATTTTCACTTTGACTTCTTATGGTCCAAGGGTCCTTATGTATTTTTTACTTTTATCTTTTAGCCTTCTTCAAGTGCCTTGTGGTCAATGCAAGTGGTCATAGGGGCCCCTTCATACCCACTCAAAGTACATCATCATAAATAGAGAGAATTACTAATGCTTTTATCTCAAACTCCTTGTGCCACCAAGATTGGGTACTAGGTGTCTTAACCAAGGGTAGCTAATCTTTGGAGAAGGTCACAAAGCCCACAGATCGAGGGTAGGAGTGCCTCAAATGCCTAGACCCGATCTAGAACTGATAGTGATGTCCTAGTAACTGACCAGGTGCCTCAGCCCTAGGCTGCATCATTTGACTCAAGGTCAAATACTTGGTAACTGACCAAGCGCCTCCATTCTCCCAGAGAATGGCCCTCGGCCCTAGGCTGAGTCCCCCGGTCCTAGACTGGTTCCACATCTTGGTACTTGCCAGATGTCTCCATTCAAAGAATAACTACTCAACTCAAGGCTGAGTTCCCCCAGTGCTGGACCAATTCCACATCTTGGTACTCGACCAGATGTCTCCATTCAAAGAATGACTACTCAGCTCAAGGTTGTGTTCCCCCAGTGTTGGACTGGTTCCACATCCAAGTACTCAACCAGATGTCTCCATTCAAAGAATGGCTACTCAGCGCAAGGCTGAGTTTCCTTAGTGCTAGAATAGCTGCACATCCTAGTACTCGACCAAATGTCTCCATTCTCCAAAAGAATGGCTCTCGATGTTGCTTAGGAAAAATCAACAAAAAGAAGTTGCTTTTGTCTTTTAGGGTTCATCTTATCTTGGTTTGGCATTGTTCTTAGTTACGCAATTTATACTAAAGAAGTTGTTCAGTTTTATCCCTTATGGTTTTCCAAAGGAAAATCTTTGTGTTCTTTTCTGTTGTTATGCTTGTCTTTCTTCCAGTGATCCTATTGCTTATGGTTATGATGAAATAGTGCATATTGTTTGAAGATCTAATATAACCATTAAAAGTCTAACATGGTATCAAAGCCATCTTAAAAGAAGTCATTGTACAGTTGTAACAGATGTAACTGCCATAGATTAGAGCTCCATATTTTATGTCTTTCCATCCAGAGATCAAGCTCGACTTTTGCATCATCCAACTTGCCCTAGGAGCGTGCATCTTTCTGTGAAGGAAGATTCCAGTTTTGTGGAGTTGCAATTTTGATCTGAAAATTGTTGAGGTCAAGAACTAGGGTTCCACACTTTGAGACCTTTTGTCCACCAATTGGGTTTGACCCATACATTCTCCAACTCGCCCTAGGTGGGTGCATCTTTCTATGGAGGCAAGATTTTCATTTTTGTCGCTATAACTACTGTTGGGTGAAATTAGGGCACCATTGCTTAACTCACCTCTAGGAGGTACATCTCTCTCTCTAATCAAATTTGCAAGATACCAAAGTTGAAAAATTAGGGTTTCTCTGACAAACCCTAGGTCACTTAAGAAGCAGTTTTCCAAAAGACCTTGAAGCAAGCACTTAGTTGAAGCACTATTCCCTCTATTTCCAATTGAGGTTCTCATTTTATCAAGATAACAAACAATACCAAGCCTAAAGGAGCTGAGAACTTCCAGGCATGGAAGTATACAGTGCTTCTTATTCTAGAAGAATATGATTTAGAAAACTATGTCAAAGGAGAAGTTGCAAAGCCAAGGGGAGATGAAGACAAATTAAGCACAAAAAGAACTTGGTCAAGGCCAAGAGGATCATTGCTAAATCCATCAAGGATCACTTGATCCCACATGTTTCCTCCTTGAACACTCCCAAGGAGACGCTTAATGCCTTGACTAGATTGTGTGAAGGGAAGAACATCAACCAAAAGATGACCTTGAGAACTCAACTCAACTCAAGAACGTGAAAATACAAATTCCAGAGACCATCCAATCCCACTTTACAAGGGTCTCTCAGATCAAAGAACATCTCGAAGCTATTGGAAATCCAATTGAAGAACCTAGATTGGAAAAGAAAGAAAAGAGCAAGAAAAAGAACACTTGCACAAGAAGCCATTGAATTCCAAAAGAATTATAGACCTCAAAAGGACTACTCAAATTATAGATGTTAAACTTGTGATGGAAAGGGACATCTTGCAAGAGATTGCCCCAAATGCAATGGCCATGTGATGAAAGGAAAGAAGAAGAGGTATCATGCTCATACCACAAAAGACAATGAACATGTTCAAAAGAGAGCAAGGCAAGATGATACAAGTGAAGAAGAATATGTGCTGACATCCGCTTTTGTAGAGACCGTCACTCATGGAAGTGACACATAGCTTGTTTATAAGCACTTAACATAGAAGGATTCACCTGATAAAATGAATTATCGGTACTCTATAAAAAGAGTAGGAGAAGTCTCCTACAAAGTTGGATTCTGAAAGACCCATGAACATGAAGATCATGCTCTATGAACCTAGTTTGAAGAAGAACCTACTATCCATTTCAGCATTGGATAAGAAGGGATGCAGTCATGATTGGTATTAAAGAAGAAGGGACACTCGGAATCAGTACCAGTGAAGACTTGCTCAGCATTGTTGATCAAAAGCAAGATAGTCACAGCTCCTCAAAATCAAACAATGAGCACAATGTCAAAGACTCCAGTAATTCCTGGAAGGAAGCGGAGATAAAGAGGGGGCCAACCAAACAAACAAAGATAAGTATTTGAATTATCATTTCCTCTATATCTAATTGTTTAAATGTTATTGTTCAATTGTATACATATTTATGTTGTTAAAATGAAGAAATGTATTATGCATGGTAGAGTGATTGCATTAAAGAACGGTATACTACTAATATGCATGTAATGGGTAAGTAGCCTATGCTGATGCACAACATTCCATGAGGTATTATTGCTTATCTAGAATGAAACCTCTTTGGTGACATGTCTGGAGCAGTGCATGCTCTTAATCATGTACTGGTAGAGATGGGGTTGTGAGCATAGTTTTAAAAATCGGTTAAATCGGTTTTGGTTTCAGCCTATTTACCAATTTGATGGTCAACCAAGTCAAATTAGTCTATAGATCGGTTCGATCGACCGGTTCGGTATTAAACCGGGTGGTTTGGCCTATCTACGACATAAATAGGTTGATTTTTCATCAAGGGGCAAAACTAGTAAAGAGTTGTCCCAATCTTCCTATATGTAACTCGGACATACTATTAAGCGGACCAGACAGGCTACGACCTGTTGCTATTCTCCAACTTAGACTACCACTTGCGGGTCTGGGGGTCAAGGTCAAGCGAGATGGAATGGTGTTTAGGAAAAAGGGCCCGCCATAAGGATTTTGGGAAGTGGTGGAGGGTTGCACAAAGTTCACGTCTCTTCCAGGAGAGAAAGGTTCACTTTTTACGATAAAGAAGACTAAAATAGGATTTACAGAGGATGGGGGGTCATGTGTAAGGGAGAAACGAAGGTGTTTGTGGAGGGATTCGCATTAATCATCAAACCAACAGTTCATGAGACAGGCGTAATCTCTAAAAACCTAAGTGAGCACCCTATACAAATTGGGGGGTAACAGGTAACAAGTTGCATGCACAAGTGTGTGCTCACTTGCACATGCACCCTTGCACTTGCAAACCCACACATGCACTCCCAGTGATACCTATAGGCAGCCCCCCTAGTACACATGTATGTCAGAGAAAGAGAACAAGGGACATCCAAGAATTTGATGGTTATGCGTGACAACCAATTGGTCCAGCTAAGTTCCACAATACAAAGAAACGAGTATGAGTTTCCGAAACATAAATGCATTGGAAACATGACACCTCAAAATTTTGGAAATGGGGAAACTTGATATTATTTTATGAATAGCACATTCTTGTAAATTCGAAGGAAAACCATTATGAATAAATGAGCAAGAACATTTAAACGATAAACATAAATGACAAGCAATGTTCCACCAATGCATATATTGTGATCCTCATCATTAGTATCGCCCTTTACTTCCTCATCCACCCTATGCCTTTACCCAATCCTCCAGGGACATCAGCTAATACCACCCAATTTTGATGAAACTACTTAACCCAAGCCTTAAAATATGATAGAAATAACTTGGCATGCCTAACCAATGATTTTGGCTTGAGCAAAGGGTACATCCTTGCTAGGGCCATGACAGAGGAAATCAACAATCAATGCCACCAACATCGGGGTACATGAAGGCTTTGGTGCTCTTGATTAAGTGCCAAACCAATGCCCTCATATATGATAGAATCCAATAATAATAATAATATAGAATCCAATGAAAATGTTGTAATCTTGCCAATCCTGAAGTCTGAAAACTATTAAATCTACTAAATTTTGAATGCAATATGAAATTCTACTTTCTTTGTATGAAGTCCAATGAGGTTGGAATCACTCTCAAACATCCTGAAACAATTGATGGTAATGTCAAAAATTTAAGATTTCCACTTTTATTTTAAAATTTTACCATTACCATTAATTACCAGCATTTTTGGTCATTCCTAGTGCAAAACGAGTCAAACCAAATCCAAATTGGTAAATTTAATGTTGGAAACACGTCATAAAGATGCAGATACGGCATGAAAATGCATTTTCAGCCATACGGAATACATTTCACACACTTGGGATGCGTCTGTACGCCCAAAAATGCGTTTCTAGGCTGTACGAAACGTGTTTCTGCATTTCATTACAAAACATATGGGGTACAGCACTGTACCCCACATTTCCTACAACATAGTAGCCCAGACTCCAAAGTAACACAAAAAAACTAAAGAATGTTAGTTTTGTACCTAGGGAAGTGTTCCCCTAGTGACTTTTGCCTTAGTCACTTAAAGAGGGGACATAAAGTGACCCTTGCATTAAATGACTTAAGTAAAAGCATTTAATTTGACTTTAGAGCATTAAAGTCACTCTTTGATAAATTTAAGTGGGAGAGTGAAATTAATATTTTAGAAATAAAATATGAGCATTTAATTTTAGCCCTTGATCTAATCTAATCTCCATCGTTAGATTAGACTCATCCTAGGGTTTTCTCAAAAATGCATGGGAAAGGTATTTTGTCTCACTTTTGCAGATTGAAGTGAGAAGAGAGAGCTGAGAGAGAGAAGAGAGAAAGTTTCCATTTTTCTTGAGCAAGAGGAAAAATTTTGCACCACGCAAATCGAGGGAAAGGACGGCAGCAAAGAGGGCACGCAAATCGAGGAGAATACAATAGCATTTATGGCTGGTCCGTACGGTACAGTTTTCGAGGCAACAGGCACGATTTTCGAGAAAAAAATTTGGGCACAAATTTCCAGTGTTACACGAAGACTCGCCCCCCTCGCTCCCTGCGCCTCGAGGGCTTCTAGGGAAACGTTTCCCAGCATCCCCAAAATTAGGAAACTCTCGGAAATGCACAAGGGGGCGCATCCCCTGTTCTGCAGCGCGCTCCGGTGAAGGGGGGATCCCAGACGCCCCCCCCGCCTCCCCGCCCCCTCTTGAAACTAGGGGGCTCCCAGACGCCCCCTCCTGAAACTAGGGGGCTCCCAGACACCCCCACCCCTTTTAGTAGTTTACATGGGATGAATCATTGAACTTTTATTGCTGGGATTTAATAATTTATAATATTATTTTTTATTAAGACTTGGACGCACCCCCGCCCCCTCACCCCCCCCCCCCAAATTTTGCTAAAATTTGGGGGTGGTCTCCACACGTCCCCAATGTGCGTTTCCCTGCTCCCACGCTCCGACATCCCGGAAACTTGGGGGAACATTGCAGATTTCGAGGTCTGCACTGTCCATACCGTCTGTATAGTTTGTCCGTACAGTCCATACAGTGGCACGGAAATCAAGGCAAAACAAGAAAAAATCAAAGTTTGATTTTTGCGGCTCGACAAGCAAATCGAGACAGAAATTTATCTTCCAGGTTGAGATAAGTTGGTTTGATATTTTCTGTGTATTGCTGTAAATGATAAACTTCTCCTGAAAAATAAAAATACTCTCTCTGACTGGTTTTCCCCTAGTGGGATTTTCCAAGGCCATTTGGCTGAAATTTCTGAGTTCTATGTGTGTGAATGAAGTGCTGAATGTTTACTTTCTGTCTGTGAAAGATTTAATTTACAGCAGTGTTTTAAGTTAGTAAAATTTATGTTTATTTCCGGCAAGTTAAATTTCTGAGATTGAAATAAACTGTGACAATTTTTTTACTTGAAACCGGTGGCTGGAAACTTAAGAAAAATTTTCAAACTTCAAAGAACACAAATATTAAAAACTGTTTGCATATTTGACGCTATTTAAATTGGGAAGTTGTCTTAAGAATATCTCTCTACAATGGGCCTAATTTAGATCTAATAATCCATTTGAGAAAGGATATCTCAATAAGATCAAAAACCAGGATTCATAAAGAAAATAAATGAGTGTTACCTGGGTTTTCAAAGTTTCCAATACAGTTAAATAAGTAACAGGACTGTATCTAGCCACTAGAACAGAACCCTCTACAGCAACTAAATAAAATTTACAGAACATGTTACATAATTACACAGAACCATAAATAGAATTAAATTATTAGAATTAAAGCAGAAAGTTTTTTGTTAGCTTGTTAGCCAGAGCCATCAACGATGCTGCAATGTGAGAACAGCAAGGAGTTTTCATTCATGTTGAGGGCACTTCCAAAAAATCCCTCAATATTTTCTAGCTCTCTACATCCTGCCAATATATAAGTTTTAAACCAGGTAAATTAAGAATTCATATTCACCTTTTCTGTGTAGCAGTTAGGATTACAACTGTGATTGATAAAGCGCCCCAAATTCCCCTTCACACAAGCATCAATTACCTGCAAAGATTTCCAACCCTTTCATAAATATGGCATAAAAATCATTACTAAAAATTAAAACATTTGTGAGGAAGAGGATCAAAATAAGACAAATGTATTAAGACAAGCATAGATCTATTTTATCACAGGATCTATTAAGCAAGTGAATCAAAACTAAAAGAGGTCCAAACCTCTCAACATTGAATATATGAAAGGATAAGATAAGTTTATGCTACTGTGTGCCTGTGTTGTTGGCTTTTTCTTATATGGGTAGCAGCAATACACGAAGCAACAAACACCTCTTCCCACCAAGGCTGTAGAGCACACCTTACTTCACTTGGTCCAAAAATATAGACTTCCCCGACAAATCTAATGGACAACAGCAATTCTTCACTCATACAGGATTTTAATAGGTAACCTATAGATCCCTCTAAGAGATTCAAAACAAGTGTAATAGGTACTCTATAAAAAGTGTTAATGTCAGACAAGAACTTCCGCACAGGTTTAGTGTCAAACATGCGTGAAGTCGTCCAAGTCAAATCCATTTTGTAATTCACTTTATATTTATAAAGTGAAAGTCTTTTTATTAGTTCATGATTCTAAAAAAGTGTAATTTTAATACACTAGTGATTTAGAGTAATCTCAACCATACATCTCACAGAGAGATTAAGATTTCAACTAAAATAAAAAGGCAAGTCAAGGTAGAAGGTTAATGTTGATGTTTCTCCAGTCGGCAGCATCGGACAGACATTCTCCTAAATCGATCATGCTGATTTGACCAAGGGAGTGTAATGTCCTCTTCTACATAAGCATCAGAAACACCCGTTAACCTATTTAATTCCCATAGGTTCAAGTGGGTATTAAGGAAAAAGCGAATTGACTGAGGACATTTAATACCAAGAGAAGATCAAAACATTTATTCAGTATTATTAAGTCATCAGTATAGTAAAGAGGGCCATCAAAGTTAATATCATAAAGCATGCAAAACATGCAGGCCTTATTTCTTCAGGCTTAAGTCAACGAGCAATTAGAATTGCATGCATGCAAAAAGTAAAGTGCAAACCCTAAAAGTTACATGCTAACCCTAAAAGCTATATAAGAAGATTAGTTGAACCAAAAGGATATGAATGATCATTATTTATCTTAGAGTTTGGTTTCTAGAGCAGCAGCAGCAATAGCATTATTTATCTTGGAGTTTGGTTTCTAGAGCAGTAGCAGCAAGTTGGGGTTACAAGGGTGAGCCAGCAACTAACAAGTGTTTTCGGCAGCGAAATCTATCTGCCCTAATCACTTCTGGATAGATCATTCAGATCTATCATCAACTCTTCACCGCATTCATTCTTCAGAGATATAGCATACAGAGAAGGACATCACTACAGGGTCACGTTTAACTGTTGGGAAATTGCTAGAAAGACCGAGAACAATTTGTTGGGATCCAGAAACTCATCATTCCTTCTGCATGTCACTATCATTCTTCTCGGCAAGCTCATATCACTATAGTGAGTGATTATCAGATCATCCTTTGACCATCCAGAGCAGCTATCAACATAAACGTGTAAGAGGGAGGACGTCACTCACTCAGGGGAAAACAATTTGCTAGGGTGTCAAGAGGGATCAGAACCTGTGCACATGTCATCTTATATCTTTAGAGGGGGCGTACCATCACTCCTAAAAATTATCGGCATCATCAGCAACATATTGGATCTCCCACATGAAGATTATCATCAGAGAAGGATGTTTTATGCTGCATGGGCATCACCTATTGTAATATCCCAAATACTGATATTCTCTAATGTTCTATTGTAGTGCTAACTCACACACGCAATCTTATACAAAAATGCGAGATAATTGTGCATGCAAACTTGCCATGCAAAAATGCCCTAAATTGTAGTTGAATTAGGGTTAGGGTTTGCAGATAGAAAGTAACACTTACCACTGATATTCCGGCTGATAATAACTCCAGAGATACATGCATGCATAAAGATCCGGATAGGTGGGCCAGTAGTGCTTCTTTCTTCCAGTGTTACCTCCCCGCTGTACCATAAGCACCCTTCAGACTGAAGGTGACGTATTTGTAGGAGGAGAGGTCAAAGTCGGCTAAAACTTTGTGGGATTGTCTGTCTGTTGATGTCGGAGAGATAGACTGTCAGATGCGGTGGTTTGGATGCCTCTAAGAGCCCTAGCGAATTGATCTGTGGTTTGGCTGCTCACACCCCCCAAGCTCTATGTTTGTTGATAGCTACTCCAAATGAGCAAACTGATGGTTGATAGTCCCGAGATGTCGTAGGATGGGCCTGCTGAGAAAGAGGAAGCTAACATGCGGAGGAAAGACTAGGTTTTGTGGTCCCAGCGAATCCTTCTGTGATTTCCCCGATACTTCCAAGCTGCAAACGTGGGGCTGACAATAATACTTCAGAGTGTGCTAGATCTCCGGATACTGAAGTGTATGATGAATGTTGTGGATAAACCTGGATGATCTATCCCAATAGGAGACTAGGGCAGATATCTCACTGTCGAACCCTCGTTAGCTGAAGACACCGTCTTCAACCCCAACTGTCGCAGCTGCACGCTATGCTAAAGCCTATTGCTCAAAACTCCAAAATCAATCAACAATAATCATAGATATCTCCTTTAGTCCCATAACCCTTCTTAAATAGATCCTTATACACTTTTAGGGTTTGCATGTCACTTTTAGGGTTTATGCTCACTTTTGCATGCATGCAATTCTAATTTCAAGTTGATTTTAATACTAAAGAAATAAGGCCTGCATGCTCCGCATGCATTATGATAGTAACTCTAATGGTCCTCTTTACTATACTGATGACTGAATAATTGTCCTAATGTGCTCCCGGTATTAAAGGTACGCAATCAATTCCCTATTTATCAAAAACGGAACATTACAGTCCTCCCTCGCCAAAGATTGCTTGTCCTCGAGCAATGCCAGCGCAACCCCACAATCAATCAAACTGAACCAACTAAATCCAGGCATGATCCCAGGGTCCCAAATTATCCTAGCGGATCTGTAGCATCCTCTGCTCAAAGCATTGCACTGCACGGTACCATCACAAGATATCACATGGAAGCCTCCTAGAAGTAGAGTAACTGACCACGGTGTAAACGAGGTACCATCACAAGAGACCTCCTGAAAGCATCGTCTAGCAATCACTAAGCTGCCAGTCACTGTGATCCCAACGTCCCAAATCAATCTAAGAATTGCGGAGGTCAAAATGCATCCACCGTTACCCTACGTAGTATCGACACAAGGAACATCCTGTAGACTCCCAAGTAACCCCATCTGTAAACATTGTATCCATCCCTCATAAGGGCTCCCACCTGGATCCCAATGCAAACTTGTGCATCTTTCATCCCAAATATCCCAAGGCTGTTGTGGGACCATACCCATGGCTAGGAATGGCTTCCCAAGAATCGCCCACTCAATAGGACACCACCCCCTAATCTCATCAAACCCCCAAAAATCACCTTGTCCATAAGCACCATCACAAGGAATAATCCTACCAAGTTGACATTCTGCCCTTCTGATTTCAATTGGATTGCTCATATACTGCTGCCCAATTTCTCGATCCTGGCCACCCTATAAAAACCATCCACCATTATGCAAATGTGGACTCAAGCTACTGCAAGCCTTGTCTATGTACTCTTGAAGAGGACTGCTTTGAAATGCAATAGTATGTTTCTTCTGCTGTCCCATCAAGTAATCCAACTGCTCTTCAATACTAGAAAGCCTGATTGTTGACTCAATAAATACAACTCGAAGAACTATAAGCTCAACATCTCGTTGCACTATGGTGTCTACAGTCTCGGAGTATCTTGGTCCTCTCTTTCATCGCTAGAATGCTTTTTTTAACCCATTCAATCTTCTTCCGATGACTATCATCTGGAAGCTCTATCTTATGCATGTATAAACTCTCCCTAACCTCCATGTGTGACTGCTCACTGTCTCGACTATTGTGCTCATTGCCTTGCACCTCATGTATTTCGCCTATCATAACTGTCTGGATTCTTGTTGTAGGTGATGAAGAGTGTACCAACTCCAACTCATCACACGACTTGTCCACAATCTGACTAGCGAATGCGCTTGTGTCGCTAGACTCACAGGATGGATCTAATGCTATCTCCTTGTAATGTCCCCAAAAATCGAAAAAAAAAATTATAGGCTAGTATAATCTACCTAGACGAAACATTATTCGTTTGTGGAACTCTATCGTACACTTCATGTACCACTGTTTATCCGTAAGTTGTTCTTACGCTCTGTCTTTTACTTTCAGTTATTATTTTTAATGTATTTTACTTATGATGTCGTACGGTTGTTTACTACTTTAGTATTATGTTTATACTTTTGTCGCTTATGTGTCGTCACTAGATTTATATGCTTCGTCATTTCTGCATAGTCGCACTTGTTAATTATCACATCCTCACTTAACTTTGTTTGTGGAAACAAAGTGGGCGGAGTGGTGGGACTCATTCTCCCATGATGATCTAAGAGGTAAAGTATTACTTGTTACACAGGCTTACTTAGTTCAATCGAACTAAGGCGTCTCATTTATTTACTTGCAGCTTTACCTCATGTAAAAAGGCTTAGTAGAGAACTTGATCATTCTGAGCTTACATTGTGCTTGTTGTTTAATATTACGCTTCCTTACTGCTTCGGATTTATAGCAAGGTAAGTCCTATTATGTTAATTAACTAACCTAGATAATTAACTATGGGATACCTAGAATCTAAACATCTATAATTCATGTCTATTTTATTTTACTAATATCAACATATCTTCTTATCTTTATTTTGCAGGTTATAAGCTTGGCTAGTATTTAAACTTGGGGTTTATTTAAGGTAATACTACCATATGCCATGGTTACTAAGCATTTGAGCTTAGGGACAATTGCATTGTGCCAAGGCTTCAAGCCTAGAGTCTACGCGATACATACCACATACTAGCACTTTGGTTAACGCATCCTATGTAATATTATACGACCTGCGTTAATGCTTTAAGGTGGCGAAACTATAGCATAAGGTCGAACCATATGATAGCAGGGTTTAAACTTTTGCGTGGGAAGTGGAAATACATGACAATTCAACGAAACTTAAACTATGGAGAGTGGGTTTCGACACCACGTTAATGGCCACTAGCTGGTACATTTAATGATCTTGGAAATCGTGGCAGCCTTCCCTTAGGCTTGGCTCACGATGGTTTGTGCATTTGTTTGTCATTTGGGGTTTGTGCATTTTGGCTCTGTGCAGGGAGAAAACCATGGAGGCGACCGCTAGACCGTAAGGTATGCTTCGTCTAGGTTCATATGCCTGCACATGGTTTTGGTTTAAGTTTCTTAACGTGGTCATACTTCTCATCCCCAGTTTCGCTTGCGTTTGCAGGTGCCGAAAGATAGTGAGGAGCAACGTGGCTCCAACTCTGTCGTGGTCTTGCCTGTGGAGCCAAGGTGCAAGGTAAGCCTGCTCAACAAGTGTAAGCTTGTTGCCTCTCGGCATGCCTGTGTATTGTTTCGTCGTTTGGGTTTGGGGCTTCTCTGTGGGGTTTGGAGTTTGCCTTCGGGCTTATGATTACAGACTTGGATTTTATTATTTTGTTAAGGCATTTGAGCCATGAAGTAACTCTTAAGCCATTCGGCTCTGTATAATTAAGTTTGGGTTGTAAAATTACTTGGGCTGGTAGCAGCGAAATCGAAATGACTTGGGATTTTAGCACACTCTGTCTTCGTTTATGTAAATCGTATTTTAGTTTGGGCCTTTTTTCCATGGGTTGCACCATTGCTTGCAATGGTGCCATAGCCCATTGGCACGTCTGAGTAACTTGGTTCTCGGTCTTAAAAGACAACTATGTAGCAAACTTGATACCCACTGTGTAAATGGATAAATACTGTGTAATACGATTTCCTTCTACGTTTTTATTAAGCACTGTATTTAATTTGAGCTGGGGTTTGTGAAAGGCATTCGCCTATTCCGATGCTCTGTGTGTAATGTTGTTAATTAGCTTGGATATTGTATGAACTTAGACATCGTGGGTAAAGGCCATGCCGTAGATGGCATGAGCCTTTCCCATAATGCTGCGATAGCTTGTATATTATTTTGGGCTAATGATTATCGGTTCATATGTAATTTGGACTGTGGAAAAACGATGGGTTGGAAACCCATGCAGACCAACGTGTACTGTAGGTTTAAATGGATTGTATATTAAAATGTTCTTGGTCGAGGCCGTGTGGTAGCTAGGGTCTTACAACCTCACTATTAGCGTATGCATTGTTATTTATATGGCATTCGATGTAAATGTAAATTGCAGCCCGCATACGTTAATTGTATAGCGTGGCCTGTGCGGAGATGTAAACGATCGATTATATATAAGGTTAATTCCTGTTTATTACGTTATGTCATGGCTTTTATATTTTTTAAGAACCAGCAAAGTGGTTATACGATTTGGACTGTGGATTTTATTTAGGAGTATAGTGATAGGATACTAGACCACATGGATGGTCACGATATCTCCTATGTTTGGATATTAATGTGAGGAGTTGTATTTTAATTAATAAGAAGAGGTTGGGCTTGTATGCCCACAGGATTCAATTCTTGTCCATGTTTGTAATACATGGGTTTATAATATGATTTTGATGTTGTTTAATATGTTATGTGTAATGTGTTGATGAGTTATGTAATTTTGTTTAATGGTCATGTATAAATGGAATTTGGTTGCTTTAAGATGGAATAGATAGAACTGTGGGTGCTTATATATATATGATCAGAGATTTGATATAGGACCACATGGATGGTCACGATGCCTCCTCTGCTCATGTAGTTATGATGCTGTTATTTTAATGAAATTGATTTGCTATTTAGTTTATAGTTAACAAGATAGACCTTGAAAGGTCTTAATGGTTTATTTACTCTTGATTTCATCTATATTCTAGTTCTGTTATTAACTATTTTTATTTAATATTTTGGGTTTACTTAATGCTGTTAATGCTTAGGTGGATACTATCATAATTCCTTTATTGGTACTTTAGGCTGAGCTAGTGATTATATATATATATATATATATCTAAATTCCTACTTCTGAACTAGTTGGAAAATAAACGTAGACAAGTCTTTGCTGACAAATGAAATATGTCAGCAGAGTAATAAGCCTAGAGGGCGATTACTTAGTTACTAAAAATCAAACCCTAGTTTACAGTAACAATTTCTGAATACTAAAGTAATACAGAAACAAACTTAAAGATGCAATCCTATTTATATGCAGCCTATGATGACATTTACAACCCTTGGGTATATTTAAGAAAAACAACCCTAGCAGAGTCTAACCAGAAAGTCACATACATAGGGTCAGGAGGTAAATTGAAAACATTCACCTAACATATCCATCAATTAATCTAGAAAATAGCATAGACAGTCTAGGGTTAAAATCTAAGAAATGTAACCCTAGGAGATATGGACAGAACCATCATTTCTAGGGCTAGAAATATATAAAGATAATTTACATAAAGCAGCCAGCATTTACCTTAGAAATGAACTTGACATACTAAGAACTCATACCTGTAATTTTTCTGAAGCTCCTTTAATGGCTGAACCTGCACACTTTTAAATAACCAGCATTAACAATTTAAGACAAATCTGACCTCTGATTTGATGACCAAATCACTTGGGAACTACCACATTCCTCCCAACCATGACCCGAAACCGTTCCTGGTTTAAATCCGGATCCCCCCGAGCTAGACTCCAACATGCAAGTAGCTTAGAACTCCTAAGGTACGGTTTCCTATCTGGTGTATCAGATCTGAATCAGTTCTCCTTTTTCCTTCCAGGAAATGTTTCTTCAAGAATTTACTCGAGAGCAAACAGGCAGAAAAATGACTCCTCTAATGATAGATCAAAACCCCAAGCCTTTCCTTGGCTTGAGTCTTTATAGACAGACTTTTCAGTCAGAGGGGCAGTTAAATCAATAAAGCTTGGTTTCTTGATTTAACCATTTTCAATTACTTCGGGTAATTTATTAATATTTTCAACTTAGGACCTTTCTACTAGTTCCCAGCTGGACTTTCTTAGACATTATACTATTTATTAATCTTTAGTAATAAATAATAATTGATGGAGCTCTTCTTCTTTCTTTCCTTTATTTATATTATTACTATATTTAATTTGTCATACATTCCATGTATAAAGTACATAATAATATAGCACTTTATTAACATTTGTCTATGGGCATCATATACCATGATCCCTAGACTTAATGACACTTCTTCATTAAGGTCAAGTAGGTAGATGGTTTAGGTCTACTAGGCTAGGCAACTCTAAACATTCTTGCATGTTGGATTTCCCTCATATAACGTGGTAGCTCTTCAGTAGTTTGATGAGAATACAGAAATTCAAAATTTCATTTAATCACTTATAAATAAGTATGATGAGATCAATATTTTTCTCGAGTCGTTTTCACTCGGAAGTTATTAAATTCTTTTCAGTAACCCCTAGCGCTTACCAAAGCCCATACTCAACGCCTATAGCAGGGAGTTACAAACATAGTGCAATTCTAGAGCTTTCGCTCAACACTAAATGCTAGGATGTACTTGTACGATACACCTAGGGATACAATGGCCAAGGATCCGATGCTCCAGAGCTTATGCTCAACATCAACATGGAAGGCTCTAGGGCTTATGCCCAACACATCCAATTATCTTTTCATGTGTTCCAAAGCTTCTCGCTCAACACAAAGGTAAGTACTCGTGCTCCAGAGCTTCTCGCTCAACACAAATCATCAATCACTCAAGTGCTCCAGAGCTCCTCGCTCAACACAAAACATCTCGTCAATCATGTGCTTCAGGGTCCACGCCCAACACAAACAAGCATATACATATATCATCAATAATTGGCTTACGCCCAATATATAAAACAAATCATCATGTTCATATGCAGTGGGGTCTTCGACCCAATATAAAAATAAAACATCAAGATAATCATCATAATCAATAGGAACATGCCTATAAGTGTTAGGTCCAAAATTTGGGATATTACACTTTTCATGCACATCCTCATGATGTACTGTTAACTCCAAATGAAGCTCACCAGCAACTTGTACTTCATGCTCATATTTCTTCCCTCCCCCAACTATGCCTTTAAGGAGATCCTCATCCAAATCCTTGGGCTGGCTCCTGAACTTGATGGTGTAATAATCTTGAAAGGACAATGCTGCACATACCTCATCACCCAAGGCTAGATACTCCTGATATCTATAGATTTTTCACTAGTTTTTAGCCACCGGTTTCAAGTAAAATTTAACTTTGTTTATGACATTCTCAGAAAATAAAAGAGCTGGAAATAAACATGAAATTTTCAGAATTTAAAATACTGTTGAAACTACAATTTTTCACTGACAGAAAATAAATATCAGCACGCCATTCAACACACAGAACACAAATATTTTCGGCCAATGGCCCTAAAAAAACCCACAAGGGGAAAACCAGTCAGAGAGAGAGAGATTTTATTATTAGGAAATTTACAGCAAAACTCAGAAATTTTCAGACCAACTTATCTCAACCCGGAAGAGAAAATTTCTGCCTCGTTTTCCGCACCAAACAGAAAAAATCAAACTCATATTTTTTACTCTGTTTTTTGCCTCGATTTTTGTGTCGATGTACAAACTATACCATATGGACGTCGAAATTCATGCCAAAAAATTTCTCGAAAATCGTGCCCAAAAAATTGCCTCGAAAAATGTGCATGCTGCTTCAAAAATCGTACCGTACAGACTATACGGACCAGCAATAAATGTTGTTGTCCTCTCCTCGATTCCTATGCCCTCTTTGCTGTTGTCCTCTCATTGATTTGCGTGCTACAAATTTTTCCTTTCTATCTCAAAAAAGGAAACTTCTCTTCTCAGCTCTCTCTTCTCACTTCAATCTACAAAAGTGAGGAAAATGACCTTCCTTACCTTTTTGAGAGAACCCTAGGGTTCATCTAATCTAACGGTGGAGATTATATTAGATCGGTGGATGAGATTAAATGCTCACATTTATTTCTCATAAATATTAATTTCACTTACCCACTTAAATTTATCAAAAAGTGACTTTACTCTCTAAAGTCGAATTAAATGCTCCACTTAAGTCATTTAATGCAAGGGTCACTTTATTTCCCTTCACTAAGTGACCAAGGCTAAAGTCACTTAAGGGAACACTTCCCTAGGTACAAAACTAACAATATTGAGGCAAGTGTTGGTGTTGAATTACTGCTAACCTCTGCAAATTTCCAGTCAAGATCCTTCTCATTGTCTTCATGTTCTCATTGTCTGCTAGCAAAGAAAAACCTTTTTTCTGACATACACTTTTCACCAACATCACTGACATGCATTTGCATGTACAAGCATGCATCAACATGGACTTTTATTCAATTGTTATGTGCCCACAGCTGCCAAGGATCATGCTTTGATACCACTGTAATATCCCAAATATTGATATTCTCTAATGTTTTATTGTAGTGATGCCTCACGCACGCAATCTTATACAAAAATGCGAGATAATTGTGCATGCAAACTTGCCATGCAAAAATGCCCTAAAATGTAGTTGAATCAGGGTTAGGGTTTGCAGAGAGAAATTAACACTTACCACTGATATTCCAACTGAGAATGACTCTAGAGATAGTTGCATGCATAAAGATTCGGATAGGTGGGCTAGCAGTGCTTCTTTCCTCAAGTGTTGCCACCCCGTTGTACCGTAAGCACCCTCCATATTGAAGGTGACGTTTTTGAAGCAGGAGGTCAAATCCGGCTGAAACTTTGTGGGATTGTCTGTCTGCAGATGCCGGAGAGATAGACTGGTTTGGCTGCCTCTAAGAGCCCTAGCTAATTGATCTGTGGTTTTGCTGCTCATGCCCCCCAAGCTCTCTGTTTGCTGATAGCTGCTCCAGATGAGCAAATTGATGGCTGATAGTCCCGAGATGTCATAGGATGGACCTGCTGATTTTATGGTCCCAGCGAATCCTTTTGTGATTTCCCCGGTACTTCCAGCTGCAAACATGGGTCTGACAATAATCCTTCGGAGTATGCTAGATCTCCGGATACTGAAGTGTATGATGAATGTTGTGGATAAACCTAGATGAACTATCCCGATAGGAGACTAGGGCAGATATCTCACTATCGAACCCTTGTTAGCTAAAGACATCGTCTTCAACCCCCAACTGCCGCGGCTGCACGTTGAGTTGCAACCTGCTGCTCAAAACTCCAAAATCAATCAACAATAATCATAGATATCTCCTTTAGTCCCATAACCCTTCTTAAATAGATCCTTATGCACTTTTAGGGTTTGCATGTTACTTTTAGGGTTTATGCTCACTTTTGCATGCATGCAATTCTAATTTCAAGTTGACTTTAATACTGAAGAAATAAGGCATGCATGCTCTGCATGCTTTTTTATAATAACTCTGATGGCCCTCTTTACTATACTAATGAATGAATAATTGTCCTAATGTGCTCAAGGTATTAAAGGTCCTCGGTCAATTCCCTATTTATCAAAAACGGAACATTACACCTATGAGTTGGCATCACACTTTTGGATATCTGGTGGATGCATGGCTTATATGTCTTTTGTATAGTGAAGAGTCTTCACAGCTATAAATATTGTTATGTTAGTCGAATCTTACTAAGTCATTTCCTATTTTATCTCTAGATCTGCTATATTTAGGGCTTTTTGGCACGGAACTTATTTTGCATGCAAATTCAATTATATCTCAAACACACCTGAAATACATAAACTGCAAACATACTACCAATACAAGGGTAGAATATAAGTTGGGATATTACAGGGAGGATGATACATTCACTCACAGGGCCATGAGAATTTGGCTAGTGGTGAATGGCCCAGGCGTTGCCTTCTTAGCCATACTGATTTGGCTAAGAGTAAATAGGCTCGAGATGCTCTCCCATTCCCTGATCCAAGACGGAGTGATCTAATTTATATATGAGCAAGTTTGACTTGTTTACAAGTCTAGTCTAATGTTGAATTGATGTAGACTCTAAGAAGTGTTTGGGGCTTCTTAGTGGGTCTATTCAACATTAAAGCCCTATATTAATAAACGTGCATGTGATGAGAAGAATAAAATCAACAAGGTTTGTGGACAACTTTTCTAGTAAAGAAGAAATGCCAAGAAGACAAGTTAAAGCCATTCAACCATTGAAGAAGTCTCGGAAAGCATTGAAGAAGCCCCAAGAAATATTGAAGACAAGAAGACAAGTCAGCCCTTAAAAAAAGAACAACTCAACCCCATAAGAGAAATAAAGATGACTTGAAGTGTATAAATAAAAGGTCAAACATTTCATTTTCATCATCACAACACAATATCTCTTCTTCTAAGTTTTTCTTATGCACGCTTTTCAAGGAGACCTAGCGAAAATACAAAGAGCAGATTTTGAAGGTTCTAATTATTTTCTAAGGGTTCTCTATCTTGATCTAGGGTTTCCTCATGAACGGCGAACTTCTTATGTGTTAGGTTTTTTCTCTTCATGGTGGTAATGTACTTATAATATTGGATTGATTTCTTCTAAGAAAAGTTGTTGGATTTTCTCCCACAGTTGGGTTTCCCAGGGTAAAAAATATTGTGTCCATTGTGCATGGTTATCTTTCTATGATTCTATTGTTTCCGCTACATTTAAAGTTGAAATTTTTAGTGTGTAATTATTCAATGATAGCAATGGGATAAAATTAATGTTCGAAATCATTAGGAAGTAATTATCAAATCTAATAATTGTATTTCTACTGCTAAAAGAAAATACAACATGGTATCAAAGCAATGTTGAAGACAATCATAGCACAAAATTGTCGTAACTACCATAGCACAGTCTCAAAAATGAACTTTCTTTGAACGTCATTGATCATTTATTGGACAAGGTCAAGGGAAATTTTCCTACAAATCAACTCACTTTGCCCTAGCGAACCTATTGGTGCCCTTAGTTCGTCATTTGGTCAAGGTTGAAATTTTAGGGTTCGGGCTTGTTGAAAATGGCATCCAGTCTCAGAGTAGAAGACAAGTTGCATGGTGCTACAAATTTCATATCCTGGAAAACCAAGATACTCTTCATATTGGTTAAAAATGAGATTCAGAATTATGTAAAAGAAGATGTCTCAAAAGCAGAAGGTGCTAAGGAGAAATCCAAGCATAAGAAGAATGAAGAAAAGGCTAAGAGGATCTTGATAGATTCCATAAAAAATCATTTGACTCCTCACATTGCTATGTTGAATACTGCCAAAGAAATGTTTGATGCCTTGGTGGGATTGTTCGAGAGTAAGAATCCTAGCAAAAAATTAGCTTTGAGGAATCAGCTCTGTTGTATCATGATGAACAACTCAGATTCAGTTGCCACTTATTTATGAGTCTCTCAGTTGAGAGATTAACTTAAGGCCATTGGAGACACTATTGATAATGTAGAACTTGTTATAGTGACACTTAATCGATTTCCTTCTTCATGGGAGTCATTTGTTTAAAGCATTTGTCGACAAGAGGAGTTACACAAGTTTGATCGACTATGACCTGATTGTGTCTAGGAGGAGGCCAAAATATCATCCAAGAATAGATTGTAGAGACCTCAGAACGAAGAGAATCAAGCTCTTGCAACTCATGCAAGAAAAGGAAAAGGAAGAAACTTTGGGAAGAAAAATACAGTTGAAGGATCAACTCCAGTTCAAGAACAAAAGAAGAAGGATCTTTCAAAAATCAAGTGCTTCAATTGTCATACATTTGGTCACTATGCTTCTCAGTGTCCTCAAAAAAAATGGAAGGGAAAGCAGCGTGCATCGACAATAGATGTTGATGAGCATCCACCATAGAAGACGACAAAACTTGATGAGATTGCAGATGAACTTCGGAAAGAGTATTTCATTTAGTGCATTCAAATATATGCACACCGATAACAGTATCATCTCTCATTGGCTTCTTGTACTATGTAACATTCATTGATGATTTCTCCCATTAGACATGGATCTACTTCATGAAGACCAAGGATGAAGTCTTCATTCGGTTCCAAGAGTTCACGGCTCGGGTAGAGAATTTGACGGAAAGAAAATCAAGGTTATGAGTTTAGATAATGGAGGAGAGTATACCTCCCAGGACCTTAATGATTTCTTCAAGGAGGCAAGAAACAAGAGGGAATTGACAGCAAGATAAGTATTTAATGCCTTCTACAATGAGTTTTATTTACTTAAATTAAATTGATATTTTGTTGATGAATAGCATAACTGATTAAATGGTACTAGTTAATTGTTGTGGACAATTTTGTCATGCATTGCAAAACAAGTCCATAATGAAGGTTGTCAAGGCGATGGTCCATGACTAGGATTTACCCATGTTCTTATGGTCAAAGACATCCAGTACAGTAGCTTATGCTCATGCTCGAAACAGGGGTCCTCACTAGATATTGGGGGACAACTCCTGAGGAGGCATTCACAGGAGTGAGGCCAAAGGTCAGTTACTTGATAATCCTAAGTTGTCCAGTTACCAGTATACACCCACGTGTCGAAGGAGAAGAGGGCAAAGTTAGAACCTTGAAGAAAGAAGTGTACCATAGTGAAGCTCCTATATGTACCCAAAGATCAATAGGTTGTTGATATTCTGACAAACCCCTTAGCAAAAAGGAAGTTTGACACATCCAGGGACAAACTTGGAATTCAAATCTATTTTGTAATTCACTATATTTATAAAGTGAAAGTCTTTTCATTAGTTGTCGAGTCTAATAAAGTGTAATTTTAATATACTAGTGAATTAGACTAATCTCAGTTGTATCTCACCAAGAAATTAGGGTTTTGGTACATCAGGGTTTTATCTAAAGTATAAAGGCAAGTCGAGGTAGAGGGTTAAGGAATTCATTATTCACTGAAAAGGCATTTTGGTTGGGAGGTGAAGTAAACTCATCCAAGGAGCAGAGTTAGAGCATTAGGAAGGAGCCAAGTTCAAGTATCCAGCAAAGGGAAGCAAGCAAGTTCATACAGGGCAGCAGGCAGGTCCGGGAAGGGATTTTCGTATATCCATACAGAATAGTCTGTACGGATGCATAAAACAAGTCCGGACAGCCGTATGGACATGCAGTACAGCAGGAAGTGAACAGCAGTTTGATTTCTTGAGGTTGATGGGCAGCTTTTCCTCAGCAAGGGTGCAGATTTGTTTCATTTTGAGTGTACCGTACAGCTGTAAGTTTTGCAGCTGTGGAGGTATCCTTGTAAGCTTAGATCTATTAATGAAAGGCTGATTTGAAGAAATAATTCATCTGTTTATTGTGTCTTGCTTCCACTGTTCATTTTCTAGCTAGATGTGTGAATACTGCTATGTGAAGAATTTAATATCTGCAAATTAAATATCAGCTGATCTATTTGAGAACATAAGGACAGCATTCACCTAGGGTTAAGAAAATTTACAAGAAGAGATGAGAAAAATCTACTAACACAACGAACTTATAACCACTTTTTTACTGTGTCTATCTCACAGATGATGCAAAAAGCTAGGACATTAAAAGCCAGAAACTGCTCAGTGTCTGAACCCAAAATTGAAACGTTCAGACTAAACCAATAAAAAGCTACATTAAAACACGAAAAGTCTTATCCAGCCACAGATTCTACCTAAGTCACAAGATTCGACGAATTTGAACCTTCAGGTTCGAATTTTACCGAATTTCAAGCTGGTTCAAATTTGAAGGCGAATTTAATAAAAATTTGGGGCTGGTTTTTTCGTTTAAACCTCAGTCCTAACACGCTACGGTCTACTTACTCCAGTCTCAACTCCCAACCTGTGCACGAAGTTTTTCCTCTCTGCTTATCGCTGCTTAGGAAAGAAACCCTCATGCTAGGGCTTAGAGCTCATGACACTATGAGCTTCCATCTCAATGTTCACAAATCATTGCTACTGCTCAATAACCAGCTCATCGTTTGAGTTACAGACTATAATCTATAAGTGCAATTGCAGTCATAGACCCGCGATTATGCTGTGCCGCCATTGAAGAGTGAATTTAATCGCACTTGAGAATAAATTTATCTAAGCAATTGAGCTGAAAGTTGAAACAAACCCTGAGTTCCGCATTTCCAGTTCCACAAATAAATTGTTGATAAAAAAATTTATTAGTTTGTACTATATTTCATATAATATATATATATTCGAATCTAAAGACGGATCTCAAACAAACCTCATAGAGAAATTCAAATTTGAATCGAATCAAATGGTCATCAAACTCGAATTCGAATTCAAACCATGTGACTTAGGATTCTACACTATATCGTAAATAAGATAACATGTAAAATAGTTATTAGCTTTATGTAGCCCACAGAAAATTAAAAGAATGAGGTTGCCTTTCAGGCCACAACATGGAATCAAACCTACTAAACGGATCCAGGAGATGATTATTATCCTCCATCTCATCTGAAAATTAACTAAATGTCCGTTTGCAACCTAGATGTGGAAAGGGGTAAAATGTTGCAACCATTTCAGGAAGGAGTGAGTGATACCAATGCAAGATATCACATGGAAATTATAGCAGACCAATGAGATTATTTTCAAAATTGTGGACCTAAACTCTGATTGCTCGTTTTCAAGATACCAATTAATAGGGTCTGCCTAACGACATATATCATTGAACTTGGATAGTAGATACACTGAACAAATTTGAAAACACGAATCTCTTGATAGCGAATTTTACTTTACATAAACAGGATTCAACTAGTCTGCCTTGAAGATTAAAAAAACAAAAAATTTCTGCATGTCAGTAAACAAATTTTGAAGCATGTTTACTAGTCCCATTGACCACTTCTGGTCCCTTGTAAGCATTAATACTAATGTCACTTTATGAATTTCATTTCTACCAATATTTTGGAGAAGGATTGTTTATATCTTAAACATTACAAAATTTACTATATGTGGATCTTAAATGGAATGAATGTCACACCCATTGATTTGAACCCTGATCGAGTCGAATTTAGAACTGCCCAAGTAGTACAACACCTATGAAATCTAATAACGAGTGAACTTATCAGTGAAGTGATGTCCATTTCACCAATAGAAAGGAGCAAACCTCAATTCTATTTAATGTCATAAAATAGGAATGCTTTTGACTTCTGGAAGCATATTCCTTTTGGCGAGCTCCACATGCCTGTATGTCTAGCACCTACTTTAGACAAAATAAAATATTGTAATCGATTAGGTCACTTCTAAAAAAATTAGCATGGCTATAACCATCCATTAATATAGTCAATGCTGTTCTATTTAAAAAATGAATAATGATGAATTTGTTGGGCAGTTACTTGAAGTAGGCATCCTTCATGGAAATACCAACCTCTCCAACATATTCAATAAGAAACGTTCCTTTTGCAACATCCTCGAGTGCTTGTAACTCAAAACAATTCTTACTGCATTGGAAACACTGAACTTTGGCATACTGTTGTTTTTGAAACTGCATTAAAATTTTGCCAGAAGGATCATTATATCCATCACTAGACAAGACACTATTCATCAAAATATAAAAGGGAAAAAAACACACTACCTGTTGATTTGAACAGAGATCTCCGCATGGACATGTCCCTTGCACACATTCAATGTTAAGCATTCGGTTCAGGCATTCATCTCCACAACCCAAACTACCATCTTTGGGGGGTGTGCAGTGGCAAACCATCATCTGGCAAAGTAAATTGAAGCATCAAGCCTATTACAATTATCTAGAAATTTAATAACACAGAATAAAAGAACTCTATGCCTCAATTGACTACACGATAAACCAGTCAATGATCACTAGGATGTTGCTGACAACAAAATTTCTATCCCATTCTTGACTGACAACTACCAGTTAGCATACATACATGATTAGTGTCACCAAAACCCAACAAAGTGGGGCTAAATCAAATTCTCATGCAACAGCAGATAAACAAAAATCATAGGTGGAATCTGTGGCATACCTGAATATTTCTAGAGCAACAGAAAATTGCCAAAAAAAGTTCTCATTACATCCTAAGAAGATACAACTCGGACCACTCAGTGATAGATAAACCCAATTACAAGGCTTATAAAGTTATACATAAAAAAAAAGTTCAGGATAAAACCAAGCATAAGGTAGATGTGAAAACAAAACATTTGGATGTTAAGATACAAACTCAAAAATTAAATTCCTAGCAATGGCCTGCTTCTGAGTCCTTTCAAGTTTACACACCAGTTAGCCCCTTTCAAGATATGTTATATATTCGAGTGAAACTGCAAATCAGCTGATATGTGCACAGTTAACAACAATGCAATACTCACAAAAGACAAAAAGATTGCAAGTTCTCAACGGCCATGGACACAACTATACATGATGTACACTATAGATAGTATAAGATATATATAGGAGTAAAACATTCACATAGAGTGATCAGCTTTGAACAAGTCTCCTATGTGTAATACAAAAGTTAAGCGAGCAACCATTTTTTACCAAGTCCAGTAAAGACAAGATACAAATGACGAAAATATAATAAAGGGAGAGTACAAATTAAATGCATATTTGGACAACATACACTCGGCTAAGTCTCAATGCTTCCTCCCTGCTTAGATACATAAGATAATTTAATAATGTCGAATAAATGACCAAGAAATAGGTAAACAGGACTAGAGAGCATAATCAGATGTCAATAGATTATAGAAGTGTCTATAACAGTCCTCGATGCTAAAAAGCTAACAAAAAGGGAATGATACAGACAACAATAAAAGATAGAACAGCAAGGCCCTAGCTCAACATTAGCATCGTCACTGGAAATAAAAGTAGAAGTAGAGGCCAAAGACAGAAGAAGTATCCCTGTCTTTGTCTATCACTGTGAAAGGACTGATGTAAACCCTGATGATGTCCTCCAGAAAGTGCCCGGGGTTGATAAGGCCTGGATGCATAATCCTGGAAGTAGCTCAGGAGCAAAATGATAGTCTCAACTGACATGAGAGGTCCAGCCTTCAAGAATTTTGTCTCCAATTTCTGCTGGAGAAGGAGAAACTGTTATCAGATGCAGATTGGGGAAAACACTTCGTTTGGGTGGACCCAGTACCCTTGCGCCCAAACATGTAGTTAGTAGTTCGACTGTGTCTACTAGATCTTGTGCAGACATCAAGGACTGTAGCTTCAGGAAAAGGTCAACTATCGGGGATAGCTGCCTCACAATGTGTGACTGGGACTGTTTCCTACAATTGTGGAGCTGTCATTCAGCTTGAGCTGGCTGACATTCACTATGTAATAGATTTCTAGCTAAGATGGAAGATCCAACTTGAAGGCATTGTAACCCGCCCACTGTCTGATGGTAGATGTCACATACCAAATTGGCTTGATCTTGTGATGCTGCTGGCTTTTCAACCTGTGTTTGTCCAAATGAGGCCACACACTGTCATGAAATTGAAAAGGAGGAGGAACTTAATGTCTGTCGTAGAGTGACTTCTCTTTGTCCTGTGTCTACTAAAGTGTGTTATGGAGTCTCCTTAAAATTTTGGCCAAGATGCACAAAGGAAGAAGCATCATAATCCTCCTTCCGCTTGTGAGCTCTGGATGAAGCAGGGAGAGCAGTTAGAAGCTCATAAGGGGAAAGAGCCTGAAAGGCATAACAGACCTCAAATGGAGAATACCCTGCACTAGCTGAACTGCAACATGTGCAAGTAAATATCCCACTGTTTGTTTTATTGCTGGTAAATGCAGATAGCATGGATCAAAGTCCTGTTGACTACCTCGGTCAGCCCATCAGTTTGGGGATGAAAGGAGATAGAAAACATATACCGACAACCTAGAGGCTTCCATGTCTTACAAAAATTACTAGGAAATCTAGTGTTATGATCAGAATATTGATCAGTAAAAGGCAGTAATGGGTCCAAACATGCTGGGAAAAAAAAAACTCTGCACTTTAGGGGCATCAATAGATTTTCTGCAGGCATGGATGACTTCCACCTTAGAGAATGTGCATACAATAAATACAGAGTCATATTTCCTTTGAATGCATGACTGGGACTGCTTCCTCATGCGTGAAGGCTCTCATTTAGACTAAGTTGCAGGAAACGTCTGAAACAGAGCCATATCATGCTTGAATCTGTACGGAAACAAAGAAACGTGTGTGGTACAGCCTTGAAAGTTGAAGCACATCTCTCGCCATATGAATGTATCCCACGTGTGGGAAATATATTTCCAGGTTGTATCAGCATCCATACGGCATATTGCCAACACGTCTTCCTATTTTGACTTTGTTTTTGACAGGATTTGACCTAAAATGCTGGAAATTGATGGTAATGTTAAATTACTAAATTAAAAGTTGGCAATTCTTTTATCTTTCCTTTCGTAAGCAAAGATAAAAGGAATGTCAACTTTTACACAAATTTCTAACATTACCATTAATTGTTTCGGGATGTTTGAAAGTGGTTCCAACTTTTGAAGAATGTAGCAAAAGACAGGAACTTCCACACAGGTTCAGTGTGAATGTGCCGGACATAGTATTCTATTTTCAATTTTGTAATTCACTTTAGGAATAAATGAAAGTCTTATATTTAGCTGATTGAGTCTAATAAAGTGTATTTATACATTAGTGATTCAGATTAATCTCAACGGAACATCTCACTAGGAGATTAGAGTTTGGGTAAACTAGGGTTTCAGGTCAAGCATAAAGGCAGGTCAGAGTATCTAAACAGTTTTTTCAGACAAAAACAGAAACCAAAGAGTGAGCATAGACATTTTCTCTCTCTCTCTCTCTTCGTGTTCTCTCTATTCTCAGGAGTTATTAGCTCCATACGAAGGTTTGTTGGGTTTTTCCCGATTGGGTTTCCTAAGATAAATTCTTGTGTTTCTTGTTTTTGTGCTTTGCCTTTCTTCTAGAGATCCTATTGTTTATCTTCAATTAAGTTATACAGCTATAATCTTGTAAAAAATAACATGGCATCGGAGCAGTTCTAGAAGAGGCCATTGCCGGAAGCTAGGGTTTGACCTTCCAAGGCCTTACCTCTTCTCTTCAACAGAAAAAAGGGTTGTGGAAACTTCGCTCTAGGGGAGGAGCAACTTTTGGTGAAAGAAAAACCAAATTCCGAGTTACTATGGGTCAGTGCGGGATACTGTGGAAAAACTAGGGCATCATGTTTCGGAGGTTTCCCACCACTGTTTTGGCTCGACCTCACCTTCCCTCAATTCACCTTGAGAAGGCACATCTATCTGGAAGGTCAGTTTCACTAAATTCCAAAACTTATTTTTGACCTAACTCATGCTAGGGTTTCTAGTTCAGACCTGCAGACAAGATGATTGGAATGAAAGTTGAAGATCATCTTGATGGGGCTACAAACTTCATATCCTAGAAGCCTAGGGTTCTTCCCATCCTCGAAGAAAATGATCTCTTGAAGTTTGTCAATGAAAAGGTTTCAGAACCAGAAGCAGAAGAAGCCAAGTCCCAGTGGAGGAAGTGTGATGCGAAATCAAGAAGGATTCTGGTGGACTTGGTCAAATATCACTTGCTTCCGCAAATCTCAGAAAAGAAGACAACTAGGAAGATGTTCAAGACCTTGAAGAAGTTATTTGAACACAGTAGCATCAATGTGACTCTCACACTGAGGAACAAACTGTCAAATACAAATATGATGAAGTCTGAATCTATTGCCTCATATTTCATGAGGATCACTGAACTTCGGGACAAGCTAAGGTCCAGCGGAGACAACATTGAAGAAAAGGAGCTTGTCATGACCACTCTAAATGGTCTTCCACCATCTTAGGAGTCCTTCATCCAAACCATAAGTGGTCGAACCTAGTTGCCCAAATTTGACAAGTTATGGGCAAACTGCACTCAAGAAGAGACCAGGATTGCAGCAGGGCAAAGACTCCATGGTCCTCAAGTTGAGAAGAATCAAGCCTTCATCACTCATGCCAAGAAAGGCAAGGGAAAATGAAGGAAGTTTCACAAACATAAGCACCAAGCTAGGAGACCAAGTTCTTTTCCAAATCATAGCGAAAAGAAGAAGGATCTATCATGCATACAATGCTATAAATGTAAGAAATATGATCACTATGCAAGCCACTATTTTAGTTCAAACAAGAGAAAGCATGAAACTTCAACAGCTAATGTGGAAGATGGTCATCATCACAAGAAACAAAGAAATGAAGATCGTACAGAATTCTTCTTCATATCAGCTTTATCAGGTATGGTTTCCACCACTAGTGATACATGGCTCATAGATAGTGGTGCTTCCAAGCATATGACTTGTTATAAAGAAAACATTTTAGAAGCTGTTGAGAAAAAATCTCATCTCCGAGTTGTACTTATTAATGATGCCAACTACACTGTGAAAGGATTTTGATCTACCTCTCTTCAGTTGGAATCCAATGACTTACTACATCTGAATGATGTGTTATATGTATCTGGTATGAAAAGAAACATTGTTTCCATCTCCACCTTAGAGGACAAGGGATATAGAGTGACATTTGCAGATGGAAGGTGCTCACATGGCACAAGGATTCTAGCATGAACACAACAAAAGTAATTGGTGTAAGGGGGAAAGCTTGTATCATCTAAGCTCTCTACCGACTCAATCCTTAGTCCATGATTCCATTAACATCAATGAGCTATGGCACAGAAAACTAGCTCATCTAAACTATCAAGCTCTCCCCGCATTTAGGAACGTCGTGACAGGTCTACCAATGCATCATGTAGACCATGATGGTGTATGTAGAGGATGTGCACTTGGTAAGAATACCAAGGGTTCATTTTCGAAAAGTGAAAGCAGATCCAAGGGAATATTGGATCTAATCCACTTTGACTTGTGCGAACCCATGACAGTTACTTCAATATGTGGTTACAACTTATGTAACATTTATTGATGACCACTCATGAAAGATGTGGATATACTTCCTCAAGACCAAGGAATCTGAGGAAGTACTCAGCAAATTCAAGGAATTCAAAGCACAAGTCGAGAATCTATCAGGAAGAAGGATTAAAATCCTGAGATCAGACAATGGTGGAGAATATACCTCTACAGAGTTCAATTAAGAGGGAGCTCACAGTTACCTACAACCTTTAACAAAATGGGGTTGCGAAAAGGAAGAACCGAACAATTGTGGAGGCAGCCAAAGCCATCATACATGTCCAGAGTCTATCAATGTTCTTGTGGGCATAAGCATCCAAGACTGTTGTTTATGTACAAAACAAATGCCCTCATAAAATATTGAAGAACATGACTCTGGAAGAAGCCTTGAAAGGAGTGAAGCCAGAAGTGGGCCACCTTCGTATCTTTGGTATCCCAGTCTACATTCATGTGCCCAAGGATAAAAGGACGAAACTAGAACTTTCAAGCAAGAAGGGAACATCCATGGGATACAGTGAGTCTTCAAAGGCTTACAGAGTATACATCCCAAAATCAAGGCAGATCGAAGTCAGTAGGGATGTAACCTTTGAAGAAGAGATGGTTATCCAAAAAGAAAGAGGATCTGATATGGAGATCGATGATGATGAAGAGATGAGATCATCTCCCCCTCCAAAAGTTAAGAGGGAGTCTGACGAAAAGGATGAACCGATCGATCCCATTGATCCAGTTGAGCAAGTTGATGCTCCCACAAATATGGCAGGAAGCCGGAAAAGAACTAAATGGGCACAACAGACATTGCAGGATGCGGAGGGACACAAAGCTCCACATGGAATCCACCGAGAAAGAAAAAGACCTCAGAGGTTCTCGAGTTATGTACCATTGGTGAATCACATCATTGACTCGAAATCTACCACATACGAAGAAGCATCGAGACACCAAGTTTGGAATGATGCCATGACGAAGGAGTTCCAGTCCATTATGAAGAATGACATATGGGAGGTTGTACCAAGACCTGAGGGGAAGTCAGTAGTGACATACAAATGGCTTTTTCAATATTAAACACCAAGCAGATGGTAGCGTGGAAAAACACAAGGCCAGATTTGTTGCCAGAGGATTCTATCTGAAAGAGGGAATTGACTATGATGAAACATTTGCTCCTGTGGCTCGATATACTTCCATCGAAACCATCTTTGCTATTGCTTCAACTATAAGATGGAAGCTACATCAAATGGATGTAAAGACCCCTTTCTCAATGGCATTATCGAGGAAGAAGTTTACATTGAACAACCAGAAGGGTTTATTGTCCATGAGAAAAAATTTCACGTATGTAAACTAAGAAAAGCATTATATGGGCTCAAGCAAGCACCTCGTGCTTGGTATGGACGAATAGAAGGATACCTGGTAAACTTGGGATTCACCAAGAGTGATGCAAATCCCAATCTTTACTACAAGATTGAGGAAAATGAGCCACTAGTTTTGGTTTTGTACGTGGACGACTTGTTTCTCACTGGAAATGAGAAACTAATTGGATGGTGTAAGAAGAAACTTGCCTCTGAGATTGAAATGAAAGAACTCGGATTGATGCATTACTTCTTAGGATTAAAAGTATGGCAGAGGCAGAAGGAAATTTCCCTAAGTCAAGGAAAATACACCATTCATATTTTGAAGAGATTCGAGATGTTGGACTACAAGTCAATGGCTACCCCGATGGATGCAAATCTGAAGAAGCTGAGGGAATCTGCTTCAGATTCTGATTTGATTGACCCCGCCATGTATTGCCAGTTGATTGGATCTATGATGTATCTAATGAACACCAGAGCAGATATATGTTTTGTTGTGAATACTCTTAAGCCGATTTATGTGTGATCTGAGGCAGATTCACTGGGTTACCGCAAAACATGTTCTCAAATATTTACATGGTACTGTGTGATATGGTCTAAGATATGCTTCAGGATGTGATTTGACATTGCAAGGATTTTGACTCAGATTGGGCCGAGTGTGTTGCAAATAGGAAGAGTACTTCTGGATGGTGCTTCAGTTTGGGCGCTGCAGCAATTTCGTGGTGTAGCAAGAAGCATACCTCAGTAGCACTTAGCACTGCAAAAGCCGAGTATATGGCTTCCAGTACAGCAGCCCAGGAAGCAGTATGGCTTGGAAAACTCCTTGCAAGATTGTTTGGCAAGATTCCAAGACTAACTATGATTCACTGTGATAGTCAAAGTTGTATACAGATGTCAATGAATCCCATATTTCACGATAAGACGAAACATATAGATATCCGATATCACTACATTCGTGATATGGTGCAGAAAGGTGTGTTCGAGTTATAGTATGTTCTAACAGATGACCAGACTGCAGATATTCTTACCAAACCTCTTCTCAAAACAAAGTTTGAATACTTTCGCAAAAGACTTGGAGTAGAAGAAAACGCATCCCTCGTGGAGAGGGAAAGTTGAGACAGATATCTATGATGCTTTCACACAGGTGCCTCTACTTGTTCTAAATCTCAGCTAGGTATGGGAGAAATCCCATCGGCATTATGAGACAGGCAAGTAACAGATGGTCGTGTACACAAATGACCACTATACGTTCGGATTCTCAATCTGGTGTTCTTTAAAGTATTCCCACCAGCTCTTGAGATGAATAGGTTGTAGATGGTCGTGTACGCAGGTGGCTTCAACTAGCCCTACCAGGTATGGGAGAAATCCCATCGGCATCATGAAACGGGGAGGGCATGGACAGTCGTGTGCATTGATGACCACTATACATTCAAATTCTCAATCTAGTGTTCTTTGGAGTATTCCCACCAGTTCTTGAGATGAACAGGTTGTAGATCGTCGTGTACACTAGTGAACTCTATCGGCCCAGGTTCTCAACTTGGTGTAGGAGAATCCCCACCATCACTTGAGGTGAACTAATAGTAGATGGTCGTGTAAAGCATGTCCAGGTACTCGTAACAAACGAAGATGTTGACTACCGGTACTCCCTGACGAACTGTGTAGAGTTGCAAAGCTGATAGATCTACCGATGGGCCGAGTGGATCAATTTTTTTATGACACCTCTCGACAGCAGTGTTGATAACCTTCAGTATGTATAGAGATGATCGAGACAGATGAGATGTACAAAACAAACCCAGATGTTCATGATGCTAATGATGACCATATTTGAAGAATACCTTCCTTGTTGAGAGGGAGTGTTGAAAATTGTGCAACTTCAGAAGTTATTCCTATTGTACTTGTATTGTATTTCCTTGTACCTCATACAGGAGTTCATATTGATGTAACTAATCATGTAAACCCTAGAAAGAATAAATGTAAATGTAAACCTTGGGGAAAGAATAAACAAGAAAAAATAAAAATAAAAGAGTTTTTGTATTTTCCCCAAGGTAGGTCGGCCCCAGAAATTTTCCACTTGGAAAAATAGTATAAATAGGAGGCACCCCTTATCATTATTACACACATTCACAGCAAGTCACTCAGACAAAAAAGGTGCTATTGCAGTCCAGGAGAGTGTTTTTTTGGGGTTGTATCTTAGAGAGACATTTTCTCTCTCTCTCTTCTTCTCTCTCTTCTCAGGAGTTATTATCTCTATAGAAAGGTTTGCTGAGTTTTTCCTGATTGGGCTTCCCAAGATAAATTCTTGTGTTTCTTGTTTTCGTGCTTTTTCTTTCTTCTAGAGATCCTATCGTTTATCTGCGATTAAGTTATACTGTTATAATCTTGTAAAAACTAACATGAAGAACTCAAGAAACTTGAACTGATTGTACATGGCAAATAATTGAATAAAAAATGCCAACCTCATCAATGATTGGAGTTTTACGGCTACGATGCAGATACATGTTGTGCTTGATAAGTGTCCAAGCTGCCTGTTGAGAACCTATAAAACAACAAAATCAGATGAGACTCGAATCATTCAAGCCAAGAAAAGTAAAGATGTATAGACAAAATTAATCCTTCAATGAACCAATGGGAATGTCCTCTATAAACTACCTTGTTCTTGCATGCATGCAAGATTGTTTGATTCTATGAGCGCTCCATTCCAGTCCCTTTCTTTCCAAGAAACATCTGATATATTTAATTCTGCGTTGATCGCAGCATTTGACTCTTCTTGTGATATAGAAAAATCAGCAAATTCTCTATTGGGATTACCCTGGCAAGAACTTGAAACATAAAAAGTCCAGTCGGTCAATCATTTCCTTAGCACAAGCAATAAACAAGTAATTATCCATCAACTGGATTGGTATAAGTTAAGCTAACAGAAATTTCAATAATCTAGAGAGCAGGTGTATAGACAGGACCCAAAAGATAACACAACAAACACAAAATGTTAAAAAAACACCAGTCATTAACCGAAGAAGTTCCAACGTATGTCCCGTTAAAAGCACATTGAACCACAAAAAAGCCACAGTGGCTTCATCTCTCATTACAAATACAACGAAGGGTTCGCTGTATAATACCCAAATCCTCTTTAGATCCACCGATGGACTTAAATTAGCTGTTAGCACCCAGTAATCAAGGAAGTATAGGAAGTTAATTCATTTAAAAAATTTGGGCCAAACAGATATTTAAGCCTGAAACAAACCACATAAATGGATTGAGGTACTTTAACTTGTTAGGGTATAGTTATTTAGTGGATTACATAAATTGTAGGAAGTATTTGGAGCCTGCATTGGTCATGAGAACATTTGTTGTAGTGGACCTCACATAGGAGACCATGAAGACAAAGACAACGGAAGATGAGGTGTGTGTTGCTCAGGAAGTGGATGAAGAAGAAGAGATGGTACCAAGGTAGGCAAGGCCGACATTGATTTGAGGATGCATAAACACCAGGAGAAACATCAGTGGATTGGATGATCACCAAAGGGATGTTCAGGTGTGAATGGATCAAGATGGCTGGAGCAGTAAAGCAGGAGGTTGAATCAGTGGCTGATACAGGGCACTGTCATTGGTGCACGAAACATCGATAGGTGTGCAACGTATTGTGGACAAACATATGGCATGGACAGGGCATCCTGTACAGAACACAGGGTACAAATGTACAACAAAGGTGCAGCGTGATGAGGACAACTATAAAGCAGAGATGGCAACATGTACATGGTACAGGTGCATACAAAAGAAGAGTACAAGCATTTTCCTTTGGCCCCATTAGAACAGCTAGAGGAATACTCAACACATGTTATTTTTTTGTAATTTGTAGGCAGGATTAGTATCGTATGTTGCTCATTGTGACCATTAAGGGGTGGTTTTGGAATATTTGTAACGCTTAGTTATATAAGGCTGGGTAAATACTAAAACCATTAAGGTAAGGGGCAGCCAAGATTTCTTTAATATAAAATCCATTGGTGGCCACAAATGCCCATGAAAGGTACAACACTGAGAAAGCACTGGCCATGCTAAGGCATCTCTGTAAGAACTGAAAAGAAATAGACTACAAGGAGAATGTCAAAATACGTATTGTTGAACCCTAGCCAGCCAAAAGGAACAAAACGGTCAAGAGTTCAATGGGCAACAAGGAAAAAGCACAAAACTAGTGATCTAATCAAACATTGGTGTTTCTAACACCCAAGGCTGTGAAGAAGTGTGTAATGAGATTCTCATTGTTAACTGGCTGTGTGACTTGAACCCTACCCTGCCCAACAGAACTAGTATTGGCGTATTGCTCAGGATGCCTATGGTGATTGGAAATAAAGGACTACAATGAGAATTTCAAATTAAGTATCATTGAACCCTATTGAGCCCAAAAGAACAAAACAGGCAAGTGCTCAATGGGCAACGAGGAAAAAGCACAAAACCAGTGATGCAATCAAACATTGGCTTTTCTAACATCCAAAGCTGTGAAGAAGCGTGTAATGAGATTCACATTGTTAACAGGTTGAGTAACTTGTGTTAGCATTTTGTAGCTCGGAGGTACTCCTACATCAGGTGCCTAGGTGCAGGAGTCCGAGATCATATGGAGTCTCATTAAGTGTCATTAAGTGACTTAATAAAAGTGTATTTATTAAAGTGTTTTTTTATTTGACTTTATTAAAGTGTTTTTTTATGTGACTTTATGTTTTTAAAGTGAGTTGTACTTTATTAAAGTGACTTTCACTTTATTAAGTGACTTATGTCATTAAGTGTATTTTTTTAATATTTGGATAAAAAATGACTTTTCAAAAAGTAATGTGTTCTTAGATAATTCACTTAAGTGATTTAAGTGAACTTGAGATTAAAACACAGCCCTTGATCTAGTGGGCCAAGATTAAATCTCAGCCCTAGAAGGTGAAAAGTCATGAGTTACCCTAATGAGAGAAATAAAAAGGACAACGAGACTTCATTTTTATCATTCCAAAGTGTGGAAGGGAGAGGCACGAGTTCCAAGGAAAGATTTGGAGGGAAGTGTAAGATGCGCAAATTTCAAGAGAGGGCGAGGGCTTAAGCTGAGATATGGAAGAGAAAGAGATGGTTGGGTCAGAGGAGGCGCACTGCTACAAATGAGAATAGTGGCTCGAATCCCAAGAAAGTGACGGCATAAGTTTGCAGTTAAGTGAAGGGCACACATCCCTAGGAATGAGCACTCATCCCCAGGAGAGACTGGTTTGTACAGCAGACATTAGTGAGGCCGTACAGCAATGTGGGTGCACTGAAATCAAGGCTGCATGTGGGCAATCATCTCAGGTGACATTTGCTGTGTATAGTACTTCTTTTCTGAATTGATGCTAAGTAGTGTTTCTGTTGTTTAAGAGGCTGTATTCTACAGGAATTTCCTTTGGGAAACTGAGCACAAGTTTCCAGGAAAAGGATTGGACCTGTTGTGAGGCACAGATTTAAAAATCTGATTTGTTCTATTCGCTGCAAATTATCAGCTATTTTACAGTTTACTCTCTGAATTATCTTCCTAATATGCTCAATAAAATCCTCTTAACTGGTTTTCCCCAGGGAGTGGAGTTTTTCTAGGGTCCATTTTGACCAAATTATGAGTTTATGAACTTGCTTCAGTCTGCTGTAATTAATTCCTGTGTGTTAACAGGATGAACCAGCAGGGCTAGTCACCGATAAGCAACGTAGGAGAAAGTGACCACTGTCACCTCAATCACTCCTCCAAACTACTTTGGAGAGTTGGAATCTCCAAGGGGAGAGCCCTTGTTGCAAATCTGTAAGAAGCACTTAGACACTAAACTATGTCTTCTATGCAAAGAGTGAAAAAGATATACTATGTATACCCAAACATCTATAAAACTAATATATCAACATCCAAGTGAAGTAAGCATCAGCATTCACTATGTAACAAATTAAATCCAATATGCTTATCCAAACAGTGTTTCAATGCTGAACTGTCCAGTTTATAAGCCAATTCCTTGTGCAACCAATGAGCAAAATGTAATTTACCAGCAGTAGATGAAAATGAATAGTTTGCAAATGATCAAAATTTATAGCAACCAGTAGTGTTCAAACAATGATCTGCCGTGAGAGCATTTATCCATAGTATTACCAAAGCAAACAAGTCTGATATGTATGTGTAACAGAGCTAAGATCAGCCCTTTTATCAGCCTTCATTTTATACCAATCCAGACCATAATTAACTAACTTAGAAGTTAGAATCCAAGTTTTATGTGTTTTGTCACTTGTGGTGTCCTATTGCAGGTGTACAGGCGGTTGGGAGGTGGAAAGAGGTATGCTAAAAGTTTGCAAACCTGAGTATGACTATAAGGGAGCAGCCCTAGTGCTGCTACAGCCTTTAAAGGGCTGTTGTATGAGGGCCTGTGGCTAGGACAGACCTTAGGGAAGAGGCCCGAGGTCTGTAGCAGGCCTAGAGCAGTAGGCTGAGCGTACAACGAGCAGGGGATAGGGCTGTTGGGACAATTCTAGGACTGTTTGAGTGTAAATTTCGGGAGCTTTAGTTATTTGTGTAGTTTTTTAAGTTTTTAGGGCTTCCTAAAATTTCGCACTAGGGTTTCTAGGGACAGAAAGGGCAGGCCGAATTTATAGGAAGAAGGGCCGAAATTTTAGGGAGCCCAAAAATTTGGCAAAAAAATATTTTTTTTTATTTTTTATCATTTCAAACAAAAAATTGCAGACATAAACTTAACATAATCTACCATGCAAAATGCAATAATTAAAAATGCAAACCTAAAAATAATATTTACAAACGTACAACTAGGATTTTTAGGTACAAAAGATGGACAAACTTAAGGCTTTAATGGACATTACCCTTAAACCCTAGCCTTAGAGGAATGTGACTAGCCTTGCTCTTGGTGGTATTTCTCCTTGTCAACTAGATTAGGGCTTTTTGAAACAACCTCTAGGGTCAGTTTCAAGACCCTAAACTTGGGCAAAGTTGGAGATCCGAGGCTAAACTAGGGAAAACCTCATCTTGGAAGGGCTTTCCACCATGCAAAGGGGATAGAAAATAGATTAAATGCCATATTCAAAGAAAATGCAGCCGTAAGGCTACCATCCAATCATTCAATAAGCAAAATTTACCTACCATTCATCAAGCAAGACTAAAAAAGGAGTAGACTTACTTGCGCATGAGTTCTTTCAACCTTTCTAGCATCCACAAAGCATACGCAAAGCAAAGATATCATCCAACTTCATCCAAAGAGCAAGAAGACATTCCCTCCAAGAGGTGTGCATCACTTCATAAGGCTATCTAGGGTAAAAAAGTAACATCTTGAGTTTTTGTCCCATAAGTTGTGATTTGAAATGAAGTGAGGAGAGCTTATTTATAGCCTCTCACACTCACTTTTACAATATAACCAGGCTGACATGCTTTAAAATGTCAATTTGAAATTATAAAATGTCAACTTAAAATTATAATATGAAATAATCAAATTCGTGGGTAACTTGGGGCATTTTCCACAGAGTTTACCCAAAAATGACTAAAATAGCTAATAATAAACAAATTACTCTGAACTGAAGGTTGGAGTAAGCAGGGGGGCGTCATGCCCCATCTAACCCCAACAATGTTGATAATCCCTCAATGCCCCCCGCCGCCCCCNGGCTGAAGAGGGACCAAGAGGGTGCTTAAGGTGATCTGGAAGAGAGGCAAAAGCCTCATGGCTGAAGGAACTATCACCTGGAGACACGAAACAAGTGGGGGGTCATGTGAGCTAGTGACCCACCCCTAGGAGCCCTGGACACCAACCCCAAGGTTAAAATACCCCAACAAAGGGCAGCAGCCAGCAATGCCATTAAGCCATACTACTCCTAAAGGTAGGACCAGAGAGTCCGGCCATAACCTCCACTCATAAAATGTTGGATAACACCCCTCCTGGTCTGAAAAAAATGACCCTCTCTCCCTGGGGACACATCTGAAAGTGCGTTGGTACTGGTACCACGTAACGCTGTGTAGGACAGTCTGTTGTTAGGTGTGATTTTCCGATACTAAAGTAACTTACAGTAAGTATATTAACTTACAGCAATTATATTTAATGGTTAATTTATGTGCAAGCTTAGTTTTCACTAAAGGAGTTAATATCAAAGGATTTGTAAAGTGTTTGACAAAAATCTTCAATAATTGTGTGTGAACAGTGAGTAGAGTTTTTGTCTTTCTCAACAACTTGAACCGTATCCTTTTTGACAAAACTAGTATTGGTGTATTGCTCAGGATGCCTTCAGTGATTGGAGCCATCAAGGGGCTGGAAATAAGAAATTTATGTCTTGTGTCAGCAATACAAGGGAAATCTATCTTTAAGAGTTTTCCAATGCAAATGAAACATCTCATAAAGAAGAACTGCAATACATGTCTGGTCCTTGTACTGAATAAAAATCCTCAAGGAATCATTAGAGCCCCTGAACAAGCAATGAAACCAATTCAGATTCCCTCATCGACAGTGTACAAGAGTAATGCTCCCTTTAGAGATTTGACCTATCTCTTTCTGTAGCTGAAGAGAATAAATATGAAGTTGGGCTACAAAAACTCTCAGGCTATAAGGTAGTTGCACGTTGGTATATTTTAGAGTGCAGATGAGGACGTCATTGAAGTGCATGTAGTTGTGGCAGTAGTGATGAGTGAAATGGGCACACTACGAGCAATATAGGAGAACTCAAATACAAGTGGTGTGAAAAGACAAGTGTGCAACTAGAAGAGAGAATTATAGGAATTGTATACATATGGTATACTCTTTATTGCATTATCTCTTTAAAGAGGTATAAAATTGTTGGAGAGATTTCAAGTTTGACCAAGTCTCCTAGGGTTACAATAAAATATACATATTTGGGTCAGTGATCCAGTGTGATCAAGCCCCCTATGAAATAAGTATTTTGAGTCTTGACAGCTCTGCTGAGAATCCCTAAACTCATACAAGCTAGAAAACCAAGAATTGTAAAGCAAATTATGGATACAGCTAGTCCACATTTTGTCTCAAAGTAATATAAAATGTTAGTCATGTAAAAAAAATAGGTGTGAAGCCATCTATGATTATGGTGTTCCAAAAATAATCTTCAAAGAGAGCTCTAAACTTGTAATTGACATTTTTGGGAAAGAAAATAATACTGTCTCTTGGGATGTTGAGGGTCACTTAGTTTGGGTAAAGGTCACCACCAGGGATTCAAAGAGATTACCTTTCAAACTGTCCATAGCTCTACAAACAACGCGGCAAAGCTTTTGTCAAATTTGTTATCACAAAGCAGTCAAGGACTCGGAAGAATAGATTTTCTTTGATATCCAAGAAGATGGAGACAGGCAAAATAAACTCGAGATTTTTTACAACATTCCTAAATGGATTCAAGCCTAAGCCACCTGACACGAGGACACGGGACACGTAAGACACAGGAATACGAGTGTCTAACACAGACACGGGGACCCCCAACATTAGGACACAGAGGACACGTTATATATATATATCCCAAGGACACATTATATATACACTCATATTCCTATGTCTTATATATATATATGAGTGTATATATAAATATGAGTGTATATATAACGTGTCCTTGGGATATATATATATATATATATTCAGATCCAAAATTTGTAGAAACTAGAACATTTACAAATATTCAATAGAAATTACAATCAATATACAATACACATTCACAAATCAAATTGCATATGTCAATGATAGGCCTAACTGAAACCCCATTAGCAGAAAGGGATAGGTCTCAACCCACTATTAAAAACAAGGGAAAAATGTTGGTGATTGGTTTCCTTCAACCCCACTATTGGATGCCCGCGAGAGGAATACGAAAGCCAACCAAAATAGGACTATTTATATTTGATTAGATTACATGGATGGGGGCCACACCCTATTTTTATATGTTCCCGTTACTAAACACCCTTTCTATTTTAGATTATCCCAGTTAAAATGGTGATGCCACTTAGATTGAATGTCATGAGTAGGAATAGAAATAAAGGGTAGCCTCCCCTATGTGAAATGAATCCCCTTGTGCTGTTGTCTGACTTGATTTGAGAGTCTAAGAGCCAAACAATGTAACATGTGAATGTACATATAAGAATAGTAAAAATACATCACAACTAAAAGCCAAGCAATGTACTATGTATATGTATATAGAAGAATAAAATACATTAGAAATTGCAAACAGATAAAAAGAAGGATGACAAACATGGGGGGCTATAATTCCATTGGTGCAGTGGGTTCTCATAGACTCATAAAAATTTCTCATTAAGTCATCAAAATCAAAATGTTCTATTACATAGATGTGAGAATCATAATTCTAATTAAGTGATCAAAATTAAAATGTATTACATATATGTCGGAACGCCACTGGAAAATACAAAATGGGGTAGATCAAGATGGAAAACCTTCTAATGCTTTTCACCTGCAAGAAAAAACCCTCTTAGAGCTCAATCCTCACTAAAAAATTGGAACAATTGGAAACCAAAAAAACTCGAATTGATAAAATATATTTGATAAATAATGTTTGATGATTTACAACAAGTCTTTTTTTTGCTTATATACGCATTTTTATGTGATTGTTCGTAAATTCACAATGTTCCCTAGTAATTTTTGGTTATTTATATATATATAGGTATTTTATATTTATTACTTTTTTATATTTTTATAGTGTTACTTATTTTATATATTATTTATTGTATATAACATTGCCCTCTTCTTTTAAGATGCCTTGTCCTCAAAGAAGGGAAATCATGAATGTTGCTGAATAAACTTCTCAGTTTCCCATGAAGCATCTTCTTCTGGACAACTTTTCCACTTAATAAGGTATTCTTTGATGATGCAAGAACGTAGTCTTCTTTCTCTGATGTTGATGATGGCTTCTGGTTCTAATACAAGTTTCCCTTCTTCATCCAAAGTAGGAAGTGTCGTCTAAGCAAATTGATGTTGACCCAACTGCTTTTTGAGATTTGAAACATGAAAAACATTGTGAATTCAACTCTTGTCTAGTAACTTCAATTCATATGTTATTGGACTAATCTTTCGGATAATTTGGTATGACCCATAAAACTTGGAAGCTAATTTATTCTTCCCTTGTTGCTTAAGTGACAATTGCTTGTATGGCTGAAGTCTTACAAATACATTCTCTTTGTTCTATGTTGATATGCTTGTTGTTTCATACGATTTTGTGTCATAGTTAAATTATCCTTGAGTGCTTTCATTACTCTTTGATTTTCTTCAAGTTGACTTTTTACTGCAAGTACTTTTGCATCACCTTGAATGAATTCCTTCCATTTGGGAGGTGCATAACCATATAATGCTTGAAACGGTGTCATTTTGGCTAACGTATGATAGGTGGAGTTATGCCACCATTCTGCAAGATGTAACCATCTGTTTTGCTTGTCAGTGACGAAACTATAAGGCTTCCACACATTTGTTAACAACTTTTGTTTGTCCATTTGTTTGAGGATGATAGGTTGAGATCACGTTAAGAGTGATCCCAATTTGTTTGAAGAATTCCTTCAAAAATTGCTTGTGAATTTGGCATCTCTATCACTAACGATGATTTTTGGAAATCCATGTACTTTGTAAATATTTTTACAAAATACTTCAGGAATTTGTTTAGCAGAGTCAATTTTCTTAATAGCCATAAAATGTGCACATTTTGTTAATCGGTCCACTACCACGAAGATTTTGTCTTTACCTTCGTATACATGTAACCCTTCAATGAAATCCATGGAGATTTCCTCCCAATTTTGGGTTGGAATGTGAAGCGGGTGTGTCGTCGCCTTTCACACACCTGGGGGGGCGTGGCAGAAATCTTCAAGCCACTCGATGTGTCCTTGGGGGCAAGTCTCGAGTCAAGGCTGTCACCTTGTTCTTGACTCCTTCGTTTAGGCCAACTCCTAATAGAATCCAAGCGGGGTAGACCCTATTAGTTTCTAAGGTTGTTTAAGGCTTAGTGTAATGATAATGATTGAGTTATTTAGGAGTTTGATGAAAGTAAACACTTGAACAAGATATTGCAATAGAATATGTTTAAACACAACAACATATAGATCAACGCATGATATATAAAGCACACAAAAACAAATGATTGTATAGTGTAAAAACCAATGCCAAAAATGGAGTCCAAAGATGAAAGAGTGTTGTTGTATTGCTGGAAAAAAAAATGTTGCAAGTGCTTTTGGTCACTTTTAGATTAATATGGAGATGAGTTGATTAAGTTAGGGGGAGGGAACTCCAAATATACCCGAAGGTACAAGGAGTATGTTCAAAACCCTTATCCGATGCGGCTCCCCGCAAGCAATATGTGGGCTGGTTAGAGTCTCTGAGACGTGTTCAACACTACACCGACAAGGGTGTAGTCTAACAGTGTCTTGAGGTCACTACTCAGTTGTTCCCACTTCCTTTGTGGATTTTCCATTGCAACGAATCAAATCGAGGCATTAGATTTTCGCCTGTGGAGGTTAATTGAGATGTGAAAAGTAATTATGTTATTCACCCATGTTGCTTTTGATGCAGCCAACTAATCGATCGAATCGCAGTGGTGCAGAGCATACACAACGGAGCCTCAGCAACTTTTAAGGATTTTAAGAATTTTGTGGTGTTTGTTAAAAAGGAAAATTTGACCTCCAAGAGTCTCTTTCGATTCAAGTGAACCTCAATCGAGAAAGCAAGGAGGGGTGAATTTTAGTGTGCAAAGTAAATAAACTGAAATGCAAAAAGACCAAACCAGTTTTCTAGGAAAATGGTGTTGAGAGAGAAATTGAAGAGTATCAAGATGGCCAAAGCTGAGGGAGTGATTCCCTACCTTACTAGGATCTCTCAAGTGAGAGATAAGCTTGCAACAGTGGGGGAGGTTGTTTCTAGTTCTGAGCTAGTGCGAGGAACTTTGAATGGGGTTGCAAAGCCTTGGGTTGTTTTTGTGGAGGCTGTAGTAGCCAAGCAGAACTTGCCTTCTTAAGACAGACTTTGGGATAATTTTGTTCAGGAGGAGACCCGGAGAGGTCTTGTGCAGGGCAGCTTTTCTACTAGCAAGGAGGATGAGGACTCAAGAGAATGTGGCGTTCACTGCCAAGGGAAAGAAGAAGTTCAAGAAGGGTGGGGCTAAGCAACAGGATGGACAGAAGAAGGGCTTGACACTGTAAAGTGCTTTGCTTGTCAAAAGCTTGGGCACTATGTTGGACAATGCCCATAGAAGAAGAAGAAGAAGAAGCAGACAACAACTTCAGCAGAGGTTGAGGAGTTTACAGCTAGATTTGAGAGAGAGTTTTCTCTCTGTACTGAACATGTTGATAGGGAAAGAGCATCCATCATAACCAATGCAAACATTGATATTGAGAGGGAGTATTCTTTGTTGACTGGCCATTCTTTCAGTGCATCCACCACCAACACTTGGTATATTGGCAAGGGTGCTTCGAGCCACATGACAGGTGCTCAAGAGATGTTCTATGAGCTTTCACAGGCAGGGATAGATGTGGAGGTAGTGTTGGGGGATGACACAGTTGTCAGAGTTGTTGGGCGTGTGACCATTATATTTCAGAAAAAGTCCATGAGTCCCATGACTTTGAGGGACGTATTGTTTGTACCTAGGTTGAAGAAGAACTTGGTATCGGTTTCCATGATCGAGGATAGGGGTTTTGGGGTGTCTTTCCTAGATTGACATGTGCGATTTTTTCCCAAGACTACAGGACCATCTACCTCTTACACCATTGGAGTTAGATGTGGGAAGTTGTACAAGCTCTTGTTTCAACCCCAGCATGCTTTGACATATAGCAGCGGCAGTGAGCTTTGTGAGCTATGGCATAAGAGGATGGCTCATCTGGATCATCTAACTTTGAGGATGTTGAGGTACATGGTTACAGGGTTGCCTGACTTCAGCACTGAGCACAATGATGTATGCAGGGGGTGTGCTCTGGGAAAGTACACTAAGAGAGCAGTGATAGCAAGTTAGTAGGAGTACTTGATTTGATACATCCTGATTTGTGTGGTCCTATGTCATCTATATCTCTAAGAGGTTTTGAGTATTATGTGACATTCATCGATGACCATTCCAAGAAGACCTAGATCTACTTCCTGAGGAGCAAGAAATCTGAGGAGGTCTTGCAGAGGTTCCAAGAGTTCAAAGCTTTTGTGGAGAACTAGACTAAGAGGAGGATTCGGGCACTCAAATCACATACCGGGGGTGAGTATACCTCCAAAGAGTTCAATGAGTATTGCAGACAGGAGGGCATTCAAAGACGGTTGACAGTACCATACACTCCTAAGCAGAATGGAATGGCAGGAAGGAAGAACCAATCCATTGTTGGAGCAGCGAGGGCCATGTTACATGATCAGTCACTTCCTTTCTTTCTTTGGGCAGAGCCATGTAATACAGTTGTATACCTTCGGAACGGGAGTCCCTGTCGTGCCTTGGGGATCAAGACTCTTGAGGGGATGTTCACAAGCAAGAAGCCTAAGGTGAGTCATTTTCGAATTTTTGGTTGCCTGACTTATTCACATGTCCCTTCTGAGAAGAGGACAAAGCTTGAGCCCACATCAGAGAGAGGCCTCTTTGTGGGGTATGATGAGACTTCGAAGGCCTTCTGCATTTATCTTCCTGCTCTAAGGAAGGTTGTTGTGAGGCAAGAAGCGAGATTTAAGGAGGAGTGAGCCTTTAGGGAGTCCAAAGAGTCAATGCAGGGAGAGCAGCAGGTTCAGGGAGTCCAGGGAGTCTAGTCTTTGTGATTCAGAGCCATCTACTTTGAGGAGGCCTCTCAACATCATGTTTGGAGAGATGCCATGATGGAAGAGTAACATTCCATCATGAAGAACGATGTTTGGGAGATTGTTCTGAGACCTGAATGGAAGTCAATGGTGCCTTCTCGATGGCTTTACAAGGTAAAGCATGCTGCAGATGTCAGTGTGTAGAAATATAAGGCTCGATTTGTGGAACAAGGGTTCTCACAAGTAGAGGGAGTTGATTATGATGAGACCTTTGCACCGGTTGCTCGTTATACTTCTATCAGATCATTGATTTCTATTGCTGCGGAAATGGGTTGGAACTTGAAAGATCCATCAGATGGATGTGAAGACTGCATTTCTCAATGAAATCATGCAGGAGGAGGTTTATTTGGAGTAGCCACAGGGCTTTGAGATTCATGCGAGAGAGTCTCATGTTTGCAGGTTGAAAAAAGCATTATATGTGTTGAAGCAAGCTCTTTCAGCTTGGTATTCCAGGATAGACTCTTACTATCGATGGGTTTTCAGAAGAGTGAGGCTGATCCGAATCTCTATTTCATCATGGTTGGAGATGATCCGCTCAATCTGCTGTTGTATGTGGATGATTTGTTTATCGCAGGTGAGGAGAGACCTATTGCAATTTGCAAGAGAGATCTTGCTTCAGTGTATGAGATGATCGACATTGGGTTGATGCATTATTTTTTGGGATTGGAGGTTTGGCAAGAGCCTAATCATATTTTCCTGGGGCAGGGAAAGTATGCAGTGGATATTCTTAGGAGATTTTGGATGGAGGATTGCAGGCCGATGTCTATACCTATGGTCACCAATTGGAGTGGAAGAAGCTTCATGCTTCTGAGGGAGAGTCGATGGATCCTACCATATATCGTGAGCTCATAGGTTCTTTGACGTATCCGGTCATCTCTAGGCTAAATTTGTGCTTTGCAGTGAACACTCTCAGTCAGTTCATGGTGGAGCCTAGGAGAGTGCACTGGGTTGCCGCAAAAAATGTGTTGAGATACCTTGCAGGTACAGTGGATTATGGTTTGGATTATAGGAGATCGGATGGTGTTAGGTTGATTGGCTTCACGGATTAAGATTGGGCAGGCAGTTTGGCAGACCGAAAGAGCCCTTCTGGATGTTGTTTAAGTTTGGGCTTGACAGCAGTGTCGTGGTTCAGTCAGAAGCAAAAGTCTATTGCTTTGAGTTTTGCAGAGGATGAGTACATGGCAGCCAGTCATGCTAGTTGCGAGGCATTGTGGCTTCGCAAGTTATTGGTGGATTTATTTGATCAAGAGCTTAGGCCTACGGCGATTTACCATGACAATTAGAGTTGCATCCAGCTCTTTGAGAATCCTGTATTTCACGACAGGTCAAAGCATATTGAGATCAGGTACCATTTCATCCTAGATTATCTTCAGAGACTTGTGGAGTTGCAATTCATTTCCACTAATGAGCAGGTTGCAGATATCCTAACAAAGTCTCTTGGAAGATGCAAGTTCATTCATTTCAGAGAGAAGTTGGGTGTGGTGCAGAACACCTTCCTCGATAAGAGGGAGTGTTGATTTTTGTACCTAGGAAAGTGTTCCCTAGTGACTTTTGTCTAAGTCATAAAAATGGGGAAATTAAACTAACCCTTGTAATTAATAACTTGAGATGAGTTTTTAATTTTCACTTTAGAGAATAAAGTGACTTTTTGATCAATTTAAGTGAGGTGAGTGAAAATTAATTTTGGAGAAACTTATAAGTGCATTTAATCTCATCCATCCATCTAATTCATTTTGGACCCTTGGATTAGATGACCATTCAGCTTCCTCACTTAGACACCAAAAAGGCAAGGGAAGGCATTAGACTCTGTTGAGGCCTGGAAATTCGCAGGCAATAACAGCGAGGGATTCTCCCCAGTCAACGTTCCCAACTAGCCCGTGACTGTTTGGTGTAGGGAATCCGTCCGGTTTGCGGTCCGGCTACCGTAGGTCAAGTAACAAAAATAAAAGGTTTTACCGGTTGCAGTCCGGTCCACCGTATATATTTTTGTATTTTTTTTTTAGTTTTAAGTATGACATGCAAATGCCTATCTAAAATGCAGATTGATTGAGAATGCAAGGAGTGTTCACAATGTGATGCGCAGGTTCTTACCTCTCGTCTTAGGCTCTCTTGCATCTAAATCACACACACAGCAAGAAATTAAAACTAACTACCTAACCTATCCCTAGGGAGCAAGATTGTCACTTATTAATGAGTAATGTATTTTGTGCATGCATTATAAAAAAAGAAATCACAGATAGCCGATACTTCTTTCAAACACATGAACATTTAAAGATATTTGAACAACCAGATAGCCAATTGTCTATGAACAACTTTCATTACTCATGGTGGAAATTTTCATAAGACAAACCAGAGATCATTCATGCAAGAACATAGGTTCAAAGAGTTGGAACAATCTCACAGTTAATGGACACAAAGCTGAAAACGAAATAGTTCCTCTTCAACACATCCATAGCATAATATTTGAACATTCCACCAAGCTTTCTCCAACAGGCAAACTGTAATTATTTATTGCAAAAGGAAATAGTTCTTGTTACAACACGTCTTCCAATCTAACTAGGAAAAAGTCCTCTATCTTCTCTAAATCTTCTATATTTATACAAAAAAAAACAAGACTGTTGGGCTGCCCACGAATGACTCTTGGGCTTCCCCAACTCTTCACCTCCCATACTTTTCTTTCATTAAGTGCTTATCAAAATTACAATATATTACAATAAAATGAATAAAATGCTCATGACGAGGGTCCCGCTTGACTATTCAAAAATTTCTTCCATGCTAAAGCTTCTTAGGCAATACTTTCGAATTCAGAAGGCTCTAGGAAATGAATATTTATTTCGAATTTAGCAGCCTGATTTCTTATGACTTCTATTCTGGCTGCGCTCAGGCGAAGTTGGTCTTCTAACAGCTGCACACTAACCGCGGAATGATCTACTTCATTCCTCAGGGTCTGCTCGTCTAAAGCTTTAATGTGCTTTATTCTTTGTTCATCTTCTTGATATCTTCTTTGCAAAATCTCCAAAAACAAGCTGTGGTCTGGAAAGGTATCCATTCTCTGTTCAGCCTCAACCTGGCAGCGATTATAAGTGATCAAAAGTCTTCTGAAGAATTCTGCACAAGCCCCCTTTGTCTTCTTGACAGCCTTCTTGAATTCCTCAGCTGTGTTTATGGCAAACTCTAGTAAATCATAGTCTTGCCTTAGGGCTTATTGATCTTTTGATGGTAGATCTGCAGGGGTTTCTTCATTCGCTTCCAATCTCGCCATCCTTCCTGTCAGGACTTCTAAGATGTCCTGCGATCTGTCAAAAAAATATGAAGAGGTTTCCAAAATCTCTTCCAACCGATTGTCCACCTGCAAGACCTTGCACCTCTCTTCCTCTATGGCCACTTGCAGCTGGTGCATCTTGCTTCTCTGTGCCAGAATGTGCTCCTTGAACGGCTGGAGACTAACCTGCTGTTCCTTGGCCTCCTTTAGGGCTGCTGTCAACGAGGTAATCTGTCTTTTGAGCTCTGCATTCTGCCCCTAAGATTGCCTCTCAGATTCCTCCAAGTTATCCTTCTGCAATTCCAACTCCCCTATCCTGCCTAGCAGCTGCTCCGTTTCTGCCCTCAACCCTTGACATTCTTGCTGCACTTTCTCTAGACTTTCTTGGGCAGCCTCCATAGATCTCCTCTACTTGGAGGAACTAGAGCTCAGCTTTTGAAGACTTTATTTCTCATTGTATGTCTTCGAACTTCCTTTTCAACCTATTATTTTCCTCTCGTTCTCTTCTTAGGGTATCTTTGAGCTGGGAAGAGGACTTCTTTGACTGTTCAAGATCAGTCATTATTCGATCTACATTGTCCTCGGAAGCATGGATCAATGCAACACCCGCTCTGATAGTGAACCTGGGGTCCTTGTCTGTCCCATATACTACAGTTGTATCATTAATCATTTTACCGGACTGCCCCCCAGTTTCCACCTTTCTCTCGGTCCTCTTTACTATCCTTTTATTTTCCCTATCATAAACGATAGTGTTGAAATCTGGTACCTCCTCCCCTTTCTTCTGCTCAAATGGGATTAGCTTAAGGGTGGGGACCATAGCCTGTGCTGGTGTGCTACCAGCAGCTGCCTCAGGATCTTGAATATCAGGGCTCCCCAAGTCCTGAGCCTGACTGTCTGCTGTATCAAAAGTCGATTGCTCTGTCACTGTCTCTGTCAGCTTTAGCTTTTCTGCTTCCTGTTTTTCAGCTCCTCATCCATCTTTCTTTTCTTTTCCTCTTCCTCGCTCTTGGCGGCTTCTTCTGCCTTTCTAGCTACTTCTAGTGCAGCTCTTCTCTTTTCCTCCTCTTCTCCTTTGAGCCAACTTTCGGCGTCTTGTGCTAGTCTCCTACCATCTTCATTTCTTTTTCTAGTTTCTTCCTCCTCTGCCTTTGCTTGCTCATCCTGTCCTTTTCCACCTTTGGTGGTGATTTTCTTCTTAAACCTTCTTCTTAAGGCTGTTATATTTTGTGCACTGCGGAAAATGGATTCCTCTCTATCCCAGTGGCTGGTGTATTCAAAATGTGCATTCGCCTCTTTGCAGTGCTCTGCCACCTTATTTCAGGAATCGTTCCTGTGGAAACGCATTTCCCCAAAATGGAATTTCCCCAACTCTTCCACGAATTCATCAGCTTTCTTCACCCTAGTAAACTTGTAGCTTCCCAACCTGAATGGCAAAGGAGGGTAAGCTGCTTTCTTATGTTCAAACAGAAAGCTCCCTATGCCATCTAAAAAGACTTGTCGAACTGCCTCTTTGTGGACTATATAGTCAGTGGCATACTTAGGCAGTAGTGAGGGTGCTCTGGAGCATCCAAACATTCTGAAATATAATCCATCCTCAGTCAAGTAATAGTCTACATATTCTTCAATCACCTGCAATGCCTCCTCCGACATGCAATTGCATTCTTTCAAGAAAATCAAGGTATACAATGGCATAATGAAGTGCTCACACACTTCCCTATAGTGGGCCCACAGTGGCTTGTATGCTGAGTAGACTGGTGTTCTTTCCCGGTCCCAGATACACCTCAGATTAGGGAAAGGTTGGTTGCACAGTATGCAATCTATCAATATAGAGCTCATGTAGAACTCTGATCTCTTCTGGGAAACCCCTCCTAATGCTGAAGCAATGCAGGCTGAGAGGCTGTTGGACACAATGTTTGCCCAGTTGAACACTGTCCCCTGTGTTGCAACATAGAAAATGATAGGCACCCACTCCAATTTGAAGCTTTTACCGTGGGCCCTGCCGAAAATCCTGTTCAGCATCAAGGCAATGAACCTGTAAGGGGTTCTTAGACTTGCAGTGTCATATTCTCCAGTCGGCCTAGTTCTAAAATTCTTGCCAGGCATGAGCATCCTCTTTAGTGTCTCGACTAGGTCCATCTTAATTGCCCTCAACTAGTCCTCAGTCAAGTACACATGTGCTTCTGGTAAGTGGTAGGCCAATGCCACATACCCAGGGCTGTAAGCAGCATAACCCTGTTTAACAACATTTTCCAAAATCATGGTGGTTACATCTGCCCTGGGCAGAATCCACCCAATCACCTCTGAGCATGGAAAGAGCTCAGGTCTAGTAGCAATTTTCATCAATGAAGATCTCTCTATATTGGCATAGATGGTTTCTTCTTCAAAACCTATGTCAGGTACTTCTTGGAGGGTTATCAATCTGTAAATTTCCCCCCATTGATATTCGGGTTCCACGCCAACTATGCATTTGGTGTCCACGGGGGCCTTCTTCTTCTAACGTTTAGACATCTTGGACTATGAGGAATTTCCCTGTCATGTACAGAAATTGCTTTTAGGTTTTGTTGGGTCATTTCCAGATAACATTCAAAATATAGGCAATTGTATAAGCATTTTACCTCATCTATGCTAAACATGAGTGCAGCTATGAAGAATAAACAACAACGCTCAAAAACCAAGTGTTCCCGTTTAATCTGTCGAAAAAAGCTAAAACCAGATCTCACCCGACAATTACAGATTTAACTTAGAAAAGCATGGGTTTTCTAAAACGATGAAAAATCCTCTTCCCAACGCTGAATAGAAAACAGCCTCAAAAACCTCCTCTCGGTGCTGCGGATTACAACAGTACGCAGAAAAAATATGGTGCCTAAAACCAAAACTAGCTCAAGTGGTAGCACACTAGAATATAAGGGGAAGCTACTTGCTGTAAAAACACTCACTTCAAGGTATGACTAAGTAATGCAATTCTGAACCTAAAATGGGTCGGGGTTCATACTCGAGATCGAACAGTCTCATACTAAGTGGTAAATAAAAATAACATCGCAGTCCTAGTTCGTGAAGACGAGCAACCGAATTGTGGAACCAGACTCACGGCATCTTGGCAGAAAACCATGTAACGCCCTCCCCGGACAGCCAAACACATACTAGGGGAACTGGTGCGGACAGCGTAACGACTGTCTGCACCGGTTTCCCCAGCAATCGAGTGTGGTCTGCAAACCCTCAACAGCCGCGGGAGTCAACATCAAAAAACTAAGAAACCCCCCACCGGGCAGCCATACTATTTAACTTGAAAATATATACAGGCCCGAATGGGAAAACCTAGGAAAACACTAACCGCGGAGACAGCAAAAGTAGTTCGACCAATCAAACGGAATGGTAAAAAAGGCACAAGGGCCTACCTGGCACTGTGCTACGCGACTGGTGGAGGAAAACCGGTAAACTTCCACGGCGGAGCCACCTAGGAGCGAAGGTACCGACAGCGAAATTCTTAGTTTGCTCGAGCGAAAACGACAGCACGGAGAAATCGTCAAAAAACAATAAAATAATAAAAAAACCCCAGACCCAACATATATACGTCGCGGTAAACACGCAATCAGCGGGAAAATAAGGTCATTGGGAGACGAAAAAGCTACGGGACCGGCAATCATGTTACTATCTCCTCCGCAACGACGAATGAAGAAAACGTCGAAACGCCCGCAATGGCGTTGGCGGGAGAAACAAATCAACACTCGCATCGGAGCTCGCGAGACTAGGGCTTCGGGTCACAAGATGATTAGAGAGCCGCAACGGCGAGCCCTTAAAAGAAACTAGTTCCGCAGACCAACAAAGCGGAGTAAGAATAAACATGTCTCAAGCGAAAAACATCAATCAAACGGGCAAGATAAATCAAACTATCGAAAAGATAGCGCCTTCTAGAGCCGCAACAGCGAAAGTTGAAAAAACCAAAGACCGGCGAGACAAAACAGCGGGGATCGAAAAAGGATGAAACAACTCTCGAACAACTTCACAAAACCTTTTCCGCAACAGCGGAAGACGTATAGACAAAGGTTCCGACGGGATTTCCAAACAACTGCCGATAACGAAAAAACATCGGAGACCAAATACACTTGACCTCGAACTTGATGTCCGGTTCTTTTCCGCAACGGCGGACGCGCAGACGACTAGACTCCCGACTCAAAAGTCCAAAACACTTCCGACGGCGAGGCAAAATTAATTCAAACATTAAAACATTGCCCGCCTAAAAGTAATCTTTATTCAAACATCAAGCAAAACCAAAACTTGAGCAAAAAGCGAATCAAAGGAGGGTCCCAAAAAAAAATTTGAATTTTGGGAGATTGTTGCAGCTGCAACAATTGGCGACTACCTGGTGAACCCCAGATTTCTGAATCAACTTCTTCCTAGTACAAGACTATTTAATCATTAAGCTCATAAGTTGAATTCTTCTAGATGCTTGTATACCTAAGATGGCAACATATGCATTTAAATCATTGATGTCAGTCCATTCTTTAGGAAGGGAAACGCAAAATATTTAAAGTCTGGATAACTCTTTTGAGGCTTAGTAGGTGAGTTTTATTTTACCTCTGTCTATGGGTAGTTTCTAGCTTGGACACCACAGGATCGTAACATATGGCAAACAGAGCTATTCATTTGTTCCTCATTTCCATGCCACTTGCACTTTTGTGCCCTTTTGAACTTTTGCTCTTATGAGTCCTCCATCTGCTTCGTCTTTCTGAATTTTTTATTCAGGCTCTTCCATCCATAGTGTCCTTTTGTGTGAGAGATGTATTTACTTTTCAGCTCACGGACGGAGAAGAACTTTTAGCAGATTTATATTCATATTTCTGATACTTTGCTTTGATATGTATTGCTTCTTTTAGGAGTTTTGACTCTTAACAGCCTTTAGGCTTTTGAAATCATGGCATGGGATCATTTATATATAATAAACTGTTTACCTTGCTTCCTTTCCGTGGGTCTTTTGCTATTACTCCCTAGGACATTTTAGATGTGAAATGGATGGAACCTCGAAATAGTATTCCAGACCTCTTAATTCTGAGTAATTTTCAAGGTTTAAGCAGGACTTCAATGAGTGCATAGCCATTTAGGAAAACTACCTACTAGAAGAAATTCTATCATTTCAAAATGAACGCAACGACGAAAGTTGAAAAAACCAAAGACCGGCGAAACAAAACAGCGGGGATCGAAAAAGGATGAAACAACTCTCGGACAACTTCACAGAACCTTTTCCGCAACAGCGGAAGACGTATAGACAAAGGTTCCAACGGGATTTCCAAACAACTGCCGATAACGAAAAAACATCGGAGACCAAATACACTTGACCTCGGACTTGATGTCCGGTTCTTTTCCGCAACAGCGGACGCGCAGACGACTAGACTCCCGACTCAAAAGTCCAAAACACTTCCGACGGCGAGGCAAAATTAATTCAAACATTAAAACATTGCCCGCCTAAAAGTAATCTTTATTCAAACATCAAGCACAACCAAAACTTGAGCAAAAAGCGAATCAAAGGAGGGTCCCAAAAAAAATTTGAATTTTGGGAGATTGTTGCAGCTGCAACAGAGTCTCATTCTATTTTTTCCTGAGAGTTGAAGAGCACAGAAGGAAAAATTGCAGGCAGAGAGAGAAGAGCAAAGTGCATGATTCCCAAGACCGTACAACAGCACTGAACATTTTTTCGTACAACATGCATCCCGAGCCAAATTCTGGGCACAAATGTAATATCCCAAATGCTGATATTCTATTGTTTTCTATTCTAGGGCTCACTTGTACTCTCAAAATGTGCAAGAATACTGAATAAAATTTTGCATGCAATGTGCCGGATTTTGCAGAAAGAAGGTCAACACTTACCACTGATAATCAAGCCAATGATACTCCAGAGATAATACGCATGCATAAAGAGCTGGACTTATGAAGAAATGGTGCTTCCTTCCCGGTGTTACCGCCCAGCAGCACAAACCCTCTCCTTAGCTAAAGGTGACGTTTTTGGTGAAGGAGTTGCCTGATGAAGCTGAGATTTTGCCGGGATGCAGATCTTCCCGTGCCGGAGAGAATGACCGAAGCACGCAGAGATTCTGACCCCTCTAAGCAGGCTAGCTAATTGGTTACCCTGTTGAGCTGCTCACGCCCCCAGCTACACGAAACTATTGATAACTGCTATGGATGAGCAAACTAGAAGCTGATGATCACCCAATGTCGTAGGATGATCCTGCTGATGAAGATGATGCCAGTATACAAAAGATAAACTGAGATCCAGAGACCCAGCGAATGCTTTAGGGTTTTCCAGCTAAATCCCCAACTGCACACGTGTTCCTGCAAACAATCTTTCGATGGATGCCAAATAGTTGTATATGAATGAATAAGGACGAAAGCTGATGGTGGACCTAAATGGCCTACACTTAAAGGAGACTAGGGCAGATATCTCACTGTCAAACCCTCGTTAGCTGAAGACTCTGTCTTCAACCCCAACTGTTGCCGCTGCACGCTATGCTGCTGCTCCAAGACTCCAAATCAACAATAATAATAATAGATATCTTCTTTCGTCCAATAACCCTTCTTAAATAGCTTAGCATGTACTTTAAGGGTTTGCATGTCACATTTAGGGTTTGCATGGCACGGTTTTCGAGGCAGCTTGTTGGCAAAAATTTTGACTTTAAAATTTCTGAATTCAATCAATTTGCTGAGCAATGTGGTTGAGATAAGTTTATCCCTCTAGGTTCTTGATATATCTAGGTTTAAGATCAAATCAATATAATTTCTTTTTTGTTTAAGCCGACATCATTTGCATTCACATTGTTTTCCATGGGAACGACATGTTACAATACGTTACATTACATTGTGTTACAACATCTCCCCCATACTGGATTGTAAGCACCTCACTACTCTTGATGCAATAAAAACAAAAACACCAAATAATCACATTGCCATGGAAATATGAAAAGAAGACCAATATAAAAGATGTATTATATGCCAAATGATGCATCATACATCTAATCAAGGCTCAAAATCTGAATAAACAATTCAAAATTACAAATGTATCTCGTGATCCATCTACAATCTACTATCAATTTCAACTAACCCTTTTATGAGCAAAGGTAGTGGGTCTTCCTCTAGTTGTGGTAGATCTTGCACTCGTGGTCAAATATCCAATGGTGGGTGTGGACACTAATGTTGGTACCTGACCCTTCAATCTCCTTTAATGGTTGCTCTAGAATACCTTGTTGCAGTATTTTTTCCTCCTCGTCTAACCATCCAAATAGCTATGGGGTCAATGTCCTCAAAGTAAGATGGCGTTGACATCAACTAGTCTCTCTAATTGCTTCACCCACAGCTGAAGATTGCAATGGAATAAGAGCATACCATTTAAGCATTGATATCCCACCTTGTTACAGTTCTTTGAGTGCCTTATTTTCAAATAAACTCCAATGCAACCCAAAGCGCTACATGCCTATCTTAACACCCAAAAAAAAAAATTATATAATTGTAGTTTTTTCCACCAAACAACAACAATAAATAAGAAAAAAGAGGAAAAGAAATGAATTACACCTTCACTACCAAATAGGGAAAAAAATCTGCCCGCACGGGTGTGGCTCATTGGCGGTTCAATTGTTATGAAGTCACATGTTGTAAATTGGAGGTTACGAGTTCAAATCAAACCCGGCTTTACCTGTGTCTCCAATTACCGATTTCCCTAGCAAAAAAAAATAGGGAAAAAAATCAAAAAAGAGCAAAATTTGTTATTAAAATTTAAATTGCTTACCTACTATTGTGGTTTTCCTTGCCAAAAATGCCTTGTCCAATGCAAATAATCTACTACGTGTTACAGCCCAGATCGTTTGCAGCATACTTGCCAAGATATACCAAAGCAAGGGGGTCCTTTGCCATTGTAAAAAGGCAAAGTCCAGGCTTGTTTATGTAAAAGTGGTGGTCTAGCAAACCTCAAGACCCATGGTTTGGTCATGGCAGGTCCTCTTAGTTTTCATTCCAGGAAGTGTTGGCTTAGTGGCATCGCTAACTGCCCCTTGATGGGGGGAAGTCCCCCATCTTGTTCGGTCATTCAAGCCATAGGTTGGTGTTTGGTGCTTCTTGGATGGGTCCATTAGAACACATGGCTTAGGGGGGTCCTAGCCACACTTATGTTTTGCTATGTATGAGGTGATTGCGTGTGTAAGGGTTGTCATACCCAGTTTAGCACACCTCCTTTATGCCCACTTGAACCTTATTTTCTATTATATGACCCCTCCTCTTGGTCCACATGTGCTCACATCATCATGACATCTTCAAGAGAGAGCTTTACCTTGCAAAAGGGGAGGGCATTGAGGGATATTCTACATTGTTGGGGTTAGTTGGAGAATGTTGTCCTCAATCGACCCATCACTTCATTTGGATGAAGCCATTACCATTAGTTTTATCATTAATTTTAGTCTTTTATGGCTTGGTCCTCGACTTTATGGGTGACAAGCCTTAGTTTTAAGTTATTTTTCCTTTTTAGTAAGGTAGGCTCTAAGTTAAGAAAGTTTCGTATAAATAAGGCTTCTATCTCTCATTTGTAATGATGGACAAAGGCTCAAATTATGTATCTTTTTCTTTTCCTCTTGGTATATTGGAGCTTTTAAGTGATGCACACCTCTCTCTTTGGCATGTGATGAATGGTGAATGGTGAATTTTCTAGGGTTTCTACTATCTTGCAAGGTTGATCCTAAGAATGATTGTAATAACCCGTGGCTAAGGAAGGACTTAAGAAGCATCTCTTGCTTTCTTTCTTGGTTAATGTTGGTAAGATCTCTCCATTTTCTTGTTTGAAGTTCCTCTTGCACCTTGGTCAAGGTAAATTATGGTCTTTAACAATATATTGTCAATTTTGTTTGAGGAGACCTTCCTCTTGAAGGAGATCTCCACAGTGGACCTTAGAGTTCATCTTTTCCCTAATTAGGGTTTTTGGCTACTACGACCTAGTATAGGGTTTACTAGCCCTTTGCCCTAGTTGGCTCATCTTGAATAGCCAAATTGAGTAGAGACGTTGACCTCGATCTCCAATTTCCCTACGATTGGAAAGACTAGGATCATAACCCCTTTTCTATCACTCTTTTTTTATCAAATTTCTCTCGTACATTTATTACAAAAATCCAAAAAACATAAGATTAGAAAAGCCCTAAAAATTAGAAAAAATTATCTCAAAAAAAATAGGAAATTGGAAATTCTACTCCAATAGAAAAATGCACCCTAGGTGAATTAAAGGTGGATCTTGAAGGGCGTTGTCATTTTGTGGTTGATTTTTGTGATATCTTGATATTTGTGCCAGCTAGGGCTTTGTATTGCAGATCTGTTATTGCAGGTACAGCAGGTACATTGATCATTTCAAGCCAGTTTGAAAGCCAAAAAAGTGGTTTCTAGGCCAATTTTGTCCCCAGGAGAGTTGGAAGTTCATTGACCACACTCTATTTTCAGGCTGTTATAAAGCTCATATTTTGATATTCCATTTTCAGAACTGTTGTGAGGCCACTTCTTCATCCTCATACTAATCCCCCTTACCCTACAACACAAGGCATTCTTCATACAGTAAGGGTGACATTGTTATGGCTGACTTTTATCAAGTTTTTTGAGAAATATTCACTGCTGCAATCTTATAACAGCAATAGCATTTTGACGTTACATTTCTTGGGATCCGTGATAAAGATCTTTAACTCCTCCCTCTCCGTCCGTGATTATTATGCTTCATTGTTTTAACTCCATAAGGCACTGATCTACGTCGAGAGGTTTCTTGGGAAATGTGTTTGTGTATTGTCTAGGAAATTGCAAATATTGTTCACTAAGTTTTAAGAACTCCCCCTCAATCTCAAGAGTTGACCTAAAGCATTCAAGAAGCTAGGCTAACATGGCATTGGGCTCTAGCTTCTCCTGTGCTTGCTACTCGTTGCATTGCGATTCGCAACTCTATCATGGGTGTTATTTTGAGCAGTAACACTAAGTATGATTGTGTATTCGTTTTCAACAAGCAACAACCTTTGATTACATATAAGGCCTCCCTGAACATCACCATTGAAATTAAAATCACAAGTAAGAAAAAGCAAGGTTGAGGTAGAGCCTTGCTGCACAGATGGGACGAAGGAGCAATTTGTTCCATTGTCATCAATCAAATGCCCAATCGTTATGTGCCTCTTCGTAACTATCATCACCATTCTTTACATAATAAGAAAGGATAGCTTGTTTATCCCTATCCATGGCCTCATACAAGTAACCCATTGTGGGCATGTCGCCATCAACTAAGTAAAGAACCTTTACCAAGGTTAACTAACTTTACATACCTCCTCTACTTCTTCCCAGAAATAATCTTGGTACAATGGTTTAGCAATAAGTCACCCTTTCCAGGGATTGTAGGTGCAAGGGTCTCATCTATGATCCTTGGGGAAATAAAGGATTGAACTATGAATGGGGTCTACAACCACTAACAATCAGGCAAAGCCAACACTCTCCGCTATAGAATTGAGTCTACATATCCATCTATTGTGAAATCTATAATAGCCATCGCCATTGGAGTGTATACCAGCTGGCAATAGGGATGCACAATTAAGGCACTTCTTGTGACGTCGCGGGTTCAAACCTCAATCAATCCCTTTGTGCCATGTATGGGAGAGTGTCCTAGGGGTATAGTGGTAGCAAATCAGAATCAACCCCATGTCACGCAAATACGAGCCTGACATTATTTCCAGTTCCCCTGGATTAAAAAAAAAATCTATAATGGCCATTAAGGATTCCTCCATCATTATCCATTTTATGATCAGTGATAAAGCTCCGAATGATGATAAATTAGCTAGAGTTACCGAATATTCGAAAACGAGAGACTTCAATTTGAAGACGTCAAGTTTCCCCATGTCCTAAGGAATCTCAATCCAAAAGTTGATAGGAATGTGAATCGCGTAGCAAGGTTGAATCAAGGATTCATAAAGAAAAATCGAGTGGTGTAATTCCAAGCCATCGACTTAAGTTTATCACTTTGTTTTACATGAGACTCGTCAACTTAAGTTTATCACTTTGTTTTACATGAGGCCTAGACTCGTCAACTTAGGTTTATCACTTTGTTTTACATGAGGCCTAGACTCGTCAACTTAGGTTTATCACTTTGTTTTACATGAGGCCTAGACTCGTCATGTTGACACATCAATATACAAGTCAAATTCTTAAATGGAGGTAAGATGAAACTCACATCACCTTCACAATTCCTTCACACATGCCAAAGTTATTACATTATCGGAGTATTGAATCCACAAAGAATTTTATTTTGCTTTAATGTGGGATTATATAATTTTGTTGCAATGCTTGGAGAGCAAATTGGAAAGGGTAAGATCTAGTTCACAAGCTTTTCTGATTCAGCAAGACAACCAGGTAAGCTCTCCTCACATAAATCTGTGTTCATTTAGGCAAAAACAATTTTTTTCTTGGTCAAGCATTGAGATTCTAGGTTTGACTTGGAATTGTGAGCCTTTAACCTTATTGGGCTCAATTCAAGCTTGGGAGGGTCCCAATAGTGGTTTGTTGATCAAATCTAGGACTTGCTTCACGTTTCCTTGTTTTTATATCAAGGAAAATGAGGATGTTGTGCTCCCGATTTTAGTTGAATTTTCATATTTTAATTGGTTTCCCTTCCATTCTGTGCCAGTTTAAGTTTGATGGTTTGTGTTGGTCACCTTGTAAAATTCTAATTTGGCAAGCAAGGAATTCTTTTAAATCTGTAGAATTGGACCTAGGTTGGTTTGTCTAGAAGTTATCTCCCCATCAAGCTTGGGAGGGTCTTGGCTTGTTGCTTGGCTTTGGGACTTGCTTCTCATCTCTTTGCTTATATGTCAACGTAAATGGGAATATTGTGCTTTTGAAATTTGCTAGAATCACAAGCAACAATGATCTTTTGTTTTAGTACATACTACATTCACTTCATTTGGCAAGCAGAGGATTCCATGTGTTTCTATCTCCATATGGGTCTTTTGTTACTTGAAACCTATTGGAGATTTTGGAATATGGATTATTTTGAAAAACACCCAAGTGTCATTGGAAAATTTAAGAGATACACAAGGTTTTGCATAGACATGAATTAGAATATAAGGAGAAGAGAAAAGCACCTCAAGAGTCCTACCTTAGACTAGCTTTCAAAGATAGTAAAGAGACCTCACACATCAACTTTGATTGTTGAAATCCCTTGAATTTGCCAAGAAAGGAGGTATGCACCACTCAATAGCTCATGTACACAAATAGAAATAAAATTTTAGTCATGTTTGATACCATGATCTTTGTTACAAATGAGGAAGGAATGCCCTATTTATAAGAAAAATGGCTAACTTTATGCCTCCTCTAGTCCGATCTACCTGATTTGTCTTTAAAATGAGTTTTTAGGGTTTCTCACCCACAATCCAAGAACTAAACCCCATAAAAGACAAAATAATGATAAAATATTATGAAAAGCTTCAACATGGTAGATAGTTGAGCTTGGAAGGAGAACATCATACCCCATCTAACCCCAACATGTGTCTTTTTCCCTCAACAACCTCCTTAGGTTGGTACATCCTCCAGAAGCTTGCTTTCAAGGTGGACGATTTTCTCTTAAACACCAAGATGACCAAGAGGGAGGGATGATACAACAAGATAAGGCCCAAGGGGTTATCAATAAGGTGTGCTAAGGTGGGTGTGATGAGCCTTACAAGCACAATCACCTCTACAAAGCATAAAATCATAAGTGTGGCTAGGAGCCCCTAAGCCATGTGTCCTAAGGGATTCATTCCAAGGTGCACTAGACACCCACCCAAAGCATAAATGCCCGACATGATGAGGGGTTACCGCCCATCAAGGGGTAGTCAAAAGAGCCACAAGACTAACACTCCTATAAATGAGGACGAAGAGGACCTACCATGACCAGACCAAAGGACTTGAGCCCTACTAGGCCAACACTTTTACATAAACATGCCCCAACTTGGCCTTTTACAATGGCAAAAAGACCCCTCCCCCTCTTTGGCACATCTGAGAGGGTGCACTGCAGAGAATCTAAGACACAACATGTAGTATGTACCATCATATTCTAAACAAATCTCATGATGATAAACTTGCTAACACATCATTGACCTTAAAGAAATGATGGATTTCAAAAGCTGGAGGGGATCCTTTTCCATATATAATTCCTTGAAATTAATGCTAGGTAGTATGAGTCAGAAAATAACTTGGAAGGTGGGGACTAGTTGTCAAGCTAAGAATTACAAGGGCAAGGCGTTTACAAGCCCCGTGTGTGTAGTATGTCGGGTGCCCTTCACACATACTGACTCTCAAAAGCGTCGAAGGTATTATGGCTAGTGAGAAGGGAAAGCACTTCAATAGTGGGACAATCCTTAGATGCCAAGGACCAATTCAAGGCAAATTTCATGCAAATTGTTTGAGCTTCGATGTTGAGTACTTGGGCACTCTACTCAATGGTTCATTTGGAATGGTGTGATGACTACAAAGTGAAGGTGTTTTAGGTATTTGGCAGCTCTCTATTCCACCCCTCTCTTTTCTATGACAACCAAGTGTGTGTGAATTTATGTTTCCTTCTTTTTTGGCCTCACTCTTCCTCCTAGGAGTCTATGGATAGGCGTTTTGTGGTGGATTTTTGTTTGGGTGGTAGGTTGGTTACAAGCTCAACTTTAGGCAATTATGTCGAGACCGCGGAGCTGTTGAATGTTTCTCTTCAATGATTTCTACTTCTAGTATATCTTTGTTGGCTCAATTTCATGTGGGTAGAGCAAAGCCATTTCAACCTTCTGAGATAGAAAATCATTGGGCATTACTAATGGAAGCTCACAACTATAAAGGGCAATGTGCAATGTGCAAAGTAATGGACCTAGGGCCATTACTAAAACAAATAGATGCTCTCCAAGAAGCAATTATTCAGTCAAATGAAAGTATTGGTAATCAAATAGAAGCCTAGCAAGCTCATTACGATGAATTGAAAACAAGAATGGAAAGAATGGGCAAAAGAAATGATAAATTGTCTTCAGAAGTGGATAGGCGGTATAATATGATACTGGGTTTTGCCGAGAGCTCTCAATCAATGATGGAAAACCCCTAGATTATATTGGGTCTGTTAAGGAATGTTCCATGTAAGATGATACTATGCAACAAGAAATTGAAAGCCGAAATGCTGAAGGAACCTCGAAGATGGTTGCAAAGCATCAAAACTCTACAGAATGTGCAATGGAAGATGCACATAGTGGGCTTGGTCTAACACATGCTAGTTGTAAGTTCCTCATGTTTCATCATTTTGTATTTCGCTATGGTCAGTATGTCAAGATATATAGTCATCAAGTATTTAAGCTTCAGTCATTTTATCGTAGGCGAAGACATTGGATAGGTTTTCTTTTGAATAGAACTTGGCAACAATTTTTTATGTATTGCTCTCTAAAATTTTGGATTATATATACTCCTTTGGTTGTCCGATTAGACCATAGTCCTTTTTATTAATATAAGTATAATCATTCTAGTTATAAAATTAAAAAATTAAAAATCACAGTAACAAACAATATTGTGTCACTCTAATCTAAAAATCTAATCCATAGCCCAACATGGTGATTTGGTTGCACTAGCAAAAAAATGATCACACTATTATTTAGTCACGCAACTTAGCCTGTTGAACTTGTCACAAACAGCCATCGCAAGAGACGATGCAATATTGCAATTAGACAATGCACCAATACATGCACACAATACCAATAGTCATGATGGATCATTTCCTACAACTCTATCTCTTCTTCTTCTACCAGAATTTCTATATAAAGTATCAGCAAACAAGAGACTTAGTGCTATTTCTTCCCTTAGCTAGAACTATTGATCATGACATTGTAAGTGGATTGATTGGTTGGTTAGTTGCTTACTTGGGTTGTTTAACTTTCATGTCGTTCATATTCTTGTTGTGCATTTTATTGTGTTGACTACAAAATTGATTTGTTACCCAATCTATCATACCAACTGTTTATGTGACATTTTTTGTATTATTGTATAATTTACAAGTCACTCCATATTGATAATGTTAAAGTTTGTGAATAATTATATTTGTGTGTTGATAATGATGTTGAATACTTTTTGCCTGCGCTGTACCCTGCCGGCGTGAGATCCAAGGCGTGAGCGACTGGCTCTTGCTGAATCGAAGATCCAAGACGTGAGAAGAGTTGAATGCTGCGATCTACTGGGCTGGAAAGTGGGATCTGAGGTCGTTCCCTCTGATCATGCATTGAGGCTGGCCCTGACCGGGTGAGGCAGCACGATGGTGGAGGAAGTAGGCGGTAACTTGCCACATACTCGCTCGGAAGCCTTTGATAGGCTAATCAACAGCCATGCCAAACGAACAGGAAAGATAGAACTTCCGAAATTCGTAAAAAGAATTGAAGATGTGCCGGAGGTAGCCCTTCCCCCAGAAGAAACGATTCGGGTTGCCTTGTCACTGGCAAATCGAGCTTTGATCGGGCAATTCACAGGGCTCTAGCCCTCGCCCAAAACCACAGATAGCTGGGTCCAAAGGAATTGGCGCCCGCTAATATCTAAAAACGTTGCCTCTTACTCGATCGGCAGGGGATACTTCCTCTTCGATTTCGAATCCAAAGATGACAAAGATCTAATCTTCAGGAACGGGCCCTACTTCATGGGGCCACAAGGTCTCTATCTCAATGGGTGGACCCCGGATTTTGACCCTGAAGCCGATACCCCGAAAGCTGTGCTAGTCTGGGTCAGACTGCCTAATCTCCCTATGCACTGCTGGAATCCCAAATCCTTGCACGCAATAGGGAATGCACTGGGGAAATACATAGACATGGCTAGTCCAAAGGACCAATATGCCTGTGCCCGTATCTGCGTTGAGGTCGACCTCGAAGCTGGATAGCCAGAAGCACTAAACCTAACGGTGGGGAACTGGTCCCACATCCAAAAGCTGGACTATGAACAGCTTCCCTTCAAATGCAGAGGATGCCATGAATACGGGCACTTCATCCGAAACTGCCCTAAAACACCTGAGAATCATGAGAAGGGGGAAGGATGGCAAAGGGTGAACAGATCTAGATCCAAAAACCAAGCCGGAGAGGGCCCTAAGAAGGGAGCGGGGAGCGAAGAAAGAACTAGTCCTTCCGAAAAAATCCAAGAGATCTCAAAGACAACTGAATCCGTGGAAGCAAGGGATGACACTAATGACACAGAAGACAGATCTAGCTACGAAGAAAGCAATGAGCCGGATGTAGTCCTCTCAAATCAAGGGAAAGACAATGAGGAAGAATTAACAGGGACAAAAGAAGGAGAATGCCAGGAGAAATCTGAAGAAGAACCTGACTCAGAAGAGGAAGAAGAGGAGGAGGGGGAAATTGAAATTGCGACTCCAAGAATGGCCAAAACAAAATGGAGAAAATCTAGAAAAGTAATGCGGGAGCAGGCAACATACAAGGATAAGCTGCAGGGATCCCAGCTAACCCTGGAAAAGCTGCTGAAAAATCCAAGAAATACCCGCCAGCATGGGCATGCCCTGAAAGGGATGCCCTCGGCCACCAAAAGTAAGTAATGAAAGTAATTTCTTGGAACTGCAGAGGGCTCGAAAGCAAAGGCAAGGAAGAAGCTATGCTAAATCTAATCTCTCTCCACCAACAGGACATCTTGCTGATCCAGGAAACCAAGATGGAGGAAGCTGCATTCCTCCAAGTCAGTAAAAAAATTTGGAAAAAAAAGGGCTCCGCTGCTTTAAGTTCTAGGGGAGCATCCGGGGGTATAGGAACTCTGTGGGACGATGGAAAATATGAAGCTGTGGCCATCAAAAACAGCAATCATTGGCTCCTCACTGTGCTGAGGCAAAAAGACTCCAATTCCGTGGTAAGTATTTTCAACATATATGCACCTAATTCTTATGGCGAAAAAATAAATTGCTGGTCTCTTCTCTGTGAAGAAAGGAGTAATCAGCAGGGTAATGTTATCCTGGCCGGGGATCTGAATGTCACCCTCAGTCAGGAAGAAAAGAGAGGGGGCTTAAGAACCAGAGACCCCATCATAGAAATTGTGGAAGATACTATCATGGCCTGGGACCTCATTGACATTAAGCCTACTACAGGGAAATATACCTGGAATAATAGGAGGTTCAGTCCCGGGCACATTGCTGCCAGACTCGACCGCTTCCTGGTTCAGGACACCTTTCTCCTGCAAGGACTGAATATGATTTCCAAAATATTACCTTTCGGAGGCTCCGATCATAAGCCTATCCTTCTGGAAATGGTGAAAGGAAAAAATTTGGGCCCTATTCCGTTCAGATTTAACTCCATGTGGGCCAATCATGATGAATTCTTAAATATTGTTTCAGTCTCATGGGCTCAACCTGTTACGGGCTCTACCTTCTTTGTATGGGAGGAGAAGTTGAGAAGGCTCAAGAAGCACTTGAAGAGCTGGGCCAAAACGCTCCCTCATCCAAATCACGCCAAGCTCCAAGCTGTCCGCGCACTGGAGTCTCACCAGACTGATATGGAGGATAAGAACGTGACTCCTAATGATATAAAAAAGGAGACCTCACTCCAATTGGAACTTCATGAGGCCTGTAGATAAGAGGCTAAGTGGTGGCGAATCAAATCAAGATGTAAATGGCTGAAGGACGGAGATAAAAATTCCAGCTTCTTCCACAAACTGACTGAGGCTAGGAAAAGCCATAATAGTGTTCATGAGATTCAGGTCAACGACAGGGTAATAAGCAACTTTGAGGAAATGAAAGATGAAGCTACCATTTACTTCAGCGATCTGTTCACTGAACAGCCAACTCCATATGACGCCCAGCTCCTGAATCTGATCCCCAGGTCAGTTAAGAGCAGAGACAACGAAATCCTGAAGAGAATCATCACGCTGGAAGAGTTAAAAGAAGTAATCGCCGTCATGGAAGAGGACAGAGCCCCAGGACCAGACGGGTATAACGTCAATTTTATCTCAATATGTTGGGATATTATTAAAAAAGATCTGCTAAAAATGGTTAGAAAATCTCAGAATTGTGGCAAAATAGGAGGTAGTACAAACTCAGCCTTCTTGGCCCTCATCCCCAAGGAGAAAGAAGCCAAGTCCTTTGACAGGTTCCGGCCAATTTCACTGTGTAATATAGGTTACAAAATTATCACCACGATCTGGCCAACAGGTTAAAACATATACTGCCAGATATCATCCCGGAGAATCAAGGCGGATTCATAAAAGGAAGGAAGATCTGGGATAACATCATCTTAGTGCAAGAAGCCATCCATTCAAGCCTGACAAATGGAGATAAAGGTATGGTGGTGAAACTAGATCTGGCAAACGCCTTTGACAAAGTCAGCCACCCCTTCCTCTACCAGGTAATGCTGAGATTTGGATTTGCTCCTGAATTTGTCTCCTGGGTCAAGGCCTGTATCAGTAAGCCCTGGATTGCCCCCCTCATTAACGGAAGAGCTGCTCCATTTTTTCAAGCTACGAGAGGACTGAGGCAAGGATGCCCGCTCTCCCCACTTCTTTATGCTATTCAGGCCTCGGTCCTTAGCTTTCAATTGGAAAACGCCAGGCTAGAGCAGGAGCTTCCAGGTATCAAGCTGGCTAGAGGGATTCAAGATATTAATCATGCACAATTTGTTGATGACACCGTCTTGATGGGAGGTGCCAGCCAGATTATTGCAAGCCGTTTCAAAACCGAATTGAATAGATACTGTCTAGCCTCTGGAAGTAAAATCAACTTCACGAAGAGCCAGATCTTCGGCTGGAACATAAGCCCCAGAGAAGTCTTAGATATATCCCGGATCCTAAATATCAAAGGCACTGTTAGTTGGGACTCCTTCAATTATCTAGGAGTCCCTATCTTCAAAACTAGAGCTAAGTCTTATGACTGGAACCCCATCATGGAAAAAATTAGAAAGAAAATCTCAAGTTGGGGGATTGCCTGGCTAAACCTAGCTGGGAAGGTAGTATTAGTCAAAGTTGTTCTGAACAGCTACTTGCTTTATCAGTGCTCCCTCCTCCTCGCACCTGTCAAAACTATAAATCAAATTGAGAGCTTATTAAGATCCTTTCTCTGGAACGGTGGGAATAATGGAGGTGGCAAAAAGTTCGCTCTAGTAAGTTGGAAAATAATCAAGTTGCCAAGGAAAGAGGGAGGACTCCAAATTAGGGATCTGAAATCTCAAAATCTGGCCATTAGAGCCAAGCTACTCTGGAATATGCTTGACTCTAAACCATCCTGGTGCAGTAAGGTTCTTAAAACTAAATATTTCCCGGGAATAAGGCTCAAATGCCTGGAAGGGGAGCAATTGAAAATCAAGGGATCCCCCATTTATAATCTCTACAAAAAAATCTTGCCACAATTTATTGAAAAACTGCATTGGATCCCGGGTAATGGCAAAGATATACATGTCTAGCAGGATTCGATTCAAGGTAAACCTCCTCCACGACTTCCACGACTGCAGCAATGGATGGAGGCGAGGGGATTGAGCACGCTCTGGAGCATATCGGATTGGGAGTTGAGTTATCCACAGCGATGGTCAGCGTGGGCTCTTTCGAACTGTCCACCTGCGTTGGAGGAAGAAAAAAACATTTTAATCTCCCATCTGGTTGGGATAGCACCGATCTCCATCAAACAGATGGACAGGCGAGGATGGGGCACGTGGACAGGTTCCTATACGACGACTGAAGGGTACGCTGAGTTTGCAGCAAGCTACAATGTTCCAACGAATCCTGAGATATGGAATAAGCTTTGGAATATCAGCACGTTGCCTAAGATCGAGGTGTTCAATTGGACACTGATCCACCAAAGACTGCTAACTGGAGAAAACCTGGAGAAAAGGGGGATAGCAGGCCCATTCCGCTGCCCTCTCTGCGCTGTGAGTTCAGAAACTATTTCCCATCTTTTCCTAAAATGCCCGTATCCCTTATCTATTTGGAAGGAAGTAATGAAGTATGGAGGTGACGGGCAACAATGGGCTGAAAGTATTCAGGATCACTTTATTAAATGGGAAAATAGGTACCAGGGCGAGCTGGCCCAGAAGAAAGGCGTGAAAGCTTGCTGGCTGAAACTACTTAAAATCACTTGCTGGTGCATCTGGCTAGAACGAAATCAGAGAATCTTTCAGAATAAGAGTCAACCGGAATGGAAGATCACTACTAAAATTAATGCTCTGCTTGGGGAGGTGGTAAGAAGCAAGAAGATACCGAACAATAACGCTGAGTTGACAGAAAAAGAAAATAAATGGATGCAAAGTCTTAATATTCAGCCAACGAACAGTAGAGCTTCCAAAAAGTTGGAGGATTGGGAAATCCGTATGGATAAATCTCAGTTCGAGAATTGGTTAAGAGAGCGGAAAATCTTCAAATTGTTCTTTGATGGGGCCTTAAAAGGTAATCCGGGGAAAGCGGGAGGAGATGGAGTTGTCATAAATCCAAGAGGGAAAGTTGAAATTGAATACTCTTGGAATATCGGGCAAGATTCGAATAATATGGCGGAAGCCTATGGACTCTGGCAAGGCCTCAAGCTGGTACAAAAAGGAGTGGACGAAGTCATGGTTATCGGGGATTCTAGGATCATTATCCAAGCAATGAATGGGGGGAAAAGGGGCAATAATGAGCGGATGGAAAGACTAATAAAAAGAATAAGGTCTATGGGCAAAAGGTTCAGGAAAATAGAATTCTTCCATGTTCTTAGGGATCTTAACGAAAAGGCGGATAGGGCAGCCAATAAATTTTTAGTAGCAGGGTGCTATGAACTTAATGTTAACTCGGAGGTAAGCATGGAAATCCCCCCTTAGATCGTTGGTCTGCCGCTTCAGGATGGAGTACCTTGAAGGATGATTGTATTCTGTATCTAGCTTAGCGTTTCTGCTGAGTCTTCAATATTAATATAACCGTTTTTGTTATAAAAAAAAAAATGTTAAAGTTTGTGTAGCTACAAGACCCATTCTCATAGAGGATGGTACCCTAGTCAGTTGACTATGATAGAGTAAGACCCTAGAAGGTACCCTAGGGCCCCCAGTAGTCTCCTGGGGTTCTTGGTCTAGGACCAAGCAGGTTGATGCCATGGCAAAGCCCCTAGCATGTGGCTAGGGCCCCTATATGCCTCTAGGGTATTCTGGTTTGGAACCAGGGACATGATGTCCAAGTAGAGCCTGCAGGTAGAGGCAGAGATACATTCTAGTCTTGAACCAGGGACACGATGTCCAAGTAGGTCCTGCAGGTAGTTGATCAACTTTCAGTGTGAGACTGAAACTCAGCTTAGTACTGAGAACCATTCTGCGAGAGAATGGAGGACCCAGTCAGGGTCCAGGGATTGATCAACTTGATTCAGTGTAACACTGAAACTCAGCTGAAAGCCATTCATTAAGAATGGAAGATAATGATGTCCCCTCTCTTAATCAGTTATTGCTAGGTTGCTTCTCAAGGGACTGGCCACCCCTTGACGATGTCCCTAGTGCCTAACCCTTAGGAGCAGTGTTAAGGACAAAAGGATTGTACCATCCGTTTGGATCTTCCCCTTTATACAGTGATGACAAAAGTATATATAAAACATTGTACCTTGAGAGAGAAAAGTTCAAAGTCTTTGGTCCTTTTGATGAATGCTTGTCCACCTGTTTGGTTCACCCTAAATATTATGGTTGTGAGGTTTGTGGTCCCCTTGTTGACTCTTGGTCCTTTACCTTACTTGGTTCTACCACTCGTATTTGGGTGTACCTTTGATTATGACGACTTATGGATTTTATCCTAAGTACATTTACCTAATGATTGTACTAAAGGACCATTGGACCACTTATTGTTTATGATTTTTATTAATTAAATTATTGGACCTTTTAATATTTATTCCTTGACCATTTTATTTGTTGTTTTATTGTTGACCACTTTATCCTATCCTAAGTCTTAGTTTTACTTTATGGTCTTATTAATAAAACCTTTATGGTTTTATTAATAAAGACACTTGGTCCACTTAATTTACATTATGGTTTTTATTTCTTATTTTCTTTACCACTTTATTTTTTCACGTATGGTAACCTAAAGTATTTTTCCATATATATATGATATAGATCTTACCTTAGAAAACAATAGCGGCTGGGTTCTTTCACGTGCTTACTCTCCGTGGCTTTCTTCACGGTTCAATAGCGGCTGGGTTCTTTCATGTGCTTACTCTCCGTGGATTTCTTCACGGTTCAATAGCGGCTGGGTTCTTTCACGTGCTTACTCTTTGTGGCTTTCTTCACGGTTCAATTGCGGCTGGGTTCTTTCACGTGCTTATTCTCAATGGCTCCCTTCACGATTCACCTGCGGCCTTTCACGCTGATCTCCTACTTCTGGGCTGCGACTTCTCTCTGCGATCTCCTCCTTCACGACTGTGATTTCATTCACAAGTTTTACATCTCCCGCATGGGCTTCACCACCGTGCTCTCTGCTTGCTATCTTCGTGATTTTATTCTCAGCCGATTTCGTAATTAATCCTGGGCTCGATTTGGATGTGCGATTTATCTCTGCAATCTCCTAAGCGTGAATTTTCACGTACTTGAATTTGCAATTTTTGCCCTCGAGCTTATTCTCTGCGTTTCTCTTCACGAGTCTTATCTCTGGCTTATAATGACCTCTGCGATTTTGGGTTCACGGCTGTCTCCGTGATTTTGTTTGGGTTACCTCTGCGATTTGGTTATTATGTGATCTCTGGTGGCCATCATGACTCCTCACTGTAATTCCTCACAGACTCTGCTTGATCTCTGCGATTTGTAGTTTTCATGGCCTTATCTTTCAACCTGTCTCTGCAATTGATCTCTGTGCGAGAGTGCTTACGTCCTGTCACTGGGTTTTACTTCTATGTGATTTATTACGGACTTACCTCACAATCTGTCCCTGCGATCTATCTCAGCGTGAGTCCTTATGGGTTTTACCTCTGTATGTTGGATTTCTTTCCCTGAGTATGGACTGTGTATTTATCATCATGACTGTCAGAGAGTTTTGACTGTGCTAAGTATGACTGAGTGTCTCTTGTGCTAAGTGACTGTGTGTCCTTAGCATGAATGTTTTGGGCATGACTGAATTACTCTAGCCTGTACTTTTGATTGACATCTCTCTCTGTTGACTAAGAGTCTGAGGTCTGTTTATGTTTGCTTTAACCCTCTCTCTCTCAAGGTACGTATATGATTTACCTAGTTTGACTTGTCCCTTCGGTGACAAGATCAAACTCAGAAATATCTGAGTATAAAGTGGATCCAACAATGGTATGATTTGCGAATACTATATCTATTTTATGTACATGATATTTGAAGTGATACATCTCAACTTCAACGCAGTGACCAGCAGAACGTTAAAATTAACGCAATGACCAGCGGAGCGTTGAGTTGAAAGAGATGAAAATTGTTTTCTTGCTTCATTATAGTTTAAATTTTATTAGCAGCACTATTCTGAATCTGAATGTACATATTCATGCACTTATGTTTATTACGTGTATTAAAACATCACTGCCTCTTAAAATTCAACAGATAAGACTGCATAAGATTAAGTAATTGCTATAATGTGTTAAGCGGCTGTGTTGAATCCACAAGCATGCTCCCTTTCCAGATCAAAAATGTTTATATCAGCCGAGGACCACAAGGTTCTTTGTTTTGATTCAAGGAGGGAGTGGAGAAAGTAAGGTCATGAGAGTAGAGGATGTTAGAGCATAAGGAACCTTTCGGCCAGACTGTTATCCAAGAGAAAGTTCATGCCAAAAAGAAAGAAGGAAGAAAATACACAACCAGGGGAGAGATCTGTTAGAATATAATCCGTAGGGATTATTGTAAATAAATAAATAAATCTAGGAAGCCGAAAAGGCTGGGCGGAAGGTGAAACACAACCGTCATATCTATTGTATAAATATATGCATTGGCATTGGAATAAAACGAATCGGGAGTTATACCTAACAAGTGGTATCAGAGCTTGGCTATTAGCCATAACTCCTGCCTGCTGCATTTCAATCCTGGCATTCTGCTTGCCAGTCCATTGCCAGACTGCCTGTTGCCAGTCTGCTCATTCATCTGCCCTTTCCTCAGTCTGCAGATTGCATGCATTGGTGCATGCGCTGGCTGCTCTAACGCTCCGCTCAGCCCCATCCATCCTCTACGTAATGTGATAATCCGCTCCCTTTGCTGCACTATTACATTTTTTTGTGAAGGAATACAGAAAACCTAATTTTCTGTGCGTACTCTCATTCTACTGCTATAGATTGATCCACAATGTTGAAGACCAGCACACTCTTCTCTACACCTTGATTTTCTTTCCCACAATGGCGTGAACAATCCTTGTGTCTGTCGTATTAATGTAACCCTTATTTACATGTGTTTTTTGCTCTCTCGGGCTTCTCCATAGTCCACAGGGTTTATAACCAGACCGGAACAGACGAGGCCATAGTTGTTCCTCTCGTTCATGTCATCCAGCTTCGCCAGAATTGCCCCCAACCAATCATCCGGCAGCACCTCATTAATGCAAACTCTACCATTATTGAATTCACTTCGCCCGATCATATGTATCTGCGGCCCGGGCGGACTTAGTTGTGTAGAGGTCTGGGGATTAAATCTCCATTCGCAAACCTTTGCAGAGTAAATCGTGAGGAGTTTTGAGCATGACTGTTGCTGTGAAGAGCAGAAACGAATGGAAGTATGAAGGCCATGATCTCTCAGACCTACCTCCATTCTGCTATGGAGTTCTGAAGCGTTGAAGATACGGGCACGGCCTTTGCGACCAGTTGAGAACTGCGAAGAGACCATGGTTGAATGGAAATCATGGAATAGATTAAATGACTGCTCCTTAGACCGCGTGGAGGTTGAAGTATATGCTGCCTATTGAAGATATATGAGACCATTTATTGAAGTATATGCTGCGTATTGAAGACATTCACTATGCTGCGATTTCTGCGAGCTATGAGCGTGGAGACCTGCGTGGAGACCTGCCTGAAGACTGCGTGGACTGTGTGTATTGAAGACTGGTAACAGCTGTGAGATAGCTGACAGAGAGAAAGCCTTTGGTAAGAAGACAACCGAGCCTACTGGAGAATCACTTTGCTTTGCTCAAAAAGCAAAGAACCACACCAAAGACCAATCCAAAGATCATCCCAGAGGAGAAAGCAGCAAGAGAGGCAGAGGAAGAAGAAACTTCAGAGGCAGAGGGGGCAGAAACAACTTCACCAAAAGATCAGATTTGCAGTGCAAGCGTTGTGGAAAGACTGGGCACCCATCAGATCAATGTTGGGCTTCATGGGACTCCATCAAAGACAAGCACAACCAAAAGAAAGATGATAATAAACATCAAGATGCTAGTAAATCTTCTGATTCTGCTCATTGTATTGTTGCACATTGTAATCTTGGAATTAATGAAATGACTTCTCTTTCATCTTACAAAGATTGTTGGCTGCTTGATACTGGTGCAACATCACACATGACATTTAGAAAAGACTGTTTTGAAGAACTGAATGAAACAATAGATGGCATAGTTTACTTTGCAAATAAGTCAAGTATTAAACCAAAGGGAATGGGCACCATTCGACTGAAGATGCCTGGATTCCCTGATTTCTTGTTGAAGAACGTTCTCTATCTTCCAGAGTTGCAAAGAAGCCTGCTGTCCATGGTGGAGATTAGACAGCAAGGCCATTCCATCCACATGTTTGATGGAATCGTAGAAATAAGAAAGTCCTCTGACAACCAAGTCATCATGACTGGATACGAAGATGGAAAGC
>LPNX010919605.1:238122-341559 GCA_001517045.1 Pseudotsuga menziesii
GGAAAGAAATAGTATGGCTCAAGAAGATACTTGAAGATTTGCAAGAAAAACAAGAGAACTCCACTCCATTATTGGTCGACAATACTTCTGCAATCAAGCTAGCTAAGAATCCTAGATTCCATGATCGAACCAAACACATCAACACAAAGTATCATTTGATTCGACATCATGTAGAGGCCAAGACAGTCCATCTTCGACATTGTTCCACAAATGATCAAATTGCAGACATCTTCACCAAAGCGCTTGGACGAGAAAAGTTTGAAAGATTCAGAAACATGCTCGGACTTACGAACACCCCTTCGGATTAAGAGGGGGATTGTTAGAATATAATCCATAGGGATTATTGTAAATAAATAAATAAATCTAGGAAGCCGAAAAGGCTGGGCGGAAGGTGAAACACAACCGTCATATCTATTGTATAAATATATGCATTGGCATTGGAATAAAACGAATCGGGAGTTATACCTAACAAGATCAAGGCCAAGGAAGGACCAAAGCAACAGCAGCACCAAGGAACTGCCAACCTTAGAGGATATCCAACAGCAAGGAAATACAGGTATCATGTGTCAATTTTGAGGGCATCTGATGGTATAGTCTAATTTTCAAAGCAGGGAGAGTAGTAAGTGAGAAAAGAAAAGGGACAGAGCTCCAGTGCCCTATTCATTTAGACTAGGACTAAATATGTTTGTCCTTGCAGCTAAGTTAAAGCAAAAAATCAATAAACTTTTGACAGGATTGTGAGCGCATATAGAAGAGAAGGAACAAGTGCATGAGAAAGAGTTGAAGTGTCTACTGGAAGAACTTGAAATTTCAACACATCATGTCAGTCAATTGGAGAAATTGGTCAGGGAGGTCAAACACAAGAAAATAAAAAAGATTCTAAAACCTGTTAAGCAGACTGGCAACATGATAGGAAGAAAGCTTGGCCAAGGTCTTCTTTCTCTGTGAAATTTTCTCTTATTGCTGCAGCAAAGCACATAGAACAGAAATCTCCTTTACCTTCTAAGGAAAAGCTGCATTTTGCTAGGATTTGATCTTGGATCTATTGATAAGAGCGGTCTAGCATATTTCTGTATCCTCATCATGGTGTCATATCCCACAGTTGTGACCTCCAAGAAATTTATCTCATATACAATCTAGAGCCCCAAATAGTTGCCCAGGAGTACACACTATTTGTACCATGGAGGACATCAAAACAGCATTCTGCATAATAGCTAGAATGGACAGCATCTGAACATGTGCAGGGGTGATTGACTTACATCATAGTAGGAGGAGCATTTTCAAAGAGGAGCAAACACACAAGACAGATACATTAAGCAGACACTCACGCACAACTGAAGATAGTGGGTAACAGGACAAAAGCAGTTTTAAGAACAGAAAGAAAACAAAAGTGAACCTCTAACTCCCTCTCCCTCCCTCACTGCAACTCAACTCCCTCTTTCTCTTTCTCCCAGACACATAGGCATGCAAGCACATACACATGATACAAATATCTTAAAATTATATATAATATTTTCAACCAAGAAAATAAAAATTACCATTTACAGTCGGTTTCGTCAATAGCATCTGCAAGCTCCCCGGGTACACGTCGCCACTTTCGACAATCATCACACATTACCCATCCCACTCTCGATTGTTCAACTTCACACTGCCTCTCTACATTCTCATCATGCTTCCCAACCGCACTCATAATCATGTTTGCTCCTTCCACGTTGACACAACTTGAAATGTCCCCTCCAACGACTTCATTTTTGCAGCCTACTATCCTCCGTCTCTCTAGAGTTTTGTTTTCTAACAAAAGATTCTCTGCAAGGTCCTGACTGAAATTTGAAAGTTCCTGTTTTGATTCACAATTCATTTGCACACTTGAGGAGCTATGTGCCATCTTCATTGGTGTGGCAGCATCAGTAGAAGAATCAGACTGACCTTTTATTCCGTCCAAGTCCCCAGTGCCTTCTTTCTGTTGTTCTGCTATTCTAAAAGAGTCAGGATCATTTTTACTCGACAAGCTACATAAACCTTCACCCGGTTTACTGTTATCCCTTAAAGAATCCTCTGAACCTTTTCGCACACAATTACTCTTACGATATGATGATTTTTTATCACCAATGTTATTCTTCTGTCGAACAAGTTTTCTCTTCCTCTCACGCATACGGCACATCAATTCAGTTTTTTTGTTTGCTCCACTCATATTTCTGACATTTTTCCTTGCTTGGATTTTACCACGTAGCAGCATACTTTCCAGTTCCTCAGTTTCAAATGATACATGTTCAACAGATTTTTCTTGAACAAATATTGCTGTACCTTTGCCCTCGAGTTCCTTTGACTCAGGACTAGCATTTGTCTCTATTTGACCTGATAGCAAACCCTTGTTAACAAATAACTGATCACCGCCATCTGCATCTAAAAGCTTTCTTTGGTTTTGTAAATTTGATTTCCTCCGTTGCATATAGATACTCTTCTCTGCTTTCTTCCATTTTCTTTTCCTCATTTTTTTCACAGCATTTTCATTCTGAAGCATATGTACACTTCCCACTGTAACTTGTGCAACATCCAGACCTGTTTCTGGAAACTCTGATTTCACTTTCAATTTCCCTTTTCTCTTTGCTTTCCTTTTCCCTAATTCTTGCTGTCCAACTATTCCAATAGGATCACCATGTGAGGTTGCTGAAATCATATCGTGCAATTCATTCTCCCTGTATTCAGTTCTGCAAGTATCTAAAGTCTCCATGCACATCTCCGATTTAGCAAATTCATCTAAATGCATCTCTGCTGTCCTTGTTTCTGGATGAAGCATTTTTGTTTCAGACTGTCCCTCAAATTTCAAAATCTCCACATTCAATTTATTGGAACTGTCTTTGATATCAATTAACTCCCTTCCATAATAAAAACCTTGCTGGCTTTGGAGCTCCCTACATGAAACAGAACTACTTTGGGTTTCTGCCAACCCCATTCCCAGATTAATGCCACACTTCTCGATCTTGGGCACACTGGCATACCCGGTGCTTCTATTTTCTTCAAGTGGCTTTATCTTGGTGTCAATTGAATTTCCATGCATGTCCTGCATGGTAATTGCAACCTGTTCTTCATGACTGACATCATTATCATTTTCAGGAACCCTGTAATATAAATTATTTTTATCATTGAATCCTTTAGGAGATGTCTCTGTTTTAATAGCTTTATTGATATAGTACTTAGTTTCATCTATGCACATTGTTGACTCACTTGAATGTCGATCAGCTGTATTTTCCTCCTCTACTTTTCCTGGTGGTTTTTGAACTTCAAGGGGAAAGTAGCATGTTGATTGATCTATAGGAGACTGATCTATGTGCATTTGCAGACACTCGTGCTCCTCCTCGATGTTCTTTTGATTCATGGTTCTTCCTCCGGAATCAACATCTCCTTTGACGCATAACAACTCCCCTCCCTGAACATTTAACCTGTGATGATCAGATCCACTGGATGATACTACAGACTCTAGTTCATGCGAAACACCTTTATTATGCTTGGTATCCATCTTTTCTGCACAATTTCCACAACTACCAACCATAGGAAATTTTACCTCCTCTGGTTGCCCATTGTCGGAAAGATTCCCAGATTGCAGCCTTCTTAAACCACTCCCTCTCTTTCTCCCTACTTGACTCTGGAGTACTTCAGCTTCAATGTTTGTCCTGCAAAATTCAGTTTGTAAAGATGATGGCTCAGACTTCAGAGTCTTTCCTTTCTTTTCTGGGCCTTCCTTTAAGTTTTCAAGGTCACCCCATATGGTGGACCTTGCAGTCTTGCATACTGTACTGCGTTTTCCAGTCATCTTATTTGAAAAAATTGAATTGCTTTCATCAAATAATGACTCTTGAACTATCGGTTTCTTACATATCTTCCCGTGAGCTCTGCTTCTAGTGCTTCGACCAATTATTTCACCAGCAATGTTCTCATTTGACACAAAGACGGCAAATGCACATTCTGTGTTAGTAGCTTCTGAAGGTGCTTGATATTTTAGAGTGCCCTCGTTACTGCCATCAGTTGGTAGTTCTGTAGAAGGCACTAAATTGCTGGAATAGGTCGGTTCATCAATGACATCAGCTTCTAGACCTGTTGAGGTAGTAAGTACTTCAGATTTATTTGTATTCAGCAAATCAGCTCCACCACCAATTGAGGGTACAAATTCTTCTAAATTTGGAGAACCTGAGTTTTTCCTTGGCACACGTTTTCTTGAGCTATTAGGCTTCTTCCGCATGATTGATTTAAAAACATTTGGTTTAACGGATATTTCTAATGGGGCTTGTGCCAGTATCGCATGCTCCTGATTCATCGTTGTTTCTCCTTCTGTTTCCAAAGCAAAGTCCATTTTTCCAGACATGTCAGGACAGAATTGTCCATCTGGTTTTTCAGCCACGACCTCTACATCCTTGCTAGTTCCTTTAAGAACACGCAAAGTGCATCCTGCATAGAACGCATGGCCTTCTCTAGAAATCTCATTTGGGCAATCGTTTTTAATTTCAAGATCTTCAGCACTCCCCAAGTTGCCTACCTGATTTGAGCTCATTTCAAAAGGTATGCCGTGACAGAGATCTCCCTTTGATGTTTCGGCCAACTCTAAATCCCTGCCGGTCTCTGAGAGGATAGGCCAAACTCCCTGTGCATTGCATGGCTGATTTTCTCTAGCAACCCCAGCTATCCTTTGATTTTCAATTTCATATCCGTCTCTAGACACTGCATTCGATCCCTGATCCTCTCTAGCATTCTCGTTTTGGCATTCTTTTCGAATCTCATATTCCTTAGTACATGCCGCATCGAAGACCTGATCATCTCTAGCATTCTCATTCAAGCTTTCCTGCAGAATTATATCCTCTCTCATTCCAGATTGCGGGAACAAGGAGACTGACTTCTGCTCATACACATCCATATTAGGCACAAATTTGATAGCCTGCCCAACATCGGCACCAATGCCAGGCCGGGCATCAAAAGAGGAACTAGTTCTGAAAGGATCCACATAGCGCTCGAACATATCGGAGGGTTCCCTCGTATGAATTAACAATGGGTACTCACCATCTGAATAATAGTCATAAGGAGTAAGAGCCTCCGATTGCGCCCTCAATCGGCTAGAATCAATTTCATCATCGCATTCACCACCATTGCTAACTTGCCGAAAGCCTAAAACATCCTGCGCACTTTCTTTCCTAGTAAGCAAAGACGCCCCCATACAATTCTCCAATTGATGGCCATTATAATTCGTTAACAGCAAAACTTCAGAGTCTGAAACAGGGGGTCTCAACCACTCCGGAAACCCTGCATTTCCAACCTCATCCATTTTCCCCTCTTTTGTCACCAGACAAAGCAACTGCACCCGTGAGGTCGGTCAATACCCCTACTTCACATCAAATAATTCCCTGCCATTTTCATTCATAGACAACAAACCCTCTAAATGGTAGCTGCTGGGCGGATCATGACACGAAAGCTCCACCATAGAAACCCTTGACCATATCATTCAGTTTTTAATGCGAGAAAACAAATAGCGGAGAAATGGTTTGATGTTTTACAGTACCTGAACAAGATCTGCCTGCGAACAAAGTGTGTCCAAGGGCTGATCCGCCATTTCTCCACCTGCATCGCCTCGCTCGTGTGGACTGGGTTGGGATGAGTAGGGAAGCTCTCCTCATGAATAAATTTATCAATCAAATTAGTCCTGTAGCTCGTCAATTATACTCCACCGTACTTCAATTATACTTCAAATTGCTTACGAATAACCTTTATCTCTATCTTAAATATATTGATGATATCTATATCCTTTTTATATTTAAGTAGTGGTAGACTTAGCGCGCTTTTTCTCTCTGCATTGACTAAGTTTCATATTTCAACCACGTGGCGTGTAATAATGATATGAGGAGATTTTAATATCGTAAAATTCATTTCCTCTATAAAGCAGATTTTAGATTTATAGAAATTATTTTGATCTTAACTTTTCAACCACGTGACAAAAAACTGTATTTATCTGTAATCAAAAATTAAAATACCAAATACAAAAACAGGTGCATTTAGTTCGTATCGTATTTATTGTTTTCAAATATGCACTTTTAACATATTTATTACTATTTATAATTATGTAACTATAATATTTTTATTATTTTCATTATTATTTATAAATATATTAACATATTTATTTCTATTTATAATTGTGTAACTATAATATTCTTATTATTTGTAAATATATATTTATTTTAGAATTTACGAATCAACTTTTTATATTATTAGATTGGTTCTCCATTATTTTATGGCAGAGATTTTTAATCAATTTAAAATGATATTTAAGGTAAAATAAATTTTAAAACTATTCCAAAATTAAAAATTAAAAGTATTTTAAAATTAAAAATGAAAAATAATATGTAATTTTTTTCAGCATAAAAATATATATATTTTTGTTATTCATTGATGAATCAAATAGTGTCAAAAGAGTCTTAAGATACATAACTCTTCATATAAGAAAAAGCAAGACTAGTTCTTCTTAAGATTGAGGATCCAAAAATACAGATAGTGAGACATAAATATCATATCAGAATTATTTATCAGATACAGAAATATCATATCAGAATTATTTATCAGATACAGAACTTGCAGACTTCAAACCTGACATTGAAACTTTAACAAAAACAGGCCCAAAATAACACTTCAAAATCATGGTATGTTGAATTTAGAAGTCAAAAATGTTGATTGAACCAAAACCAACAAGAGTATTTTCCTTGACTTCTTCCCAAAAAAGTAATCCTTTCCTCCCTTCCAATGTTGATTTCAAAAGTTCATCTGCCAGATGATTTTGCTTCCTATAGATATGCTGGAAATTGATATGTGAGAATAAATTAAGTTTTTTACGAATCTTGTTACACCAAGGCGGAAGTTCAATCACTTTTAAGTTAAAGTCACCTTTTGCCCATTTAATGGTGACTCTGGAATCACCAAAAACCTATAAAGTCACAATTCCAAAAATTGAAGCAACTTTGCACAACCACCAAAGGGAAAGCAATTCAGCCTTCATATTAGTTTCATCGCCATAATTGAGTTTGAAGTTGTATTTATGAGAACTATTAATGAAACTGACCACACTAGCAGCACACAGACCATCTTTGGCTGCCCCATCAAAATATCCAAGAACACCATAAAATTGTATCTCCTTCATAACCCTGGTCTTTTTAGCAACCTCTGTCCTATTTTTGATTTTTTTTCCAAATATAAGATTGCAGACATATAGCATTGTTATTCTGTAGTTGGCCCTCAAAAATACTGAAATTCCTAACATACCAAATCTTCCAATAAATGATAGCAGGTAAAGTAGGAAAATCTCTACAGTTTTTATACCAATGAAAAACACACTGATCAAAGTTTCCTCCATCCCAACTTCGAAAAATATTAAGAGAAAGACATACCGTTTCCAAATATCAACTGTAAAACTGCAATTAATCAATAGATGGTCAACAGTTTCCGACTCCTTTTTACATAAGTACAGATGCTAAACCCAAACCATCCCCTTTTTAATTAAATAGTCTCAAGTTTTTCGACAATTTTGTAAAGCTAGCCACATAAAACATTTTGGTTTCAAAGGGATTTTCCATTTCCACATGTTTTTATACCACAATTTATGTGTTGTGCTATTATAACTTTGAACAATGGCTTGGTATGTTGATTCAACAATGACGTTGCCAATCATACCATTTGCTGACCATATCAAATTATCTTCCTCATCAAAGAATCTACAACCAGCAGAATTCAGATTTTTAATATAAGCTTCCCATTCAATGGCTAAATCCGGAACCATACCCAAATCTTTAGCAGTATACCAATATGAATAGTCCCTATTCACACACGTTATTTGTTTATGTTTATTTATCTATTAGGTTGATATTTTGTTAAATATAAATCCATATTTTAGATAATGATCGATATTCATAAAAAAAAAAATATTTGTAACCTGCACAGATATATTATATTACAGAGGCAAAAAAAAATACATAATTTAACTTGCCTACCTGAGGTTTAAGGAGGTGAAACCCCCTCCAGAGCCTCTCAAAAAATAATAGCCCTCTAACAGTATTCACGTCTAAGATGTCCATGGTTGTGAGACATAATTACAGTAATCCATAATGAAAACGACATGCTCATATACTTGAGCTAAGACAAAGATTCCATATCAGACATAAAAACAGACAGTGACATGATATAAAATTAAAGACCGACCAAAAACCACTGGAGTCTTGACCCAAAAAAAACTTGGTTGACACGTCCATTAAACTAGAGGAGTTTCTTCAGTGATGGGGCAGGCCCATCTTTCTTCCTGCGACAGAGTGGGCGAGTTGGTGGCGGCATTCGGGGCCAGAGAAAGTGAATGTTGTTGTTGCTCAGACTGTTGGGCCGACGTTTCCTTCAGTCGTTTGAAGAGAGGCATAACCGTAGAGGGGACCGGAAATGGCTTAACACGAGGAGTTTCGGTTGAGAAACCGGTTGCACTGTCGCTGCCACTGAGACTAGTAAGAGCCCGGCCTCCAGACTCATTGCTACTAGCACCACCACCTTGTGCACGGCCCCCAGCTTTCATCCCACTCAGACTAGAGATGCCAGTCATGCCTTTCCAAGGAAAGGAAATGTCCATATCCGTAAGCTGGGCTTCAATCTTTGACATTTTGGATGTCATGTGTGAACAGCCACCCGAGCCTTAGACCAATTGCTGAGCATATCCTCTGCTAGGTTGCAGAGCATGTTCTTCATCATCCAATAATGATTGATTTGGCTACCATCCTCATCAGTCGAGAGCTTCTGGTTGAGGACCCAAGCCTCCTAAGCTTCCACCAAAACACGGACATGCAGAGAGATGTGAGGTTCGTAGTCCACCAGGGTGTGAGCACTACAGCCCCGCTGGGCTTTGCCTCGCCCGGAGCTAGCACATCTAGGAGTTCCTCTCTATCGGGACATGGCTGCCAACTTGAGCCTGAAACCAATTCGCAGGGGAACGTTCTTTCCTGCAATGAACCTATAGCTCACTGAAACAAATACACTGCAAACCTCCCGACGCATAGCAAACCCAACAGTGCTTCTAGCTAAGCCATAAATCTCAACATCGTTCTGTACAAGATGCTTGTCATTTGAAGTACCTACAAGCATTAACATTTGAAGCAGAACCATGAAAGCACCTAGGAGGACGGACCTTCGCCAACCCGAGTCGCATGAGCCGAAGTGACAGAGGGAGCTTCTCCCATGCGCAAGGAGCCTTGAATGTGCTGAAGAGGAGAGTTGTCGCGACGAGTGTCAAGGAGGGCGACACATGCTCTTTGCGGTGGCCGAAAAGAGGGACGAGTGTCGCCTAAAATATCACCCGCATCCAGGAGATCGATATTCATAAATTAAGATTATTAGTGATTTCAATTAAAAACAAAAACAAAACAAAAAACAAGTTTAGTTGAAGTATATATTTTAACTCCCAATGGTATTTATCTTGACTTGTGGTTGTTATTTATATGATTTATGTCATAATTATTTCAAGTATGTATTGTAACTTGCAGTGGTACTTATATATTGTAGCTCCTAGTGGTATTCATCTTGACTTGTGGTTGTTATTTATATGATTTATGTCATAATTGTTTCAAGTATGTATTGTAACTCGCAGTGGTATTTATCGTGACTTGTGGTTGTTATTTATATTATTTATGTCATAATTATTTTAGTTAAAAATTATATAATTTACATCATAATTAGGGGAAAGGACCCAGGTAATGGAAGGAAGATCAGAGTTGTCTCGGACCCCTGGCCTGGATGTACTCCAGCTTATAGATTACTTATGGAGATGATTGATCATTTGAGAGACAAGGGTATCCTTTTTCTTTATCAAGTTTAGGAAATTCAAAATTCTTCTCATATCAGGCACAAGTGGCCCTCTGGGGTTTGAAGGGAAGCATTATATTATTTGGGAACACTAAATCAATGATCTTTATCATGTTCATGCCCATCTCATATAAGGAAGACTCCCTTATTTGGACTAAATATGAATATGGAGGATCATATTTCCTTGATTGGGATATCTTGTGGCTAGAGAAGATGAAGATCATCCCTAGCCTTCTTGGTGGCATCATACTATCTAGCAATTGAACTGCCCATTGAAATCTAATTTATTTTTTTGCTTGGCCGTTAAGTGGTAAAATCCCAGTATGGGACAGACTTATCACATTCCTAGGTATTGAGCCCAACATATGTCATATATGCCATGCTTCTCTTAAAACAATTGATCGTCTCTTTATATATTTCCCTTATATGATTTCCATGCGGTAATTGGTTGCTCAATACTATGGAGTTCAGTTCATTTAGGGGGGAGAAAATATGAATGAAGATTTTCAATTGCAGTCTAATATGCATTATTTAATTATTATAGAACCCTGTCAATTATCATGAGTTGGGAGTATGGTTGGCTCAAAATAAATCAATATTTTAGGATGTAAATGTTCCAACAATGGTCTATGCATCAAAGAGTGTGGCAATTATGGATATCCTCCCACAACCCCCTCATCCTATCATATAAAGAACCATAAGAGTGGAAAATATTGATAAATCCATCAATTGGTGGTTCTTTGGTAGAGCATCTCAAGGCAAGCCTACGGTGGGAGGAGCTAGTGGTGCTTCTTTGGCAGAGCATCTCAAGGCAAGCCTGCGGTGGGAGGAGCTAGTGGTGCTTCTTTGGCAGAGCATCTCAAGGCAAGCCTGCGGTGGGAGGAGCTAGTGGTATTCTTTATATCTATGAGGATCGTTGGTATAAATTTGCGGTTGGGATTGGCAAGGATACTAATAATCTCGTGGAGATGAAATCCCTTAGAATTGTTCTCCAACTAGCAAAGATAATTCAACATCTACAAGTGTTTGGAGATTCGTTATTAGTGTTTGACTAGTTCAAATTAAAGAAGCTGCCAAAAAACTTCATTCTCAAACCCCTCTACGAAGATATTCTCCATTATACGGGACTGTTTCAAGATATTTATTTTTTTCATGTTTTCAAAGAGAGGAACATGACAACATATTCCCTACCAAAAATGGGCATCGAAGTAGTAGAGAATATATAGAGAACTTGGGTCAAACAAGGGGGACTTGAGTTTGAGTATTGCTTTCAAATCAACCTCACTGAGATTTGTTTATTTGCACAATACTTGCCTTATTTTTTAATTGTTTTTCTAATTGATTTTTTATTGACTTTCTTTCCTAACATAATTTTAAGCAGTTACTGCAAATTAGTATGATTACCGTGAGATGTGAATATTTTGACTGACTATGGCCATTTTGTACAATGTGGTTCATTATAATGAAATGAATTGCAACTTTTTTCGGTGGAAAAAAAAAAGGCGAGGGGAGGGACAAGCCACCGGTGATATTTGTCATGCTTTTAAAATTATTTATCAAAAATCTGTAATCTTTCTTCAACATTTTGAAATAAAAATAAATATTTGAAATTTGAAATTTCATTTTAAGTCACATCAATGTTCACCTATTGGTCCCAATGAAAAATACACTAAAACACATTAAGACTATAAAACTTGGAACTTTGTAACCTATATGGCATCAATTTGGATTTGTCAAAGCCAATATAATAAGATAGAAAACACTCCAAAATATATATAATGAAAATTTAGAAGAAAAAAAAACTTTAGCAAAAAAAACTAAAAAAATATACATCATTATTGAGCCATCTCCCCTATTCATCTTTTCCACAATTAAATAATAATGTTATGATAACGGACTGCTTTAAAGTTCAAAACTATTCAGATAAAACTACTACCACATGTCCCTCTTCATTCCATCCTATCCCCACTACTTCTTTATTCAAAATGAATGAGATTTTTTATATAGTTTGATTAATCTATAATAAATTACCAATTAAGAGTTAGGTAACCACAAAGCGAACACATATTGAAACTTCCAAAAATTTGATAATGCAAACAATTGACAAACCAACCCACTTAGCAAACCAACCCATTTTGATTGTACTCGTTGTATTAAAATTATGTATACATAGTTTCTCTTAAAAAAATCACTTAAATGTAAATTTCGATCATTTATATATTTTTAATTTAAATATCATAGTATTGACTATCTCAATATTTTTCTTATTTTATATAATTAAAATTATTTATGCATAGTTTCTCTTAAAAAAAAATCACTTAAATGTAAATTTCGATCATTTATATATTTTTAATTTAAATATCATAGTATTGACTATCTCAATATTTTTATTATTTTATATAATAGGGAAATGTAAGGAACTTTGACTATAATTTATATTTATATAAGAGGGAAATGCAAGAAACTTTGACTATATTTGTGAGCACATGAACCACCATGTCAAAATTCAATCACATAATACACATGTTTGACAAAACATTAATCATTTGTTCTTTGATATGGACCAGATTCATATATACATGGAATTTTGATTATATTTGCTAATATGTAGACTCTTTATGGTAAGTTCAGTTAATTATAAATTTGTCAAAACATTGATTAGGTGTAGGTTAATCATTATAGATTATTTGTTTTATGTGTGAAAGTCCATAGATTATACTAGTCCATATGTTGTTACATTTTCTTAAGTCCACTTGAGCATACATATTGATCTATACGTATTTTATGATTATGTATGACTTTCTTTGTTTTAGCCGACATAGATTTTAATATTAAATATAGTTTTTATGGTGAGGAAAAATCGTTTATGCTAGTGTGAGTTCAATGAAGCTAAGTATGACGATTAGAGAGATACGGTAAACACTCATTAGTAACTAGCTTAGTCATAATTAATATCAACATAGTACTAATGCTATACGTTCCTTATAATATAGGTATAAGGAAACACCATTCTTGTACTAATAAGGCATGTGTATTGAATAGTCAGTTTTAAATGGGTTCTGCTCAATCATATTAGTATGACAATACAAGTGAATACAACTGGGCTTAACCGTTTATGCTAGTGTCAGTTCAATGAAACTAAGTATGATGATTAGAGAGATACGGTAAACACTCATTAGTAACTAGCTTAGTCATAATTAATATCAACATAGTACTAATGTTATACGTTCCTCATAATATAGGTATAAGGAAACACCATTCTTGTACTAATAAGGCATGTGTATTGAATAGTCAGTTTTAAATGGGTTCTGCTCAATCATATTAGTATGACAATACAAGTGAATACAACTGGGCTCACTTATAACAAGGGTATTTAAAGCACATCATGATATACGGGCTTATTGAGAGATTTTACTTGCATATATTGTACACATAACACGAAATGACTGATCATTGTAATTCGTATATTATAAACCTATATGCAAGAGCAATACTAGCTATGTACCAGTAATGGTTAATGGTATAGAACCAATTGTAATCATACTAATCAGAGCAATACATAAGCTTACTATAGCTAGTAGATCATGGAACTCATACTCTATGGGCAATTATATGCACACAAGCTTACTAAGCTTAGGTTAAGTACATGGCAATCAAACCAAGCTGAGCTATCATTGAATGAACTAGTCCAATACAACCAGCTTACTACATGGTATAACAAGTTGTAGTTACATTACTTACTACACGTTTTTTTTTTACAAAAACGGGTATGTTATAAATTAGAGCTCGACAATGAAGCCGCTGAAAATTACAAATTGGTTTGGAAAACCAGTACTTAGACTACTCCCTCCAAAATTGAGAGTCACTCCTGTTAACCCAAAATCATGCTAAGGAGGGATATCAGTACTTAATAACTGATTAACATACAATTCATTTCTACCCGCAGTCATGGATTTATTAGTAGCATGATCCATCGGAGCATTTAGCTCACGAAGGGTATGAAAAAATTCAATTTGCCTAAAAGACTTAGATATGGATTTGATTCTATTAAGCAGTCTAACTAATCTTAAATTCCTAAAATAACTTTCCCCATTCATTGCTTGGATTATTATTCGGGAATCTCCAAGGACCATGACTTCACCCACTCCTTTGTCCTTCAGCTGCTTGAGACCTTGCGAGAGCCCATATGCTTCAGCCATATTATTGGAATCCTGCCCTATATTCCAATAGTATTCTAAATCAAATTTTCCTTCCGGGAAAATAACGACCCCTCCACCTCCCGCTCTTCCTGGATGTCCCTTGGAAACTCCATCAAAAAACAGTTTGAAAATTTTCCTTTCTTTCAAGCAATTCTCAAACTGGGATTTGTCAATCCTAATTTCCCAATTCTCCAACTATTTTGAGGCCAAGGAAATTTTGGCAGAGAGGTTGAAGCTTTGAATCCAATTACTTTCTTTATCTGTCAACTTAGCTTTGTTGTTAGGAATCTTCATAACACTTACAATCTCACCCATTAAATTATTTACCTCGATTGTTATTTTCCATGCTAGTTGAGCTATATCTTGGAATATTCTGTGATTACACTCAATCCAAATGCACCAACAGATGACTTTTGGGATCTTCATCCAGCAAAATCTAAAACCTTTTTTCTGATCCAGTTCTCCTTTATACCTTTTGTCCCAATTGAGGAAACACAATTGAATATTGCTCGGCATATGTATCTCGATCTCCCAAGGCTTCATTATTTCATTCCAAACAGAGATGGTATTGGGGCAGTCAATGAAGAGCTGCTGAATATTTTCATGGGCTGCTGAACACAAAGAGCATCTAAAAGGACACGCAAATCCTCTCTTCATCAGGTTGTCACCGGTGAGGATTTTACCGTGCATCAAAGTCCAGGAAAACAGATCCAATTTGGGTAACGTTTTACACTCCCAAATATTTTTCCAAATTGTTAGATCTTTTGGAACGTTCGGTATAGCAGCAAAATGCTTATATCCTTCGATCGTGGTATACCTGCCAGAGGTGCTTCCCCATCCACGACGGTCCTTTCTACTTCTGGCTATCGGTGCCGATCTTGATAAATACTAAAGCAACTGAATTTTATCATCTTTGAGATCTGCAGGGCAGTTAGGAAGTCGCCAACCGTCCCATCTATTTGGTGATTCTATCTCCCATGTAGAGATGTCCCAGATCGTTTTAACTCCCTGCAAGTCCAACCAAAGTTTTAGTCTAGGAGAACTGGAGGAGAATTCCCAAGAATAGAATCCTGCCAAATGTTAATCAACTTACCATTACCAGGGATCCAATTCAGCTCTTCCTTGAATTTAGCTAGCATCTTCCTACAAAGGGAAAAGATAGGGGAGACATGATTGTTTCCCTGTTCATTATTAAGGCATCGAAGCCTCGGGCCTGAGAAGTATTTGCTCTTAATAACTTGACTACACCAAGATGGCTTGGAGTCGACTATATTCCAGAGAAATTTAGCTCCCATAGCCATATTTTGAGTTTTCAAGTCTCTGATTTGCAGTCCTCCTTCCATCCTAGGCAATTTGATATTCTTCTAGCTGATCAGAGTGAACTTTTTCCCACCGCCATTGTTCCCTCCTTGCCAGAGGAAGGATCCCAACAGGCCTTCAATCATTGCAATCATTTTGGAGGGGGCTAGCAAAAGAGAGCATTGATATAGGAGATATTTGTTCAGTACAACTTTTATCAAAACCAACTTCCCTGCTAGATTTAGCCAGGTTTCTCCCCACCCTAGTATTTTATTTTTTATTTTTTCAACAAGAGGGTTCTAGGCCGAGCTTTTGGGTTTGGACTTGAAGATTGGAACCCCTACATATTTAAAGGAGTCCCGACTAGTCACTCCTTTAATGTCGAGAGCTTGGGAAATTCCAGACATCTCCCTTGGATTAATATTCCAGCTATAGATCTGACTCTTCCGGAGGTTAATTTTGCTTCCTGAGGCTTGGCAATAGCGTTCCAGATCATTCTTAAATCTTCTTGCTATAATCTGACTGGCTCCTCCAAGCAAGATTATATCATCCGCAAACTGCGCGGGATTGATATCTTTCGTACCCCGAGCCATCCTTATGCCCGGTAGATCTTGATCCCTCCTAGCTTGCTCCAACTGGAAGCTAAGCACCAAGGCTTGGATTCCGTAGAGCAGTGGAGAGAGTGGGCATCCTTGCCTTAATGCTCTTGAAGCTTGAAAAAAGGGGGCTGCTCTTCCATTGATAAGCAGGGCAATCCAAGGTTTACTAATGCAGGCCTTGACCCATCTGACGAAGTTTGGGTCAAAACCGAATCTCAACATGACTTGATAAAGAAAATAGTGGTAGACTCTGTCAAAAGCATTTGCTAAATCAATTTTCACCACCATTCCTTTTTCACCATTCTTCAGGCCAGATTGGATTGCCTCTTGGACTAATATGATATTGTCCCAAATTTTTCTGCCCTTTATGAACCCTCCTTGGTTCTTCGGGATGAGATAAGGTAGAATTGTTTTTAACCTTCTAGCCATAATTTTAGTGATAATTTTATATCCTATGTTGCATAAGGATATTGGTCGGAATCTATCAAAGGAAATGGCATCCTTCTCTTTGGGAGTGAGAGCCAGGAAAGCTGAATTTATGCTGCCTCTGATTTTATCACATCTCTGTGATTTGCTTATCATTTTAAATAAATCTATTTTAATGATTCCCCAGCTCGCTTTGATAAAGTTGACATTAAACCCATCTGGGCCAGGTGCCCTGTCATCCTCCATATCATCAAAGGCCTCCTTGATCTCCTCCATCGTGACTAGTTGGTTCAGTCTCTTATTATCTTTACTCTTAATAGACTTTGGAATTAGCTCCAAGAGATTGATATCAACGATGGTAGGTTGGCTTGTGTACAGCTCGCTGAAATAACTAGAGGCTTCCACTTTGATGGCTTCAAAATCTTGGATAACAGAGTCATGAGCATGGATCTCTTGTACATTTTTGAAATTCTTTCTAGCTTCAGCTTGTTTATGAAAATAACTTGAATTCCGATCTCCATCCTTGAGCCAACAACATCTTTCTTTTTGTCTCCACCATTCAGCTTCTTGCTTGCAGGCCATGTGAAGCTCACTTTGCAATTTTATTTCTTTTTTAATATCTTCTTTATCAATGATTTTTCGTTTCCATTTCAGACTGGTGGATATCCAATGCTAGCATTGCTTGAACTTTCTTTTGATTTGCAGAGTCTATCGATTTTGCCCAGGCCTTTAGAGCCTTCTTAAGTCTTCTTATTTTCTCTTCCCAAACGTAGAAGGGTGAGCCAGAGATCGAGATTGACCATGCATTAGTCACAATCCCCAGGAAATCCTTATGATCGACCCATAGAGGGATGAATCTAAAAGGAATTGGTCCAAGATTTTTGTCATTCCTCATCCCAAGCAAAATTGGTTTATGGTTAGAGCCCTTGAAAGGAAAGATTTTGGATGAAGAGTTCAAACCCAGTAGGAGGAAGGAGTCTTGAACTAGGAACCAATCCAACCTGGCCACTATATGCCCAAGGCCAAGCCTCTTATTCCTCCATGTAAACTTTCCTTTGGACGGGATAACATCTGAGAGATCCCAGTCCAAGATGATCTCATCAACAAGTTCTCTAATGGGATCTCTGACTAGATACCCCCCTCTTTTTTCATCTTGGTTTAGAGCAATGTTAAGATCTCCAGCAAGGATGACATAACCCTGCAGGTTACTCCTTCCATATCGGAGGAGATTCCAACAAATTTTTTTTCAGCGTAAGAATTGGGAGCATAAATATTAAAAATTCTTACCAAAGTTTTGGTTTCTTTCTCCAGAAGTAAGGTGAGGATCCAGTGTGAGCTATATTTGATGTCAACAACTTCAAATATCTGCTCGTCCCAAAGGGTTCCAATGCCTCCAGAGGCTCCCCTTGAGCTGAATGCGACACTTCCTCCTTTCTTCCTGAATTTTGCACTAACCTGAAGAAATGCATCTTTCTCCATCTTGGTCTCCTGGATCAGTAAGATGTCTGGCTGAGATAAAGATACTAGATATTTCATAGCTTCTTCCTTGATTTTGCTGCCAAGACCCATGCAGTTCCAGGAGAGAACCTTCATTATTTAACTTTGGTAGTCGAGGGCATCCCTCTCTAGGATTGCCCTTGCTGACGGGTGTTTCTAGTATTTTTCGGCACCTTTTTCAAAGTTAACTGGGAGCCTTACAATTTGTCGTTATAGGTGGTGTTGTCCCTAAAGTTGAACCTAGACTACAGGGGTTCAAGCTTAAGGAAATCTTTTTCAAAAATATAAATCAATGAAGTCAAAATGAAAACTGGGCTGGTATGTAATCAAAGCTATAAGAAAATCACAAAATCATTAAGGAACTGTATAATATGAAACAGGATACAAAATCCAATATTAAAGGAACTACGATCATGAAATTATGAAATGAGACTGTCTCTGTTTTTCAAAAGTTTAAAATATAATTGTATTTCAACATAAGAATCTTTGCAATGGGATTCAATGGACCATGTACAAGATAAATCATAAGAAACACAATTCATAAGATACACAGACAAATCATAATCATACTCATATCAAGGTAGAACCTGTATTGAAGATGTAGAGTATTTCATATCATTCAGAAAGCTATCAAAACTGGATCTTCATAACTCCAATTGCCAACCCCTTTGTCTCATCTAGAGACTCCTTAAATACAAAATATTTGTTTTTTTAAGCTAACTATAAGATCCTATTTCTATGGATCAAGCTCTTTCAAAAATAGAAAGGTCAATCCCTTTTAAACAGTTTTTTAATACAAGTGTAAAACAAAAGAGACATCTGTTAACAAACAAAATTGCTTTCACAAGCAAACTATAACTCTAAACCCTTAAATGGAGCCTCTAAAATGGCATTATAACGTTTTCTCTAAATCCCAATGGCATCATAGTCGATTTTGTAGCATAGCTCGAACTCTGATTGGAAGCCCATATAGACGAATAAAACTAGCAGCATCCGTTTGATTGTAAATTCCACTACCCTCCTCAAAAAAAGATATATCTTGGCAATATAAGCTGTATGGACTTGTTCTGCTCACAACAGACAAAGAACCTTTCTAAAGTTTCAATGTTACAGATCCTGTGGTTATCTCTGTGATCTTTTCCATAAATGCATCCATGGATTGTCTTAATGGATCAAACCATCTCCCTGCATAAACCAACCATCCTTGTTGATCACGTTTCACAAGGTTTCTATAGATTTTCTCATGACTTGAAGCATCGTCACTGGTGCTTCCAAAATTTGCTTTCAAACTGTCATTGTCTTTAACTGTTTTTGTGTCTCCATCTGATGCAATGTCTTCCATGTTAGTAGTCACTGATGTGGAAAAATTTTCATAGGTGGGAACCAAACACCAGTCACCAATTTGCCAATTAGCATGAGAGAAACAAGACATGAGTGTTAATTTCTTAGGGTCCTGCTGCTCTGCAGGTGTAGTTGGTGATTGGGAACCACTGCCTGGAACAGATGCAGCAATCCAGTAGACATATAGAGATCTGACTTCCACATTACGTATTGTACCTTCTATACGGCCTGCTTTGCGTGTTCCTTGCAACCATTGAGCATTCTTGAAAACTGTAGATGAATTGCCATGAACACACTAACCTGGATAATAAGGATAATTCTCATCTTCTACTAGATTGTGACATAAAGGGATGAGCAATCCAGGATCAACCCTCTTTATCTTGCACTTTGCATTGTCATCAAACAAGACCGTTACATTTTGGACTATGTCATCAACCCTGCCCAACCATGGACCATATATAACATAATCCCCCACTGCAAAGGGGCACAATCTTACTAGATTTTTGCTCTACATATTTTAAAACAATAGTGTCTTTAACCTGCATGGTTTCTCTATCAAGTGTGAGGGATTCCAATTCCCGCACAACTGTAGTTAGAATAGTGCCCCCAGGAGTTTCATAGACACCTCTACTTTTCATACCAACCAATCTATTCTCCACCATGTCCACACATCCAATACCATGATTTCCTCCAAGTTCTTTCAATGTTGCCAATAAATTTGCAGGAGAAAGCTCTTTTCCATTTATTGAAATTGGTATTCCGGAAGGAATGCCTATCTCCACATATTTTGGTTCTTCTGGTGCTTCCTCTGGATCCACAGTCATCACATATTATTGTAGCTGACGGATGGTCATGCGGTTATGTTCTCTTCCTCCATTTCAGGAGCATCAGTACCTACTCCAGCAAGATATTCATTTACCAAATTAACACCTGGCAGATCATTACCCCATAAATCATCACCGAGACTTGCAGCCCAAGCATTTGCAGTTTCATTACTGATTGATGGAGATTGAGTTTGTGTCATAAATAAGATCTAAAATTCCTGTTGCAACAGCTGGGTCATTTAAGCCAGTAGCAACATTTATATAGTGACGATCTCGATAAATATTGATGAGCTTAGCGCTTGTTGGCCCTAGAGGCAAATGCTTGGGTCGAGGAACATAACAAAACAGTGAGACAAGATCAAGAAGGTGCTCATGGGTCTCATAAAGCTTCCGAAGCTCATCATCTATCCACTCCTGCTTATTGTTATCATGATTCCTCATATCTTTAATCAACTCATCTTGTGCCTTGTACATCTCATCAAATACCCTCAGCATTGGAGAAATTATAGAACTAAGCCCTGTGCCACTTGCTCCAAAACTAGACTCCACATGATTTATTAATAGGCTCTTATCTTCAGACATTTGGGATGCTTTCTCCTCGGACACTTTAAATAAGTTGACATCAGCAAAAAGGGAGTCGGAGGGGATCCATTGGGAGTTTGAGGCAACCCATTCAAACACACAAATTGTAAACATTTCTTCCATATGAGTGCCATCATGATTGCTTTTCTATATGATATTGGTATTCAAATTGAAACCTGAGTGGTCACTTTGACATTTGGATGCTGCCAGAAACTGGAATTTTGCTGGAGCAGATCTGATGATAACATTTGGCTTTGTCTGGGGATGGCATGCTCCCTGTGAGCTGCCAAGAACAAGTAGACCAAGTGCCTTTCCATTTCATTGGGCTGGAGTCTTCATCACAAATCTTTGCTACTTGAAAAGCTTGAAAACAAACTACTGACTGAATCTTTAAATTACTATGCAAATTGACTAATCCTCTCACAACAATATGATAATACTATACAAACTTAAGAAAATGCTTGAAGCATCAAGCTTATTTATTTACAGCTCCCATTCTAATTATCTGCTTTCTTTTGATTAGGTAAAATCATGCTTCCAATGAAGCCATACAAATATTTGACTAACTGGTAAAACTTCTGATCTGGAGATGATGAATAAAGGAGCCCATGGAATATCAAAATTCATTTCAAAATAAGGGAAAAGCCAACCTCCATTTGACAAAAACAATCTGACATTTGAGCTGCTCAAAGACTCCATATAATCAACAAACGGATCAATGAAGCTATAAAGAAATACCTCTTGCTGAAGATCAAAATATCTCTGTATATCCTCTTCCTCATAATGGCTGCCACTTTCAGCTACCTGCAAACTAAATTGCAAAGATGGTTGCTCAATGTCTTCTACCAATTCAGGATGGTTGATTTCCACACAATGTTTTTCCTCATCAAAATTTGATTCATAGTTGTCATACATCTATTGGCTGCTCCTCAAATCAACAAAAGCTGATGTAGGGATTTGCTCTTTTTCATCTGAATACTCATCATAGATTGGCATATCTTCAGAGTGAATCGGTAGATGTTGATCCCAATCTAGAACTTCAATGTCTTCATCATAAAATGGAGCATTCTGATCGATTTCTAAAGATGAAGATTTCTGTTCTATGATGCTATCATTAACTTTAATATCAGAATTTTGAAAAATTTCTGGTTGTAAAACAGAATTAGAGGAAGATAATAAATCTTCTTCCTTCTTCATAGCATAGCCACCGGCTTCATCTTTACTACTGGAAGAATATACTTCTAAACCCTGGATATATAATGCATATCCCCTACAACAATGCTAAAAAAGACACTCAGCTGGGTAAATCCTCTTACAATATGAATAAAAGGCATCATGAAAATCTTTCAAAGAGGAAATACTGGAAGGAGGAAGAGTTCTGTACCATTGTCTCGCACAACCATCTAATGAATACATAAACATTTTCATCAATACATCTTCATGATGTATAATCAGCTGATCCATGTATTGATGAAATTTAATTACATGATGTGCCGGATTGTCCTCTTCCTTTTCTCGGAATCACGGAAGAAAATCTCCCCATTCATCAAGGATAGGTACTGTATTTGGAAAGCCAGGAACATTTGAGAAATTGAGAGGAGCAAATCTCTGTGCCAACATGGTTTCAAAACACTTTGACATCTTTTAAAATCGCCTCTGGATTCTTCAAACATGGAGTCACCCGGTGAATAAATTTGTAGTCAAACTAATTCCCTGCTCCTGTCCACCATCAAGAGTTGGATTTGATCTTTGTCATTCTTTCCCGGGGAATATATCTTCACTCCTCTGTCCCCGGCAACGGCGCTAGAAGATGTTGTCCCAAAAGTTGAACCTAGACTACAGGGGTTCAAGCTTAAGGAAATCTTTTTCAAAAATATAAATCAATGAAGTCAAAATGAAAACTGGGCTGGTATGTAATCAAAGCTATAAGAAAATCACAAAATCATTAAGGAACTGTATAATATGAAACAGGATACAAAATCCAATATTAAAGGAACTACGATCATGAAATTATGAAATGAGACTGTCTCTGTTTTTCAAAAGTTTAAAAGATAATTGTATTTCAACATAAGAATCTTTGCAACGGGATTCAATGGACCATGTACAAGATAAATCATAAGAAACACAATTCATAAGATACACAGACAAATCATAATCATACTCATATCAAGGTAGAACCTGTATTGAAGATGTAGAGTATTTCATATCGTACAAAAAGCTATCAAAACTGGATCTTCATAACTCCAATTGCCAATCCCTTTGTCTGATGTAGAGACTCCTTAAATACAAAATATTTGTTTTTTTAAGCTAACTATAAGATCCTATTTCTATGGATCAAGCTCTTTCAAAAATAGAAAGGTCAATCCCTTTTAAACAGTTTTTTAATACAAGTGTAAAACAAAAGAGACATCTGTCAACAAAAAAAATTGCTTTCACAAGCAAACTATAACTCTAAACCCTTAAATGGAGCCTCTAAAATGGCATTATAACGTTTGCTCTAAATCCCAATGGCATCATAGTCGATTTTGTAGCATAGCTCGAACTCTGATTGGAAGCCCATATAGACGAATAAAACTAGCAGCATCCGTTTGATTGTAAATTCCACTACCCTCCTCAAAAGAAGATATATCTTGGCGATATAAGCTGTATGGACTGGTTCTGCTCACAACAGACAAAGAACCTTTGTAAAGTTTCAATGTTATAGATATTGTGGTTATCTCTGTGATCTTTTCCATAAATGCATCCATGGATTGTCTTAATGGATCAAACCATCTCCCTGCATAAACCAACCATCCTTGTTGATCATGTTTCACAAGGTTTCTATAGATTTTCTCATGACTTGAAGCATCGTCACTGGTGCTTCCAGAACTTGCTTTCAAACTGTCATTGTCTTTAATTGTTTTTGTGTCTCCATCTGATGCAATGTCTTCCATGTTAGTAGTCATTGATGTGGAAAAATTTTCATAGGTGGGAACCAAACACCAGTCACCGATTTTCCAATTAGCATGAGAGAAACAAGACATGAGTGTCAATTTATTAGGGTCTTGCTGCTCTGCAGGTGTAGTTGGTGATTGGGAACCACTGCCTAGAACAGATGCAGCAATCCAGTAGACATATAGAGATCCGACTTCCACATTACTTATCGTACCTTCTATACGGCCTGCTTTGAGTGTTCCTTGCAACCATTGAGCGTTCTTGAAAACTATAGATGAACTGCCACGAACACGTTGACCTAGATAATAAGGATAATTCTCATCTTCTACTAGATTGTGACATAAAGGGATGAGAAATCCAAGATCAGCCCTCTTTATCTTGCACTTTGCATTGTCATCAAACAAGACCGTTACATTTTCAACTATGTCATCAACCCTGCCCAACCATGGACCATATATAACATAATACCCCACTGCAAAGGGGCACAATCTTACCAGATTTTTGATTTGCATATTTTAAAGCAATAGTATCTTTAACCTGCATGGTTTCTCTATCAAGTGTGAGGGATTCCAATTCCCGCACAACCGTAGTTAGAATAGTGCCCCCAGGAGTTTCATAGACACCTCTACTTTTCATACCAACCAATCTATTCTCCACCATGTCCACACGTCCAATACCATGATTTCCTCAAAGTTCTTTCAATATTGCCAATAAATTTGCAGGAGAAAGCTCTTTTCCATTTATTGAAATTGGTATTCCGGAAGGAATGCCTATCTCCGCATATTCTGGTTCTTCTGGTGCTTCCTTTGGATCCACAGTCATCACATATTATTGTAGCTGACAGATGGTCGTGCAGTTATGTTCTCTTCCTCCATTTTAGGAGCATCAGTACCTGCTCCAGCAAGATATTCATTTACCAAATTAACACCTGGCAGATCGTTACCCCGTAAATCATCACCAAGACTTGCAGCCCAAGCATTTGCAGTTTCATTACTGATTGATGGAGATTGAGTTTGTGTCATAAATAAGATCTGAAATTCCTGTTGCAACAACTGGGTCATTTAAGCCAGTAGCAGCATTTATATAGTGACGATCTTGATAAATATTGATGAGCTTAGCGCTTGTTGGCCCTATAGGCAAATGCTTGGGTCGAGGAACATAACAAAACAGTGAGACAAGATCAAGAAGGTGCTCATGGGTCTCATAAAGCTTCCGAAGCTCATCATCTATCCACTCCTGCTTCTTGTTATCATGATTCCTCATATCTTTAATCAACTCATCTTGTGCCTTGTACATCTCATCAAATACCCTCAGCATTGGAGAAATTATAGAACTAACCCCTGTGCCACTTGCTGCAAAACTGGACTCCACATGATTTATTAATAGGCTCTTATCTTCAGACATTTGGGAGGCTTTCTCCTCGGACACTTTAAATAAGTTGACATCAGCAAAAAGGGAGTTGGAGGGGATCCCATTGGGAGTTTGAGGCAACCCATTCAAACACACAAATTGTAAACTTTTCTTCCATATGAGTGCCATCATGATTGCTTTTCTATCTGATCTTGGTATTCAAATTGAAACTTGAGTGGTCACTTTGACATTTGGATGCTGCCAAAAACTGAAATTTTGCTGCAGTAGATCTGATGATAACAGGTGGCTTTCTCCCTCACTTCTTTTTTCGATCTCCTTCCTTTAGTTTTTTTCTTTCTTGGACTAGTCATCTCAATCTCCCCTTCTTCCTCTTCTTCTTCTTCTGAGTCGGATTCTTCCTCTGACTTCCCCTAATTTTCTCCTTCTTTTCTCACCTCTGCTCCTATATCTGAGAGGATTGGGATGGTGAATTCTTTCTTAGATTGTTCCAATAGGCCTGCTTCTGGATCCTTTCTCTCTTCATTGCTGGATTTCTCTTCTGAGGCATTGATTTCTTCTCTTGATTCATTGGTTTTGTTCGTTTCTTGACTTCCTTCCACAGGGATTATTATTGGTTCTTTATTCCCCCACCTTTCCTATGGACTACTCCACTATTGGATTTGGTCTTGTTCTTTTTCACCATTTGCCATCCTTCCTCCTTGTCTTGTTGGATCTCTGGCTTTTGGGGACAATTTCGGATGAGATGTCCGTATTCATGACATCCTCTGCATTTGAATGGTATTTGCTCGTAATCAAGTTTTTGGAAGTGATACCAATTCTTCACAGCTAGTTTTTAAGGCTTCGAGTAGCTACTTAGAACTTAGGCATGGTTAGTTCACCATAGGTATCATCCTCAAAATGAGGGGAAATTCCTAATCAGTAAATAAAAAATAAACTCACTGTAAAGTTGGAAGTAGGGGAGATCACAGGTTTGACTTTCTTTGATTCCCTAGTACCGTCCTCAAAATGGGGGGAATTGTCTAATGGGAAATAATAAATAAATAAACTTACCAAACACTTTCAGTTTGCCCACTTATTAACTCACTTCGTCGAACATTTCCTTAATCTCCACTTAATTTAAAGAAAGGGTTGCTACTTATGTCAACTAGCCTCAACCCTGATGGATCAAATATGACTAGTCACATATAGGCTAATCACATATGATAGACTCTGGACAAAATTTGTCCACCGAAAGTATCTGCATCCCCTGACTATCTAGGATTAGATCCAAACCACACATAAATCATCCAAGAATGCCTCTATCATGTGGATCGACATGATTTCATCATATGACATAATTGGTGATTGGTTATCCTTGGAGGTTAGTAATAGAATATCCATTAGAATTGGATTTGACTCGTGGTTAGGTAACTCGATTGCATACACGCTCCCACCTAATATGAATGTTTTTGGTTATATCCCAAATACTGATATTCTTTAATGTTCTATTGTAGTGCTGACTCTCACACTCAAACTTATACAAAAATACAAAATAGTTGTGCATGCAAAAATGCCCTAAAATGTAGTTGAATTAGGGTTAGGGTTTGCAGAGAGATATTAACACTTACCACTGAGATTTTGGTTGATAATGACTCCAGAGATAGCTGCATGCATAAAGATCAGGATAGGTGGGTTAATAGTGCTTCTTTCTTCCTGTGTTACCGCCCCGATATACTGTAAGCACCCTGCAAACTGAAGGTGACATTTTTGTAGGAGGAGAGGTTAGATCAGGATGAAACTTTGTGCGCTTGTCCCTCTGTTGATGTTGGAGAGATAGACTGTCACGTGTAGAGGTTTGGAAGCCTCTAAGTGCCCTAGCGAATCGATCTGTGGTTCTGCTGCTCACACCCCCAAGCTCTCTGTTTGCTTATAGTTTCTCTCGATGAGCAAACTGATGGTTGATAATCACTGTATGTCGTAGGATAGGCTTGCTGAGAAAGAAGAAGTTGACATGCAGAGGAAAGACTGGGTTTTGTGGTCCCAGCTAATCCTTCTGTGGTTTCCCAGCTACTTCCGGCTGTAAAATGTGGATCTACCAATAACCCTTCAGAATGTGTTGGATCTTCGAATACTGAAGTATATGATGAATGTTGTGGATAAACATGGATGATCTATCCCAATAAGATACTAGGGTAGATATCTCACAGTCAAACCCCCGCTAGCTAAAGACACCGTCTCCAACCCCAACTGTCGCGGCTGCACGCTGTGCTGCTGCTCAAAACTCCAAAATCAATCAACAATAATAATAGATATTCTCTTTAGTTCAATCACCCTCTTAAATAGAACTTCATGCGCTTTTAGGGTTTGCATGTCACTTTTAGGGTTTACGCTTCGCATTTGCATGCATGCAATTCTAATTTGTCGTTGACTTTTAAGACTAAATAAATAAGGTTTCTTTTACCCGACTGATGGCTTAACACTGAATGAATATCTTGTTCTACTCTAAGTACCAAATGTCCTTAGTCAATTCTCTCTTATGTAGTACCCGCTCGAACCTGTGGGAATCAAGTAGGTTAGCCGATGTTTTGGATTCTTAATTAGAGGGGGACATTACAGTCCTCCCCGCTTGAAATTGCTTGTCCTCAAGCAATTGCAAACTAGCATGCTACAAAACCTGCTTTCCTTCCCATGTGCCATCCTCCATAGGTAATTCCTTACATTGTACCAAATACTCTCGAATCACCCTGTTTCAGAGCTTCCTTTCTCGTACCTGTAGGATTCTCTCTGGAATCAGCACCAACAACCCTTCATCATCTAAGGGAGGTAACTCAGTGGAAGGAGCAATGTGTTATCCTAATGTTTTCTTAAGACTGGACACATGAAACACATTGTGAATCTTGCTTTTCTCCGAAAGTTCTATCTCATAAGCCACCTCTCCAACCTTCCGAATTACCTTATAAGGACTGTAGAAGCGAGGTTTTAGTTTTTCCGCTACTTTCTTCTTGAGGGAAGATTGGCTGTATGGTTGTAGCAGTAAGTATGCCAGATCTCCTATCTTGAAGATCCTCTCAACTCTATGTCTGTCTGCGTATAGTTTAGGTTGATTCTAAGCTACCTGTAAGTTCTCCCTTACGACCTTAAGGATATCCTGATTGTCCTATATCCAATCTTTGCCCTTGGGTGCTCTACTCTCTCCAAAAGCTAGATCTGCGAAGCTCAGTGCTTCATAGCCATACAATGCATTAAAAGGTGTCATCTGGATAGACATATGGTAGGTGGTATTGTAGCAATATTCCCCTAGGTGTAGCCACTTAATCCATATCCTTTGTTGGCCTGCTACATAATTGCGTAGATACCCTTCAACCCACTTCTTTACAATCTCTGTATGCCCGTCGCTTTGTGGATGATAACTCGTACTTGTAGTGTAACACCCTGGTTTTGACCCCGTGGTATTAAATTGCATATGATGTAAATATTGTATTAAATCATGGTGAGGAGCTCAAGGAAAAGCCCCCACCATGGGTTTAGTGTTTTATGTTTTGGCGATTAAAATTGATGTCGATAGTTTATGTGCTAGCCAGGCACAATGTGTTTTGAGACATCATGTAAAATGCAAATTAATAAAAAACACCACAACTAACTATGTGTCGCAATGTTAAAGAGATGGGGACATGATTTCACAAGGAATAGGGAGGGGGAATTATTCAAACCCTTGAGCCAATGGAGAAAATCCAAATGTCTAAGGGAAAACCCATAGAGTGGTCAACTACCCATTTTGTCCTATTATGCCCAGTCATCTAGAAGTTGGTTGGGGAATTTATTGCATGGGAATGGGCAAGGCATGGGGGTCAATTTCGAATTGGGCATAGCACCCATTTTAGAAAAACATGTTTTGGCTTAATGGGAAAGTAAGAACCCAAAATTGACTCACTCACCCATTATGCATTCACGTTCTCACTTCCTCACGTGGGGGCTGGAGCTTTGGGCATTTTCCCTCATAGTTACAGTAGTTTCTTGTGTTTTTACCATGGCTGGGAAGTGGTTTTCTAATGTCTAGAGGTTGGGATCTCTCCTGGGTGTTTTTTCTGTTGTCCCCTCCTTCACACGGTTGGGGAATTTCATTTTTGTTGGGTGTTGCACATTCAATGAGAGAGTCAATCCACAACTTCGGGGATTGAAGGGGCCATTTTTGCCCACGTGAAGCCCATAGAACGTTTCTGAAACGAATGGCTCATCCTGGGTCGTTTTATCCCTTCTTACCCGTCTGTTTGGGTTGCAAACCCACCCCTTTGGGTTATATTCTGTGGCTGGGAGGGTAGACCCACGATTTGGGTGTGAATAGAGGTCATTTTTGCCTTTGTAAGGCCATCAAACGTTTTCTAAGACGATTTGGTCACTTGGGTTGTTTTCCCCCCATCTTCCATTTATTTATGTGGTTGGAAAACGTTTCTCTACAACCCAGCAATGGTATTTGCTGTGAAGTGCATGCTGGTGTTGCCTTGGCTGAGTACGTCCAAGGAACCCACCTGCTAATTGGTTGGCTTTGTGTTTGATGTAAATTTAGGCTTGGCTGAGTAAGTCCAAGGAACCCCTATGTTGTTGGGTTGTTGCCTTAGCAACCTGTGAAACCCAATTTCCTTATTGGCTTGGATGGACAATCTGTGAAACCCAACGGTGTGTTGGCTTGACTGTGGATGTATGGTTTTGGCTATGAGTGAGCCTGTTGTTCTGTAGTGCCTTGTAGAATCATGCCCAGCTCGGGGGTGGCAGTGATGTTGAGATATTGATGAGCACACTGGCCTACGGTTGGGTGGAACGTTGCAGCGACGTAGCTAGTTGCAGGCCAACTTCATTTCAAGATAAGTATTCTTGTGCTTAATCTCTGCAAACTATTTGTTTTAGGAATTAATATGAACATGTTTCGAATGAATGAATGTTGCTTCCGTTGTAGAATGCACTATGGATCTGTGTATATATTTATGTTCAATGCATTTTAATTATTATGTTTTTATGTTCATGGGGCTATTTTTCCCGTTGGACAACAGTAGTGTGTAGGTCGCATCCTCTCCATCGTCAGGATGAGGGGTGGGGACGTGACATGTAGCGAGTTTTGTCCCTACTAACTTGAATAGTTCCTGCCAAAAGGCACTAGTGAATTTATTGTCTCGATCACTGACAATGGTATTGGGTAACCCATGTAGTCTGAAGACCTCCCTGAAAAATAACTCGGCTACCTGTGTTGCTGAATAATAGGATGAGATAGCAAAGAAATGAGAAAATTTGATCAACCAATCTACCACGACATATAAGCAGTCTCGTTCATGTACCTTGGGCAACCCTGTAATGAAGTCCATGGAAATACTTTCCCACTTCCGCTCTAAAATCGGTAGTGACTGAAGTAACCTTACTGGATGAATGTGTTCGATCTTGTTCAGCTGGAAGATGCTGCATTCCCGAATGTGCTGCATAACTTCCCCTTTGAGCCCCTTCGATTAGAACCTATCTTGGATCTGCCTGTAGGTTTTCAAGAAACCCTGATGTCCTGATAATGGTGAATCATGTGATGCCTGTATGATATTCCTTTTTAAGGTTCATTCTGGGATGAGGTATATCATGCCCTTGTAATAGATGATGTCATCTATAATTTTGTACCTGTCATCCTAAATATGTCCATCCATTAACTCGCAAGCAAATTTGTTTTTGGAGTACTCTACTAAGAGAAGAGACCTCCAATAGGTGGATATAATCATGAGAAACAATGAAGCGGGTCGTCTCGATAATGCATCAGCTACTACATTATTCTTACCCTTCACATACTCTATCTCGAAATCATAAGATTGCACCTTGCTGACCCATTTCTGTTGGTGCTCATTCAACTCCTTCTATTCCAAGAAGTACTTGAGGTTGTTATGGTCTGTCTTGATTTTGAATTTGCTGCCTACCAGTTATTGTCAAAATTTAGTGAGAGCATGTAAGATGGCTAGCATCTCTTTGTCATATATGGAGTAGTGGCGCTCATAGTTTTTTTGTTTCCTGCTCTCAAATGCCATCGTGTGATGGTTTTGCATCAGTACTGCCCCTAGTCCTTCTCCTGATGCATCACATTCCACTACAAATGACTATGAGAAGTATGGTAGTGCCAAAACCGGGCAAGAACTCATGATGATTTTCATTTCCTCAAAGGTTTTCTATGCCAAATATGTCCATGTGAATGACCCCTTCTTTGTGAGATCGGTGAGTGGTGTAGCGAATTGGGAGAACCCCTTAACATACCTCCGAGAATATGTGCAAAGGCCTAAGAATCCTTTCAGTTTCGTGACTATCTTTGGTGTGGGCCATTCCTTGATAGCTCAGATTTTCTCCATATGAACCTGTACCCCTTCTGCACTGATGATGTGCCCTAGATACAACATCTCTTTCATGCCAAATTCACACTTAGACATCTTCGCGTAAAGCGAGTGCTTCTCTAGAATGCCCAATACCTCATCTAAGTGTTTCAGATGCTCCTCCCAAGTTTTGTTGTAAATTAAAATATCATCAAAGAATACTAGCAAATGCTTATGTAACTGAGTTTTGAAAGTATGGTTCATACACCATTGGAAGGTGGCTGGAGCATTGGTGAGTCCAAAAGGCATGACCAAAAACTTATAGTGACCATAGTGGCAATGGAAAGCTGTTTTGGAAATGTCTTGATCCCTTACTTGGATCTAGTGGTACCCTGAGCAAAGATCAATCTTTGAAAAGTATTTGGCACCCCGCAGCTCGTCCATTAGTTCATCAATCTTGGGAATGGGATAATTGTTTTTGATGGTATTTTCATTGAGTGCTTTGTAATCGATGCACATTCGCAATGTGCCATCCTTATTCTTAACTAAGACCATTGATGATGCAAAAGGGACTAGAACTAGGCCGAATATATCATAGTTCTAGTAATTCCTTGATTGTCTTCTCGATATCATCCTTATATCTTTTGGGATGTCGGTAAGGAGTGGTGATGACTGTCTGTGTCCCCTCCTCCAGCTCAATGATATGCTCAGATGCCCTATCTAGCAGTCTAACTGCTGGAAGATCCCGAAATACCTTTTCGCGCTTCTACAATAAGGCCTGAATATCTGCTGGGTGTTGGGTGTTGTTCTCTGGAGGTTTCCTATAGGTGACTAAACATTCTGCTAACCATTCTATGTCATCCTGCATGAGCACTGCCTCCATTCTCTATGAAGAGACTAGTTTTGGGGGATAAGTGTTCATGCCCCCCAAAACTACCTGTTTCCCATCTAGTCCCTGGAATTCCATTTCCATTGCTCGGTAGTCTGTAGTATATTTTCCTATTGAATAAAGCCATTGAAGGCCTAATAATACATGTGTATCTACCACATCCACTACATCAAATGAATCTGCCATCTGGTAGTTGCCTAATGTGACATTCAGTTTTGGAATCCAATAGTTACACTCCATGCTAGAGTTTTCGGCTACTACTACAATAAATCCCTCAAAATTCTTTGTCGAAATACCTCTCTTAGCCACCCATGCTGCATCAATGAAATTGTGGGTTGCTCCTCCATCAATTAATACTCCTACTTTGTGGCCCTGTACTACTCCTCTGACCCTAAGAGTGTGAAACCTAGGTACCCTGGATAATGTAGCAATCACTCCCTCTGGTGTATCCCCTTGGAGTGACTCCTCTTCCGCTGCCCGCAATTCCTCTGTTGTTTCCTACTCGTAGTCCTTCCCATCACTGTCTGAATATACCTCTATGTAGTGGGATTTGGCCTTTCTTGAGCACCTGTGTCCTGGAACCCATAGCTCTTGACAAGTAAAACACAACTTCCTCTATCTCAAGTCTTTCCTTGTGTCATCATCTAACCAAGTTTTCTTCAGTATGTCCGGTTAAAAATGTTTCCTATCCTTGTCTCTAACTAGGAATTTGGTATTGAGAGGAAACCGGTTCTTCGGGACTGAATCATGGACATCTATGGATCTGTTAATCGCATCCTGTAAAGTGGGGGGTTTATAGGCTTTCACCCATCCTCGTAGTGGTTCTGCCAAGGGCTATGTGAACAACATAGTTAGCTTATTCTCTGACACATCAGTCACCATAACAACTACCCTCTGAAACTTTGAGATGAAGGCCTTGGTGCTACCTGTCTGCTTGAGTTGAGCCAATTCTCTAAAGTGTATCTCCGAGTATATCCTGTCAAACCGCTCCATGAGCATCTGTGTGAACTCACTATAGGAGCTAATGGTGTTGTGACCCAATGTCACTAATCTGTGGTACCACCATTCACAAGCTTCTCTGTTTAAGTGTAGTGTAGCCAATTTAATGGCATCTGTCTTTGTCATGAAGTTGAGTTGGAAATAAGTATCCAACTTCTGAACCCATATCCTTGTTGAACCTCCGTGAGCCCCATCAAAGTTTGGGATGGTCAACCTACCCAAGGTTTTCTGCAACTCATAATTATGATTGAATCCCTTGTTGAAATTTCTGGGCCTGTTTCCACTCTTCATGTTGCAAAAATCTGAAAAAGACACAGCTGCATGAAACTCATCCCCTAAGTCCCTGTATTCCTGCAAATAGGCCCCAAAGGGTTCACTAGGCTCCACCTGCATGACCGGACCTGCTACTGCATCTGCCAAGAAGTGAGGCATAGTAGGCCTACTGGAAGGTCTGTTATATATGTGGGGTGTGTTCTGCATATTGGTGTATGCATGCTTCCCACTATTTCTTGTAGACCCTCTATCTACCGATGAGAGAGGTGTACTGATATTACCTAGTTCTGGTTTCACCGATAATCTGTTGATTGCATTAAGTACGTTCTTTTGCCCTTTGGCTAGGTCTTGCAATGCGCTTACTAGGTTGTGAAACTCCATCCCATCCTTATCTTCTCCTATTCCTTTTCCCCTGTCAGAGTGTATGCCTGTTGGGTCCATGTCTGAGTTGGTATCTTCTAGTTATATATCCTCAAATTCCTTCATGTACCTACTCTTCCTTCTCCTTTAGGTTACAAAAGTGTCTTCCTCTGTATTCATCTACTTCTCATGTTCAAGTCCACAGCTGGCAAGGAACATGCTCTGATACCACTATAATATCCCAAATACTGATATTCTCTAATGTTATATTGTAGTGTTGACTCCCACACTCAATCTTATACAAAAATACGAAATAGTTGTGCATGCAAACTTACCATGCGAAAATGCCCTAAAATGTAGATAAATTAGGGCTAGGGTTTGTAGAGAGAAATTAACACTTACCACTGAGATTTCCAGCTGATAGTGACTCCAGAGATAGTTGTACGCATAAAGATCCGGATAGGTGGGCTAGTAGTGCTTCTTTCCTCGGGTGTTACCGCCCCGCTATACCGTAAGCACCCTCCAGACTGAAGGTGACGTTTTTGTAGGAGGAGAGGTTAGATCAGACTGAAAATTTGTGGGCTTGTTCGTCTGTTGATGCTGGAGAGATAGTCTGTCACATGCATAGGTTTGGAAACCTCTAAGTGTCCTAGTGAATTGATCTATGGTTATGCTGCTCACTCACCCCAAGCTCTCTGTTTGCTGATAGCTGCTCTCAATGAGCAAATTGATGGCTGATAATCACTGTATGCTGTAGGATAGGCATGCTGAGAAAGAGGAAGTTGACATGCAAAGGAAAGACTGGGTTTGGTGGTCCCAATGAATCCTTCTGTGGTTTCTCAGCTACTTCCGTCTGCAAAACGTGGATCTACTAATAACCCTTCCGAATGTGCTGGAGTTCCGAATACTGAATTATATGATGAATGACATGGATAAACTTGTATGATCTATCACAATAAGAGGCTAGGGCAGATATCTCACTACCAAACCTTCGCCAACTGAAGACACTGTCTGCAACCCCAACTGTCGCGGCTGCACGCTGTGCTGCTGCTCAAAACTCCAAAATTAATCAACAATAATAATATATATTCTCTTTAGTTCAATCACCCTCTTAAATAGAACTTCATGCGCTTTTAGGGTTTGCATGTCACTTCTAGGGTTTACACTTCGCATTTGCATGCATGCAATTTTAATTTGTCGTTGACTTTTAAGCCTTAAGAAAGAAGGCTTCTTTTATCCGACTGGTGACTTAACACTAAATGAATGTCCTTTTCTGCTCTAAGTATCGAATGTTCTTATTCAATTCCCTCTCATGCAGTAGCCGCTCGAACCTATGGGAATCAAGTAGGTTAGCGGGTGTTTTGGATGCTTAATTAGAGGGGGACATTACATTTTTCTATATGATAGAGGATTTATTTTCTTAAATCATATTCAAGACAACAACTTAACCACTGCTATACAACAAGCTTGGCTAAATGCATCCCATATTGGTTTCATAGGTGGTGATGCCATCATATGGGATAACTACATACATAAGTCGAAGGAATGCAAGATTCACCGCAACAATTAGCCCGATGTTATGCTATGGACCAAAAATCCGACATGTGCTCACTATAGACCAAAGATTGGTTATCAGGTGATCAAGGAGGAAGAGGATTGTCCAGGACTAGAATGGTGGCAACCTACCATATGGAAAATTCAATGTCCTCTTAAAAACATTATATTCCTATTGCTCACATTAGCTGGCAAAATCCCTGTATGGGACCACATTTCAAAAATCATGGGAATGGGCCTGAGTAGATGCTCCCTTTGTCAAACAAGCTTAACATTGGCATATGCTCCTACTTCAAAAGAGACGTGGAAATATGCATCCTTGGCCTTGGGTACATAATTGATTTGGGAGGGACAGGTCTTTGAACACATCATCAAGAGATGGTTATTCAATCCTACTACATGTGAGTATCGAGCACTCCCACTACTCTTGATGTGGGTGCCATGGCTGGAACGCAATAAGAAGATTTTTCATAATATTTATACCCCGAACATGCTTATGTTGCAAAAAACCTTCCTATCCTCCGACATTTTCCATATAATCAACATCCAAAGCAACGTATTACACATCCCGCTCCAGAGATTGATCTATCCACTCCTGGGTGCTACTTTGACAGAGTTGCATAATGCAGACCATCTATGGTGCCTTCAGAGGAATTGTTTATCTATCGGACAACCACCATTTCGTTCTCTCAGCGGGCCTTGCCTTGGAATCCAACAACATGGCAAAGATTAGAGTTGTTATTATGGTCCTCAAACTTGCACTCTTCACTGGTTGCAACTTTTTACAATTACTTGGTGACTCCATTTTGGTGATTGAATGGTTATCACATAATAGAGTTCCTAAGAATATTTACCTAAAACATCGAGGAAATTGCCAGATTATTACCTCACTTCCAAAAGATCTCATTCAACCACACTTATAGAGAATGTAATCATACAACGGATAAACTCTCCAAACAAGGTATGTCGCTACCTGAAGGTACCTTTTTTGCATGGGAGAGTAACAACGACACCATTAAAGAGCTCGATCGAGGACCCATCTTGCATGTCTTTTTCTTTTTTTTTTACGAAAACGGATATAAATTTATTAAAAGTCTGGCAAAAAGACTGCCTGGTTCTTACAGTACATATTCCAGTATTATATACTGAACTTTCTCTTCATCTTGCTGCCTGTGACAAAAGATGAGCATGAACTCATCTGGAAAATCAACTTCAAACTTAAGGCTTACAAAATGCAGCGGGCTAGCAGCTTTATCCTTAGGGAATCCTATCATTTGAGTTTTCTCCATTAATTATCAGCTGGCTTTTATTCAGCAGAGTTCCCTGGTTGGCTTCAGCATCCGCCAGGCTATTTAGATGCCTTAAAACATGATAGGCTTTGACAGTTCTGAAATGAGACAAAAGGAGGAGAATTTTCCTATGAATTTGGATGAGATTGATGTTCGATGGCTTCTTCTTGGAGCGTAACGCTTTAATAATTAATCTAGAGTCGCCAAAAATAGTGAGCTTTTGAATATTCAGCTTTCTCGCTTGATTTAATCCCTGCCACAATGCTAGATACTCAGCCTGATTATTCGAGACGAGACCAAGTCCCCAGGCGTAGGACAGATGGAGATTTCCGGATGGTTCAAGAATGATGCCTCCTCCCCCAGCTTGACCGGGATTCCCTTTCGAGGCCTCGTCAAAGAAAATACACCATTCGTCAAGAGCTGATCTCCATTTAATAAATTCCTGTTCTTCAAGCCTAATTTCCCAATTCGCCTTTTGAGGAGGATTGCTGGTATCATTGCTTTGAATATTCAGATGAAAGTCCTTCACCCAACGCTCTTCTTCAGCAGATAGGGAGGTCGTGTTGCTTATTCCAGGCTTACAATTTAAAGCTTCTGATAACATGATTTTAGCTTTTACAGCCACTTGAAGAGGGAGTCTACTGGTCTCTTTAAAGACTCTATTGTTCCTTTCCAACCATATTTTCCAGCATATGAATTTAGGAATCCACATCCACATAGTCTTGAGAAGGTTTTTTCTGCTTAAATTAAAGGGAGAGAGGGAAATCCAGCAGCTAATAAGTTCCGTAATTGAACCAGGCAAGGTGACAGCGATGGGCTAGAGCATGGCTTTCCAGACTTCCTTGGTGAAGTCGCAGTAGATGAAGAGATGCTCAGCAGTCTCCTCAGCGCAGATACAGAGTGGGCAGCGTGATGCCAATGCCCATCCTTTTTTCCTGAGATTGTCAGTGGTCAGAATACCATTATGGAGCACAGTCCAAATAAAAATATCAAATTTTGGAATTGACTGAAAATTCCAGAGGGCTTTCCACGGAGTTGGATTTGGAGGGACACAGGGAATCTCCAGAATTGCAACATAACCATCATCAGCAGTATAAATTCCAGATCGAGAGCCCCAGCCACGTTTATCTCTTGCTCTGGCACTTATGGGCGATTTCCCCTGAAGGAGGTCCAACAATTTCAGCGCTTCCTCCTGAAGCTCGATTGGGTAATCTCCCAAATTCCACCTTTCCCAGGCTGCGTTTTCATCACTTCCCCAAGATGAAATGTCCCACAGGGTTCTGCAATTGTTGGCATTGAGCCAAGCTTTGATATTTTCCAGATCGTGAACACCATGAAGAGGTTGATCTCCAAGTATAGAGTCATCCCAAATTTGAATTTTTTCTCCATTACCAGGGATCCAGGTGAGCTTTGAGGTGAAATACGGGAGAGCTTTTTTGCAGAGCGAGAAGATTGGGGACCCTTTCTGCACTTTTGTGTCCCTTTCCAAGCATCTTTCCTTATCTCCTTTGAAGTATTTTTTCTTGAGAATTTGTTTGCTCTAGGTTCTTTTCCCAGTAATCATGTTCCAGAGAATTTTGCCACCCATGGCAAGGTTTTGGATGGACACATCTCTGATTTCAAGGCCCCCCTCCATTTTAGACTTCGTGACCTTGTCCCAGCTCACCAGATGCAGCTTCTTTTCATTGTTTCTGCCACCCTCCCAGAGAAAGCGACGGAGCAGCTCAGTAATCTTGTTTGTAATGGTCTTGGGAGCAAGGAGGACTGAACATTGATAGATAGGAAGGCTGGCAAGGACAGAGTTCATCAAGATTACTTTACCTGCTTTGTTGAGCCATTTTGCTCCCCACGCATGGATTTTTTTTTTAGCTTGTCCAGCAGGGGCAGCCAGTGAATAATTTTCGGGGAAGCTTTAAAAATTCGAATGCCCAGATAAGTAAAGGTATCCCAAGTTGTAAGGCCTTCCATTTCTAGAGTACGAGATATCTCCAGCATTTCCCGGGAAGAACAATTCCAACCAAAGATCTTACTTTTATGATAATTTATTTCACTTCCGGAGCTGTTCTTGTAGAGGTCCAGTTCTGCTTTGAATTTACTAGCAGTATTGAGGTCAGCTGCACCCAATAAGAGAGTATCATCCGCGAACAGGGCGTGATTGACATCCTTAACCTTTGGAACAATTCTGATGCCTGAAAGAGATCTGTTTTGGAGTTTTCTGTTCAGTTGGAAGCTTAGAACAACAGCTTGGAGGACAAAGAGCACTGGGGAAAGAGGGCATCCTTGCCTCAGGCCTCTTGAGGCCCTGAAGAAGCTGGTGGGACGTCCATTAACCAACGGAGTGATCCAAGGGGCAGATATGCAAGCTTTAACCCAGCCTATAAATTTCTGATTGAACCCAAAGTTGCTCATGACTGCAAAAAGGAAATCGTGCCTAACTCTATCAAAGGCACAAGCCAGATCCAGCTTTACTACCATGCCTTTTTCCTTTTTCCTGTAGCTGGAGTGAATGGCTTCTTGGACAAGGATAATATTGTCCAGAATTTGTCTACCTTTCACAAACCCGCCTTGATTTTTCGGGATCAATTTTGGCAGGAATTTTTTAAGTTTGTTAGCCATTATTTTGGTAACAATTTTATACCCCGTGTTACAAAGGGAAATAGGCCTAAATCTGCTGAAATTCCTGGCTCCTTTTTCTTTTGGAATAAGTGCCAAGAATGAGGAATTGGTGCTGCCCCCAACTTGGAGCAGTTCTGAGCCTTCTTAACCATTCTGTACAAGTCCGATTTGATGATGTCCCAACAAGAAATGTAGAACTGGGCTGTAAATCCATCCGGCCCAGGAGCTTTGTCTGGTTCCATGTTAAACAGGGCTTTCTTGATTTCCCGAATACTTACAGGGCTGTTCAGCAGCTGGTTATCATCATCATTGATCAAATTTGGAACCTCTGATAGAGGGTAGGACTTTGGATCCACCGGATCCAAATCCAGAGCAGAATAAAGGTTCTTGAAATAATGATGGGCAGCCTCCTTGATTTCATTGAAGTCTGTAATAACTTGGTCTTGCATTTGAATTTCATTAATGGAGTTGTAGATTTGCCTGGCCTAAGCTTGCTTATGAAAAAAAGTTGTGTTTTTATCTCCAGCTTGGAGCCAAAGCGTTCTTGACTTGGTTCTCCAGTAGATTTCCTCTTCTCTACAAGCTTTGTGGTAATTCCTCTGAAGATCAGCCTCCTGATTAAGCAAGGCAAGAGTGACCGGGGCCTCTTCCAAGACAAGCTGGTGTCATTCTAGGGCCCTCTAAGCTCTTTTCCTTTCATCTGTGGGGGATCTTAGGCCTTTGGCCCAAGCTTTCAGATCAATTTTGAGTCTTCTGAGTTTACTTTCCCAGACATAGAAGGGGGAACCATAAGCAGGATCTTTCCAGGAATTGGACACAATATCATGGAAGCCTTCCAGATTGACCCAGATTGGGCTGAACCTAAAGGGGATGGGGCCTAACTTTTTCCCGAGATAGAGGGAAAGTGAGATCGGCTTGTGGTCAAAAGTATAATGCGGGAGTATCTTGGAGGACGCCATGAGTCCGAGAGTAAGGAAGGAGGAATGAATAAGGAAGCGGTCTAGGCGAGCAACTATATGGCCAGGCCCTATCCTTTTGTTGGACCAAGTAAATTTCCCATTGTCAGGGATGATGTCTTCAAGATCCCAATCCAGCATCAGATCTTCCACCCATTCTCTTGCGGGGTCCCGGATAATCGATCCCCCTCTTTTCTCGGCCAAAGCCAGAGTAACATTTAGATCCCCGGCAACTATTAAGTTTTCAGGGTTATGCTGGGTAAGAAAAAACTTTAAGGATTCCCAACATTCTTTTTTCTCTGCGTGCAAGACAGGAACATACATATTAAAAATACTTACAGGGTGGCCGAAGTCTTTGTGGAGCAGCTTGGTGAATAACCAATGAGTGGTTCCTTCTTCTTCTACAAGGTCGAGCTTTGAAGAGTCCTAGAACGTTGCCAGGCCTCCCGATGCTCCTCGAGCGCTCACAGCCCTGCCCGAGCATTTTTTCTAGAACGAGTTACTTGCTCGGAGGAGAGCCTCCTCCTCCAACTTCGTCTCCTGGATTAGGAGGATTTTCGGCATCTTTGCTCTTACTAAATTCCTTATGGCTTCTTCTTTTATGGTGCTGCCTAGTCCTCTGCAGTTCCAGGAGATGTACTGCATTATTTACCTGGTTGAGGGGGATGGCCCCCTTTCGGGGTTTTCCCAAGTTTCATTCCGGATCTGGTGTTCATCATTTATGGTATGGTATGCTGTGAGCCTTGGACCACGTCCTTATAGGACTGCTCTTCCCTTCTTTTCTTCTCAGTTTTCCATCCCCGCTTTGGTTGGTTTGGAGTGCCTGACGGGCTGCTTACTTCAGTGTCTCCTTCCTCTGATGAATCAGCTCCTGTCTCTGATCCTAGACTTATGGGTTCCTTTGACAGGATGGGGATAGCAGGGTTGGGGGCTGAGATGATTGGGCCATGTGATGCCCTAGCTTCTTCTTTTTCTGGAGCGCTGGTAGAAGTTTGAGCTACAACAGGGGTTTCTTGAGGGTTGGGTTTTGAGTTGCCTCCCTTTGGAGGTTCCTGGGTCTCTTTATCCTTGCTTTTGGTGCTATTAGGGGTTTTCCCTTTCCTGACTTTCTGCCAGCCTTCCGTATCTTCTTTCCCCTTTGCCAGTTTGGGGCAGTGCCTTTGAAAGTGGTCGTGCTCTTGGCAGTTCCTGCACTTGAATGGCAGGTGCTCGTAGTCCAGTTTTTGATAATGGGTCCAAGATCCAACTGTTAAATTTACTGCCTCCGGGAGGCCGGCTTCGAGATCCACTTCAACACAGATTCTGGCACATGTGTATTGTCCTTTGTTGTCGGCTTTATCAATGAAGCGGCCGATTCCATTCCCTATTCTCTGTAATGACTCGTAGTCCCAGCAATGCACCGGGAGATTGGGGAGTCTGACCCACACCGACACCTCTTTGGGAAGATCGACCTTGGGGTCAAAGTCCGGCGTCCATTTGTTCAAGTAAAGGCCCTGCGTCCCCATGAAGTAGGGGCCATTTCTAAAAATCAAGTCTCAGTCTTCTTCTGATATGAATTCGAAAACAAAGAATCCTCTTCCAACGGGGTAGCAAGTAACTCCATGTTTTAGGTTGGACTTCCAGTTCCTCTGTATCCAGTCATCTGTGGTCTTGGTGGAGGGCCATAGCCCCATGAACTGACCCACTAAACCTCGCTTGGCCAGAGCCAAAGCTATTTTCATTGGTTTTTCTTCAGGAAGGGCGATTTCAGGAATTTCCTCCAGTTTTTTAATGAATTTCGGGATCTCCGGGACAAAAGACTTCTTCCCTCTGCTAGAAAGGAGCCTCTTGAAAGCATCCTGGTCAGAAATTGGAGGAGGGGGGGGGGGGGCGGCCTCCCCTCCCCCAGGCGCCGCCATACCTGCACACAATCAGCAACTCAACCCTAGCGCGCAGGCTCAGCAGAAGAACGCGATACATCCCTTAGGATCTCCATCTTGCATGTCTTACTATGTGCTATTTTTTGTATATTTGTGGCATAACTTGTATCACACTATAAATGAAATTTATAACAATATATGATTTTGGAAGTATCATTACATGATAGGCTACAAAAATATAAATAGAATAACATACTATATGGATACAAGAATGATTGTTTTATCTGTAAGGCTGCCATAACCAAGGAACAATATGGCCTTTGAATTTATATAATTCGAGATGTGAATTTTTTTTCTTCCCTGTGGAAACAAATACTAGCCTCAACCCATACTTATAATACTATATGGATGGGGTGTGCTTAGGGTTGTCTTAATCTATCCCTAACAATCACCCTTTGCCACTCTAACAACTTAAGGCTAACCATTACTGTTAAGTAGAGTTGTAGTTAACTAAACAAAATCAATTTAACCATGCTTAGATTGGTCATCTCTATTTCATACAAATTAATTATTCAATGTCGTGTTATTAATTAAATTAAATAATACCTAATTTTGATTTACTTATGACGATAGTGATGTTTAAAGAAAAGAAACTAAATATTCTTCAAAATATCATTTTCATATTAAAATATAGTAAAAAAAGAAATAATAAAATTACTATCATTTTCTTATGTTTTCATTCCATTAAATATTCTATATATTGATATTTCAAAATTTAAAATCAAAAAATATATATAGATAGTCCCGTATGGACTTACACCATTGATCAAAGTCATTTTTGTGCTAAATGCATCGTCGAAATACCTATGACTACATATTTATAGCCTTCCTTCAACATTTTAAAGATAAAATATTATTAACATCCACTTAAGATAAAATATTATTAACATCCACTTAAGGTCTCCACTATTAAAACTTAAGGTCTTAAATGAACTTTACATCAAAATTATAGACCTAAAAATGTCTCCACTATTATAACTTAAGGTCTTAAATGAACTTTACATCAAAATTATATGGATGAAATTTGAGTGGCTCCTCTAAATTGATGTTCAGTAACGGTATCCTCTTGCAAAAGAAATACTTCTTTGGATAGTTATTATTTATCCCCCTTTTTAAGATAACTCACATCTTCGAAATCTTGAAACATAAGTATATTAAGATAGATATTTATTTCATCGAGAATATATATAACCAAAAAGTGCTTCCCACTTATTAACTCACTTCTTCATCCTTGTCTCTATCCACCCACTCATAGATTGTATGGTGAACATTTTCTTGATCTCCACTTAATCTAAGGAGAGTCTAAGGAGAGTGGTGCTACTTTGGTCAATTAGCCTCAACCCAAGTTTCTAAAAATGCATGGATGGAGACTGCATGGGTTACATTGAATTAGCCCTATCAATCACCCTTTGACCCTTTAGCAACTTAAGGCTAATAAGTGGTGCTAAGTTGAGTTGCAGTTATCTAACCAAAAGCAATTTAGTTATACTCATTCGTCGTCCTTTATTTCATACAAACTAATTGTTTAAAAGTGAAATAACTTTTGTGTTATTAAACAATACCTAATTTTGACTTGTATATGATGATGATAGTGTTTATAACAAATAAAGGAATTAAACTAAATATTCTTCAAAATATCATTGTATATTTAAACACAGTAAAAATGAAAATACAAAGATCGCTATGCTTTTCCTGTGTTTTTACTCCATGAATTTTTTTTATATATTCAATATTTTTGAGTTTTAATCAAAATATGAATAATCAAACATGTATGGACTCAACACAATTGATCAAAGTCATCATTGTACTAGTTACATCATCAAAATACCTATAGCTACACAATTCTATAATTCCTTGAGCATCTTAAATATGCTAATTCAATTATAACAATATTCTTCAAACCTAAAAAGGTACCCACTAGTAGAACTTAAGATCTTAATGACCCCTTCATAATAATTTATATTTATCTATATTAGATGATTAATATAGGACTTTCTATGTGGATTTAAGGAGAGTTTCTCCTCTAAATTGATGTTCAGTTAAGGTACCTCTTGCAAAAGTAAGGCTTCTTTGGATAGTTTATCCCTTTTAGACTTGAATTCCCAACGAATATGATTGAAATAGATATCAACAGTGTATCAACAAAAGTACTTTTACCTCGTGGACCTATGACATAATGGGCAACATGCTTACATTATTAATGTTGTGATGTTGCTTGGTGCAATCTATCAAAATATTTGATCTCCAATTGGATGATGAAGCCCTTTTCCCTTTCTTATTTTCAACAATGGTTAGAGACAACTCAGCATAATCATTAGTCCCTTTTCCAATTGCATACCTTAGAAAAAATAACGAGAAGTATCAATGAAAAGAACCAACCCTACTTCACAAATACATGGAGTTATTTAACAAGCTCCATCAAAGAAACCCCATGGATTCTCTTAATCAATACTTGACATCTATAAGTATGTATTATTTTTCTCTTGGGAATTCCTTATGTTTCCATCCATGGCCAATCTTATCCTATGTGCTACTTGAGAGGAACAAATCCTAGAAAAAAATCTAATTTGTAGCCATACGAATCCCATAATAATACAAACAATGGAGATCCCCATAAACAACGATAGCCTTGTTAGTTACCTAGTCCAACAAACAATCCTCTAAAGTCCCTTATCCCATTTAATCTTACCCATTGTAACCTTTGTGACCTCCTACCATACAACTCTAGAGAAGGTGCAGGACACAAATAGATGATAAATCGTTTATTCACTCATCTTACAAATAATGCACCTACTAAGTCTGACCCAGTTCATTTCTATCCATTATCCCGAGTAAGGATTAAATGTTATGACACCAACCACAAAATGATTTTATTTTTAAAGGACAAACTAACTTCCAAACTCTATCTAAGTTTAAATCCTCCACCACCATACTCTATCTAAATTTAAATGCCTCCACCACCATACTCTATCTAAGTTTAAATCCTCTTATATTCGTGTTGCATATCCCAACTTTATAGTATACTCTCATGATCCCATATTCTTAGATCATGTAAGTTGCTCCTCCTCTTTTGTCAACTTTATAACACTATTAGAAATCATCTTAACATGTTGTCTCTGTTCCTATACCAACTCTACCTATGAACTAAGAATATCATCTATCCACCATCCTTATAACCAAATGTTTCTTACACTTCGAAGATTTACCTCTCCTAGGTAGTAGACCCCTTGATCATGTAAAACTTCCATCAATCCAACAAAGCCTTCGATATTTTGTCATTGCATTTAACTCCATTATAGGGACCTTCGCCCATCCTAAACTTGTCGTCATTCCCAAATTTTCGATCAACCTAGTTCCCAACTAGGGGAAAATCCTTGACCAAGGCTTTCCAAACTATTGAATCTCCTTGTTAGTGTTTACTAAATAGTCCAAACCACTCTTTCATGTTCATGCCCTTGAGGTGTTTTGTTTTCATAAATATATTCCAAATACTTTCGTAATAAATTAATCCCCATTGCAAGTCCTAAATTGAATATATATACATTTTTCAACCCCTATCCCCCAAAATCCTTTGGAGATTCCACTCTTGTCGACTTGATACGTGGTATACGTTCCTTGTTCCTCTTACCATTCCACTAAAAACTAGAACACTTCTATATGATCTTACTAAGTATTCCTATTGGAATATTTGTTATTGATAACCAATATACAAGAATGCTCTCTAAGACTGACTTATCCAAAAATTTATTCCTTCTCATGTTTGCCAATGGCTACAAAATACATAAATGATAGATCTTACTTTATTATATAACCATATCCAATCATGATGATGATAATCGTTTGGTTTTAAAAGAAGCCCAATACCATTACCTCATGGTCTTGAATATAATAAATAATTTTTTTCTCGAGTCTTGATGTTTTCTATCAATTCATGGAATAAAGGAGAGGATCCATTCATAACTAGCAATTGTACCTAGGGGTGCAATAAAAGAACGCCGTGTTGCAAGTTAAGCAAGGAGATGTGGACATATACAACAAGACATTATATTCTTCACATAATCGGCCATTACATTATCAACATGTATTCTTCTCTCATCCAAATGAGAATGGATTGTTAGTTTTTGTAGTTCTTATGTTACAATCAAGTAACATTGCATAAATTTATGGATCTATCTACTATCTTGTTCCTTATACTAATGATTGTCAAATTCCAATTTATTAATAAAATCTGGTTTTTTGTATCCTTATCTTTCTTAGAGTTTATACAAATTTTATACTTGCAGAATAACTATAATTTTCGAATACTGTTCTGTTCAAAATAAAAGTTATAACAGTTTCCTCATTGACAGATGCCAACCATTATCTATCCACCCTTGAAAATTTGATCCCCTAATAATTGCACTTGGAAAGTTGAGGTACAGACTACCCATGTATTGTTGAAAAAAGCTCTGAAGTAAGTGTATAACTAAGACATTTCTAAAAACCCCTGATATAGCTCTATACCAAATAATATTGAACTTGACAAAGAAGAAAAGAACAAATGATGTGGTTTACTTAAAAGTCTAAATGCACAGAAGACAAGACTTTCTACTAAATATGAGTAAATCATGAAAGTAAAATAACTATAAAGTATGAACATAGAGAGGGATAAGATTCATACTCTTCGTAGCAAAGTAATGAATAGGACCATGTTAGCTCAATTATTCAATAAAAGAGAGTTACTCAAATAAATTAATACCTAGGGGTGCAATAAAAAAAGGCCGTGTTGCAAGTTAAGAAAGGAGATGTGGACATATACAACAAGAAAGACAATTTGGAGTGTTGAACCACAAATTTTAGTAAATAAAATCATCATTGTTGAGGACCGGCTTAGAAATTAATACGAAGAATGTCTGCTCAAAGCAATTCTCTGACAAAGGGACAAATTGCAGAACAAATAATGGCCTCGAGGAGTTTAAAGAAGGAAGAGGGGAACTGCAAGTAATGCAGGCGCCCATGTTAAGACACTCAATTGGAATTCTTAGTTTGCTTTCTTAGGAGAGCAAACTGTTCTGAGAAAGTAGAAAACACTAAATTTTGCCGAGTCTAGTAAAGAACAGTCCTATATTTAAAAAGCATAATGTACTGAGAAAGTAGAAAACACTATTTTGCCGACTGCAGGAAAGAGCAGTACTATATTTTTAAAGCACTTGAGCTTAGCCCCGCTAAATTTAGGAAAAGCTAGATGTTTACACCTGAATTGAAGCATTCAATCTTCCCACTTACAAGAAATTAGGTCTTACTGAAGCAATGCATGTGAAGAGTATTTACTAATTAATTACTTTTCAAGATTTATTAATTATCGAGTGGAGATATAAAGCCATGCATGTGACTTAGTCTTTACTTTGGAGAAAAATATTTAGAGTTTATAATCATGTATCTAAGATATTTGTTTCCTTTTCAAGATTTAGTATATTAAAGACCGACTGTTTGATTATTTTATTAATTATGTAATTTGTTTTTTAGGAAAAAAATCATAATTTCTTTTCTATAAAATGAAAATTATATAGAACAGATGTATATAGATTCTATGGATCTATATGATATCTTTATCAAAATGAGGCCTTCATAACCTCTTGATACCAATCATATTTCCTGACTACATCTTCAGCCAAAAAGTAAAAAATGTCTCTTAATTATTGACTATTACACTTTAAATTCCTTCTACATACTGTATAGTGCAAGGGTACTAAACTATTCAAGGAAACTAGTCTTGAGCTATGAACAGAAAAAATATATGTATAACATTCAAAAGAAGAGTAGGCTCAAGCACTGTGGTATTGCTTTCATCCAGCACAATCCTTCTTTGACTTTTTATACCACCCAGCTGTTGGCAGCTACCAGCAAACCTTATTTGGAAATACTCATATGCCTGAGAATTAAGCTCTCGATACACATGGAAGAAAGAGATACAGTTGAAGGCTTCTACCATTCATTTCACCTGATCAAACTCAGGACTAAGAACCAGATTATTAATTTTGTATTTACCATTTATGACTACCTAGGAATCTCCAAAAACCTGTAACCTTTATCTACCGTTAGTTTCATTAATAATTTTAGAAACTGTGTAATCTACTTATCATCATATCAGATGGAATAATGAATATCATTAGCAAATGGAGATATAATGAGATGCACATGAAGAGTTTTAAGACACTGGAGAAAAGGACTAGAAGTTTAGGCATGTACCTAAGTTGGTTGCCATTTAATAAAGACAGAGCTATTTTATTAAAAACTATCTTGTCAAACTTGAGGTGTTTCATTGAGGAGGTGTGTTTTTATTGTCCTTCTATCAAAAAATAAATGTCCCTCATCTGTAAAACAACAGAGAGTCTTAGAAAACGTAAAGCTAGTGTGCCACTACAACTTTATAGAAATCAATTGTAATAAAAGATCTTATTGCAACTATGTTACAAGTTGATCCATACGGTTTCCCATCTATAATATTGAAAAAATCGAAGTCAACAAATACTAGGAACAGATTTTCAAAATCTAAAATCAAAGGATTAAAAAAATCAACAAATAATACTAAAAGCAACCCTGCAAAATATTCTTAGAAAATGGATGTTTATGGAATTAAAGTAGGTCTATCCTTTAGTCTATAGAGCCACTCACGGACTCTAGAACGTCTCTATAAACTTATTTGCAAATCCCTGCATCAAAATAGACAATAGAGTCACTGTTGCTAACGAGATTTTGAGAGCTAGATTCGAATAGCCCTTATATCGATAGGCCTGTAATTGTAATGGAGGAAATCCCTCTTACAGAAAGAAAACTACATATATTCTAGCATGCTTGTAGTTATAAATAAAACTGGTGTTCAAATCCTGGTGAAAATGAACAAGAAGAAATCTCAGATGAATACCAAAATTTAAACAGTAGAAGAAATTTTAGATGAATACCAAAATTTAAACAATCATAAAGAAGGGCTCCTCTTGTAATTATCAACAAAATTAGGGTTCAAATCTGTCGACAATGAATTATAATAAATTTCAAATGGATACCAAAATTTAAGCAGTCATAAAGAGGAACTCCTCACTAACAGCAAGAACTCCAACATCAAAACTTGATACAAATTATTCTAGACGAGAGTTTGAGCACCAAAATGTGATTCAAACAATTTTATGGAGAATATAAAGCAGAGTGCCAGACATTTCTCTACAATATATGTGATTTTCTCTCTCATCTTTTAAACTTCAATGAGCTAATTGAAGCAACATATAAAGATTGGAAAAAATTGGGGCCGAAATATAGGGAACGTGTAATAATATAAAACCCTCACTTAATATGAGCTAAGTTTCACGCTTAATGTACTGCAAATACTTGAGCGGATTCTAATTAAACCTTCACAAAAGTTCAGGACAATATACATGAGAAAACTCAACTTAGGGAACCCATAGGACAGCTTTGCAAGACGATCACCATTCTTGAGGACCGGTGGGGAAGCAAGAGAAATAAAAGGTCCCCATACCTTCTTGGGTGAACCCGGGTCGAGCATAAGACGTGGAAACAATTTCAACTATTAGAATTGAGTTTGGAAAATTTGGCAAACGGATAAACTCATAAAATTTTGGATATATCAAGAAAAATCAGAGATATTTGCTTTGAACAACCAACTGCGTATCTGAAGATCCATTCCTGCCCCCATGGTTTAGGGGGCATTAAGTAGAAAAAATCAAACCCCTTTCCCTCAAAAATCCATGGTCCGGGATCCTTCTTCTCCTCTCTGATATTCCAAAGCCGGACCATGCAATCACTGTAATTACATAAAAAAAACAATAAATGAATGCTATCGTTCCAAGGAAAAAAAAACTCAAAAACCATGAGCATAGAAAAGGAGATCATCAAAGACTTGATGATGCTCAGGTCTCAAACATATCTCTCTGCGTAATAGGAACTGACGTTCTCAGTTTATCATAGCAAAGATCAAACAACTGAAATCGTTAAAGGTGCAGAAAGTTAAGGATTTTAGATGGTGAAAGTTATGATCACATATTGATTGTGAAGGTTTGTCCGCAACCACATATGAGTCGCAACATACTATAATCCCTATAATCCCTATGCCAATGGACAACAAAAAGAAGTGGTGTCTCCTACCAACATAATACTGGTCGATTAATCCCTAGGTAACTATACTTTTCATCGCCCGGCCATCCCTTCCTCCTCTGTAACTCTGTTTTTTATTAGGCGACTTATAAATATGTTTCATGGCTCACAATTTCCTTCATCGCCGCCCCATCAAAACCATAATTTTTTCTTAGGCGCCCATGTTCTTGTCAAGTCTTCGAAGGGTGCTTATGAATTTGATTCATGGCTCACAATTTCGATCATCGCCTCCCAATCAAAGCCAAAGTTTGAGACTCAAGAGTGGATTCCCACAGCCAGTCCTATATACAGGCTGATTTAAGAAGAGCAAATCCAACGACATATCTTGCAATCAAAAGACACATATTCCAGCAGCAGAAGTTATGGGTTCAATCCCATCGACCCATTGCACAATATCAATCATATTATGATTTTGTTCTAAGAATCTAAATCTGACTGAATGGATTCTATTCTGAAATTCTAAAGATGGAATTCAATAATAACAAAAATTGAAGGCAGAGGAATTACAGTACCATGAACAGCTTGCTGCCATCATGGCCAGACTTGAGGTTCTCCCCAGCATGTTTGAGAGCTGAGCGCAGAGAGTGTAAGGCTTGCAGGATATTCTCCTGAGGAAGGGGGTCCTTCATTTCCCTGAGTTCTTCAAACATGGGTGTCAATAACTTGAGCCTTCTAACCAGATTGGCGGCTTCCTTCTTCAGATAATTCCTGCATTCCCCAATACCCGATATCTCATTCACCAATTCCATGCACGATTCCACAACCACAACATCCCCCCCATCTCCTCCTCCTTCCACCAAATCCATCTCCAAATCTGGCACCCCCATCACTTCTCCTGCCATCTCCGGTCGATGATCTATTGGAATCCCAATTCAAAATTTGAGTATTTGAGAAAACAAAAACATCAAAAAGACAGACATCCACTTCTTCCTTCTCGCTGTTCTTGTTGCTTCATGCAGCCAGAGTCCCCGGCCTGCGACTTCTTCATCTTTCACTGGACCTTAACACATGGTTAAGCTGAGGTCCCCTGGGCCATGCTGTCGTTGTCGGCCGACTCTACCCCTGGTTAGGCCATTTGCCTCTGCTACTATTTTTGACCATGTATTTATTTATTTATCCATCGGATTTGAATTTTTGTGGCCGTCGGATGGGTTCCCGATCATGTGGTCGAATACCAGTTCCTCCTCATTCACTACGTTCCCTCCTCGATACACTGTAACTTCCACTGTTTCAATCTTAAAAACCCAGAATACAGATCAATTCCTACAACCTACAAAATTAATCTACAGTTAACTACATATAAACACCTCTTCTTTTTCACCCCCTTCCCCACATCAAAAGACAAATGTCTTTAGGATTCCAAACTCTAAAACCCAAGACTAGTGTTAAACCCAATACATTTCTACATAATCAGGTGCCAAAACAAAAACCTTTCTATTTTCACCTCCAAATCCTACTGTTCCCGCTGTTTGCAGAGTAAAACCCTTAAGGAAGGGTTGAGGATCAATGACCAACAGGGTATATGAATGCCCCAAAGAATTTCAATGGCGATGGGATGGCCTTCATCATAGTTCTGAACCATTAGAATCGAGTTTTGAAACCCTAGGAGACCTAAAATAAGATGGGAGTGGGAAGAATTTGATGGCGGTTTGAATTCGTTCTTACCTAGAAAATAAACATTGTCGGTGTTGTTGAGGATCTAGACGGCTCGGATGCTACACCCAGGCATTCTACACAATAAAAACTTCAAGAAACTGTATGTCGGAAGGAATAGCTTGTCCTGAGCATCCTAAATTGACCTGGAACTCCTCTTCGGCGTGGACTAAGCATCAACTTAAACGTCCCTCTTTCCGAAGTTTTCTTCTGGTCAAAATCGTGCACGCAGTTGCAATACCAACGATTCAAAACAACAAACTTACCGATAGCAGCAACAACAATGGCGGACTGGACTGTGCAAAAACTGGATCTGCTGGATCTTATGCTCTCACCTCTGCGACTATTGCCTTTGTATTTGATGCTTCAACCACAACCACTACTGTGCACCGAACCTTGGCACCGACCTTGATCAATGATGGAGATTAATCGAATTGTCAGATGAAAAATATCGACGGATGGAAAAAAAATAGCATTAAATTCGGAGAGTAGTTTCCACTTGTTGAAACGCCTTACGGCGTAATTATGTTCTTACATCTTACTTTACAATATAGATCCATTAACTCTTTATATTTTTCTATTTCTTTAACAATACCATGGCCAAAAAAACAAAATATCATCTACAAAATGTAAATACTTGCAACTATTTTCCCTTTAAAATCTCATTTCCTTCTTTCATATTTAATGAGCATACCGAGTCTTTCAACCACTAATAGAAATAAGAAAGGAGATAAAGAATATACTTGCATGAGCCCTCTAAAGGCAATAAAGAACCTAAAAGAACACCCATTTATCAACACAACAAAAGATATCAATGATAAACATCCATAATCTAGTTTACTGTCTTCAAATTCATTTCCATGAATAATCAATAATTTGAGAAAAGTTAGTTCACCCTATCATATGCCTTTAACAAATCAATATTCATGATAACTACTAGAACTTGTGTGTTTTGATTATATGCATGCCTTCTTGTGTTATTCCCACAACCTCATTGTTTTGGTGATTGAAAAGAAGGGAAAACTGGCACAACTATATCTTGTTGGACAATTAAGAAGCGAGTCTGACTTCCATGTTTGATAATAAACTAATAGTATATTGATAGATGATGATAAAATATAACAATGAGGCTCGCCTTTATAAGGCTTGAACATGCATAGTGAAGGGTTATGCCCTTTCACCTTAGTAAATAATGATTTATTATTAATAATTAATATGTCATTTAAATATTCATAACGTTGCCTTCCCCTTGGGAAAACTTTGTCCTCGAAGCTTGATTTTTTCTAATGTCGTCCTTCACTCTGATTCTGTGTTGGTATTAGAATCAAACGATACTTCTTGTGTAGAGACTTACACTTCCTTTCCATTGATGATTTTGCACTGTATTGTATGATTGTTCCTACATTTATGGCATGGAGTCCAGTCATCACTGCATCGATGACATGTGTTTCTTTTTTTTTTTATACTATCAGAGTAATTGTTAGACGTTTTCGACCTATTTTCAATTTCATAGGCATATGCTTGAATTTTGTGGCATTAATGACCGGGTGACCAATTATTTTCACAATATCTACATTGTGTCTCTTTTCCTTACCGATAATTCTTATCGCGTTTTGTTTTTATTCCTTCCAATTTGCGTTCTGCTGCTTTTGCTTTATGTCTTGCCACTTCTATGTTAGGTATGTCATTCATCTTTAATTCTTTTTGGAGGTATGGTCTAAGACCCCCTAGATAGATTCCGAGTGTCTGTTTATCATGTAACCCAAATACTCATGTCGATAGGTATTCTCCCTGATGTGTGAATTCCTCAATGTTTCTGACCTATTGTAATCTGATAAGTTTACTGAAAAATTCATCTTCTGCGATTCCTTGAAACCTATTAAAAAATAATAATTTTTGAACAAGTTCCAAGTGTAGGCAAAATTGTCTCTCTTCCACCATAAGTACCAATTATAGGCATACCCTTCCATATGCATTGACACATATTTCACCTTCTCCTCATCAGATTGAATATTGTAGATGTCGAAGTACTCTTCCACTTTGTTTAACCAGGCAACGCATTGGTCTTCACTTCCATTGTATTTCGACAACTATATTTTTGCCTTAGGTGGGTACACTATGTAAGGATGATATTGGTTTCTTTTTTCTTTATGGTTTGATGGTGGCTCGAAGCTATTGGACGATGCATCACGACATATTTGAACTGCTTCATAGTTGGTGATGATTTTACCCTTTTCCTTCTCTACTATCTTACTGATAGCGTATATTTTGTTGTTTAATAGTGCCTCAATATATTGCAGTACTTTTGTTTCGATCTCTTGTTTAAGCGTCACATTATTAATCTTTATTTCTTTTTGAAAATCTTATTGATTCTTAGCGAGTGTTTCCTGCGTGGAAACATGAAATGAGGCATCTAACATGGTCTATACTAGGCATTGGTTTTTGTAACACCTCTATTAATGTATTATGGTTATGCATCATGGTGCTCAAGTTCGGTGTTATGGTGTTTATGTCTTGAGTCATGGTACTCATTTTTTCATCCAAGTTATTTTGTTTCTCGTTCATGATGTCCAAATTTTCATCTAGCCTTCTTTCTAGTACCATAAGAATTTCATCTTTTATTTCTTTCTTTAGCACCGTATTGTTATTTTTTATTTCTTCCTTCAAGCATTTTTGTTTAGCGACGAGGGTCTTGATGTCCTTCTCCAATTTCTCGATTTCGTCTTTTAATTCAACCATGGTCTTGGTGCTTGTATGTGGAGGTGTGTATTTGGATGTTATTTTGGCTTATGGAGTGAAGGAGAAAAATAAATAAATGAAAATATATAATAATATATAATATGATATATATATATAATTTATTATAAAGTTGGGAAATAAATTTTTTATTTAATAAAATAAATATTATAATATTATTGTATATAATATTTAATTTTTTATTAAAAATTGTTTATGTTGGCTGGCGGGAATGGAAACACGGAGGGGCGGAGGCGGGGAGATGGAGTAGTAGTAGCAGCGGAGAGTGGGGATGAGGGGGTCGCAGGGGTGGCACGGCGGTGGTTTGGTAGTGGAGCGCGGGAAGGAGGAAGGAGCGATGGAGGAAGCAACGCAGGCGGATGGAGCATGGGTGGAAGAGTATTGCGCGTGGTAATGAGTGGAGCATGGAAGTGTTAAGCAGGTATGGGTAGATAGATGGAGTGCAGCGAGTGGTGTAGAGAGAGGCGTGAAGATTAGAGGGTTGTGTGGGAGGAAATGGAGAGCGAACAGAGAGGATGTGCGTGGGGAGAGGGAAGGGCGTGAAGGGAGGTGGAGGGAAAAAGGTGGCATTGGTGTGGAGAACCGAGGGGGTGCGGAAGGTGGTAGGTAAGCAATGCGATGAGAGGACAACGTGATAGAGCGGGCAATGTGGAATGAAGGAGTTGGGGGCGTGAGGATGGTGGGAAGAAAGGAGAGACAAACACATGATCTGAATTCGAGCTCTAGTGAGTGTGTAGGGCTCAGGAGCTGATCTAGCTCTGATGCCAAATGGCACAAATGTATCTGGTTGCACAGTTAATAAGCGAGTCCAACTTCCATGATTGATAATAAAATAATAATATATTGATAGATGATGATAAAATATTATAATGAGGCTTGCCTTTATAAGGCTTGAGCATGCAGAGTGAAGGGTTATGCCCTTTCACCTTTGTAAATAATAATTTATTATTAATAATTAATATGTCATTTAAATATTCATAACACAAACTATTCTTTTTTTTCAGAGGAAAAAATACCAGTCTTTGTTATTCATAGGAATCAAAAGACATCAATTACAATTAAACATATGACGCTGTGAGTCACATCGCATAGAACATAAGATGAAAACAAACAGTACTATCAAAAAAATAAAGTCTGATCATAGCAGACTTTTCTCATCATCCCTGATAAATCAGGTCAGAAATACTGAGCAATATCGAAGATGGTCGTCAAACAGACATTCCAGAGCATAACCTTCTGGCAACATGGTCTCATAAAAAACCAAACTAAGATAATCAATCAAATGCTGATAGACAGAGCTGAAAAAACAAAATGCTCAGCATCACTAAAAAAGAAACAAATGGCCATGATTGATGACCATTCCATCCAAAGTCTCGGAGAAATTTCCATACCCCATTTCCAGATTCAATGCCTATTTAGAGAGACAATCTGCTAGCGAGTTATGCTCACGGAAGATGTGTTTGAAAATCACCGAAGGGACCAATTGGAGCATGGATCTAATATCATTACACCAGTGCATCAATGTAGGAACATCAAGTGCGGAGAGTCTGTTTATCCAAAATATAATAACCAAAGAGTCACCATAAATCAAATGCAAGGGAAGGCCCATCATCGAGCTCACCCTTAGGACTGCCTAGAGAGCCAATAATTTAGCTCGAGTGTTTGTACTGCTTCCAATACCCAAAGAGAAGCTGAAAAAGTGAGAATTATTCAGGTAAATTACAAAACCAAAGCCACCAATATTCTTTGCAGCAGCCCCATCGAAGAAAGCACAAGGAAAAACTTTCACCGGTTTACATCCAATGTGTCGAATTTTTTTAATTCTCTTTGGAGGAGTACACAGACTTAATAAACCTTTGACCTTGGAAATAAGATCAGAAACAACAGGTTTTTTTATTTTCAAATAGACAGCAGTTGCGAAGAAGCCATGGACCCCAGAAAATAAAGATTGGCAGGTATCTAAAGGAGGCTGTGCGCGCGAATGAACTATACCACTGAGCCAGAAAAGTCGAGACTGAACTATGCACGGGCCAAGAGAAACCAAACTTAGCCTCGAAATATGCTTTAATACGAACAGAGAAAGGATAAGTCAGGAAGAGATGGTAATTATCTTCTTCATTTTGCTCACACAGAACACATCTACTCGGCCCATGAAAACCTCTGCGTTGAAGCTGATCCCATGTTAATACCTTTCCTCTAGCCATGAGCCAAATGAAACAAGTAATTTTCAGTGGAATTTTTTGTTTCCACAGGAAAGCCAGATCAGTTTCATGAGATTATGAACAACTGTCAGCGAGAATACAATCGTAACCTTTTTCTGTAGTTATCGGACCTATGTATTTATTATTTGCCCAGAGGAGAGAGTCACATTGATTAGTAAGGCGAATTCTGCTAAATTCCAGGCCCCTGATGTAATTGTCCCAAAGTGATTTCCACTCTCCTCCCAGATCAAGTTCATCCGCCGTAAACCAATATCCTGCAACAGAGGAGGTGTGGTTCCATGCCTGGGCAAGGGTAACAATCCCATAGTCTTCTAAATAGGCTCTCAAGTCACTCGGCAGGATAAAAGAAGTGCCCAATCCAACCACAGGGTCCGCGCCCAGTCGAATGGCGGATCCATCACCAACATCCCAAAGAAGTCCTTTGCCAATCCACAGTAATGAAGAGAGAAAGCCTCTCCAGATAATCGAAACATTCTAGACTTTAAATCTCTTTTCCCTAAGCCAAGTATGTAGAGGCTTATTTTTCATGTATTTAACAGCTATGAGTTGGTGCCAAATGCCACTGCTAATGAGAGCGTGCCAGAAACTTTTCAATCTCAGGGTGAGACTGAAGCTGGGGAGATGCTTGATTCCCAACCACCAAGAAGAGTAGGACGCGGCAAAATATGCCAATCCACCAGATGAATTTTTTTATGTCTTATGGTAGAGCCCCAAAGAAAGGTAAAAATCAAATTTCTGAGTTTGTCTAGGACGGAGGAGGGGATAGGAAGAAGGGCCAACCAGTACACAGGTATACTAAACAGAACAAAGCGAATAAGGACTAAACGTCCACCCAAAGACAAAAATCGGTTGGTCCAATGAGTGATTCTCTTTTCAAACTTTGAAATAAGCCAATACCAGTCCTTAACAAGATACCCTGCTGGTTTAAGGAAGGATCCCAAGTAAACAAATCCCTTAGAAATAAAATCAGAACTGTAGGGGAGGAGACCATTAATTCTTCTGAGGAAGGTTTCATCCAGTCCATTATGAAGGAAACAAGATTTATTGATATTTATACTCATTCCAGAGGCCTCACAAAAGGTATCAAGGATGACTTTAAATACTTCCCATTCTTCATATGAACCCAGACCAAATAAGATCACATCATCTACGAAAAGTAAATGAGTGAGAGAAAAATTGGACGAGATTTTAATACCTTTTATTTTCCCAATCCTTTTGGCATCTTCAATCAGGAGGCTTAGACCTTCTATAACCAGGATAAACAATAAAGGAGACAAAGGGCATCCCTGCCTAGTACCACGAGAGGCCTGGAAAAAAGTAGATGGAGAACCATTCACAAGGACAGCAAAGTTTGCAGAAGAGACGCAGCCTAAGATCCAGTTCACCCCAATAAGAGGGACCCCTATTTGAATGAGAATCAAGCAGATAAAGATCCAATTTACACGATCAAAATCCTTAGACAAGTCCAATTTTAGAATGAGGGCGCATCTCTTATTGGTCTTAACAGAATGTAAAACTTCCTGCGTTATAGCAATAGGTTCAAGAATCTGACGATTCTTAAGGAAGCCAAATTGCTGCGGAGAAATGTATGAATCAAGGAAGGGTTTTAACCTCAGGGCCGCAATTTTAGAGATCAACTTGTAGCAGAGATTACAAAGGGATATAGGGCGGAAGTCAGCGAAGGAGATAGGCAAATCAACTTTAGGAATGAGAGATAAAAAGGTAGAATTAAGAGCGAGGTTCACTCTGCCCAAGAGCCTAGAACTTTCCACCATATTGACAAGAAGGGGGCCCAAAAGGTCTAAAAAGGTAAAAAAGAACTCAACCGGCCAACCATTTGGGCCTGGCGCCTTATCTTTTTTGAAAGTTTTAAGAGCTCTTTCCACTTCCATAATAGTTACAGGGCTAGTGAAAGCCTCCGTCTCTCCAGCACCAATAAAAGAAGGAAAGAGTCGAAGTACCTTAAGCTAGGCAGCGAGGTTTGTTGAATGGTCATCCTCAAAGATGGTCTTGAAATACCGAATCCCAAGGGATTTTAGACTTTGGTCATCCGATACCCAAGTACCCCTTTCATCTTGTAAGCACCAGATAGCATTATGATTTTTTCGAGCCGAGGCTACTGCATGAAAATACTTTGTATTAGCATCACCACATTTAGCCCAAGTGATCCTACTTTGAAGTTTGGCCGAATAAAGCTCATGGTCCAAAAACTTTTGAAGGTCAGATTTAAGAGCATTTAGCCTCAGCTGCTATTTTTCATTTAAGATAGCCGAGTGAGAGGAAAAAATAAGAGCATTAATTTCCTCTTCCAATAATACAGACTTTTCTTTCATCTTCAAGGTTTCAACTTTTATCCAAGATTTAACCTTTTCTTTTAGGGAGCGGAGTTTAAAAGAAAGCTCGTACATAGCATCCCAAGAGCTGTTCGACTGAATCAGAGACCATTCAGAACGAATCATCTGAAGAAAATACTTATTGTTTAACCAAGACTGATTAAACTTAAAGGGGTAGGCACAAGGACGCAGATTATCTACCCACTCAAAAAAGACCGGGAAATGGTCGGATATCCCACATCTATGAGTCCAAGCCCGATACTTAGGAAGAGTGCTTGATAGTTGATCCGAAAGTAAGAAACGATTGAGCCTTTTCGAGATTCCATCTTCCCCTATCCTACCATTCCTCCATGTAGGGCCTGCATAGGAGGGAGCTGCATCCACCAAATGATGATGAGAGAAGCGCTTAGAGAAATATGATCCCAATGGATCAAGTTGAGCTCTAGTGCCCCAAATTTTTGAGGCATTCAAGGTTAAGTTCAAGTCACCAGCCAGAATAAGATTTGGCAACGAGAGAAGCCCGCCAGAAGCTACAGCATTCCAGAAAATGTCACGGTTAAGGTAAGGACCATAGCAATTTAATATGGAAATCTCGAGAGAGGAGCCACGAAGAGAGGCTTTTAAAAGGATCCCAACAACTGTATGGAAAGCCTTGCACTTAAGGAGTTTTGGATTCCATCCCAAGAGAATGCCCCCTGAAAGACCTTTAGAGTTAAGGGCACACAACTCCCATCCCGGACAGAGCTTGGAAAAGGAAAATAAAGCAAGGGATGAACTGGTCATAGTTTCTTGAAAAAGTACAACATCCGTGGAGAGAGAAATAAATAGGTGTCGAAGGCTTTTTTGTTTGGCTAAGCCCCCCAAACCACGGACATTCAAAGAGAGAATACGCATTAGGAATCAGTTGGGTGAGGGGTCATAGCTCTAAGGACCCTTTGAGGAGGAGAGGAATGCTTTCGAGCCGCTGCTTTAAGTCTTGTAGAGAGAGGAGTATAAGAATCCTAGACATGATCAGCAGCATCAAGAGGAGATCTCTTTTTCTTATTCTTTCTTATAGTAAGTATCGAGAGGAAGTATCGAGGGGGAGAGGGGCGTCATATCAGAAAATATACTCAGGGATTTTTGTAATGTGGGATTGGTGAAAGACGGAGAGGTCACAGGGCTGTGCGAAGGAGGGCTCGCGTTCAAAGGACTAGAGGTGCCGAGAGGGGGAAAGTCAGCATCATTGAAAAGTGGGGGTGGACCAGGGACCGGAGGAGGAGGAAGTGAAGGAGAACATGAGATATCCTCATGGAGAATAACATTCTCGTCCCGTGAAAGGGGAGCTTTAGAGTGAGTACCAGCAGAAGAAGACGGCATAATAGACCCAAGTGAAGGGGTGCTATTTGATAACGGAGCGACAGAGGACAAGGGTTTTGAGGAGTCATAAGGAGGGATATTGGTACTGGGAGTGTTAATGTCCAAGGACCGAGGAGCGACAACAGGTTTAGCAGGACCTCTGTTAATAGCCATCGAGTCCAGCAGGGCCAACTCAATATCCGAAGCATCATCAAATACTGAACAAGCATTTTTTAATATGCCAAATGATGGATCGGTGTGCATCAAAGACAATCGTACATGTGAACTGCTTTTGATTGGAGAGACAGTGAGAGGAGCCGCAGGTGTAAGTCTATGATCCGGGGATGCAGAACCATTACGGAAGGTCAGACAAGAGCGTCGTAAATGGCCCGTATATCTACAATAGGTGCATCTGAATGGGATACCTTGATAATCCAGACGCTGAATGAACAAGCGTTCTCGGCTTAATATCTCAACTTCCGCTGGAAGCCCTTTCGAAAGATCCATCTCTACCAGTATTTTAGCCATCCTCTTGTCGTAGACGTTCATGAAGTTTTCGTCAAGTGACACAAAACGTCGAATTGTGTTTCCTACTCCTTCGAGCAAGTGACACAAACTATTCATCAAATACAATACCTGACATGATATAGCCCTTCGATATGTTAGCAATGAGTTTGGAAATAAACTTGTAAATAATATTACATAAAGATATAGGCCTATAGTCTTCAAAAGTAACAAAATCATGTTTTTTTTTTTGGGTGGGGGCGGTGGGAATGATATGAATGCACACATTGTTCAAATCCCCCAAAGCTTTTCCTAAAATCCTAAATTATTCAACAACATGCAACAAGTCTTGTTCTAAAAGATTAAAACACCCATGTAAAATTACACAGTGTGACCATTAGGTTTAGGATTTTTACATTTCATGAATGAGGTTAAAACTACCTTCAAGTCCAATTAGGCAATTTCAACATCCAACTCTCTATTATAACTATGTTTACGAGTGTAGGAAAAAAACTCATAATTTTGAAAAATTCTCCAGTGTTAGAAACCCTTAGATCTTTAAACATAAATTAAAATGAATTCTTCTAGTCTTTGTTACCTCTTTGAAGGAGGTAACCTTTGTGCCATTTTGGTACATGATATCCCATATCATGTTAATGTGTTTTATATGATTGGCATAATTCTGAAAAAATAGTATTATTATCTCATTCACTTATTCATAAGGCTCTACTTTTAAATCTCCACTAAATTTCTTCCTTGTCTATTAGGTTATTTTCCCTGCATTCTAAATCCTTCAAGGATTGGGATTCATCCTCTAAAAACAACCCAACAATACTATTTTAAAAAAGAGCATTAATTTCATGTTCCATCGCTTTGACCTACTTTTGTGACACGAAGACTATTTTTAGCCCAAACTCTCATTGCACTTTTGATTCTTTTGAAATTATCTACAAATGATGCATTGCACAATCCCTCTCTCAACTATCACAAGGCTTCAATGTCTAGATAATTAGTTCTTTGAACTCATGATATAACAACCAAGTGTGGTTGTATTTTAGTAGACTATGAGGTTTCTGATCATCAATATCCAATTTTAATAAAATCGGGGATTTACGATAGAACCCTCATCCTACTCATGGCTTAGTTCAAAAGTTGTCATTAAATAGGGATTCAACCATAATAAATTGATTAAGTATTTTGGATATCCCCTATCTACCTCTTCTAATGTTTCACAAAGTAGGAATAACCTTATTTGGTTCCACGTCGATAAGATGATGAGTCTCAAACAATTGAGAGAAATAATCCCCAAGAGAGTCCCTTCTATAAACATCCCACCAAAATTCCCTTACATTTAGGGCTAAGTTCAAAACACCCCCCACAATAAAATTATCCCTAACCAACACCCCAAAGACAACTAGATCTTCCTGATAATTTTTCCTTTCCTCGTAAGGCCCATAAAATTAACCAACCTCGAGTCCTTCCTAATCTCCTTATCTTTGAGTTTCAACACAATAATTGAAGCCAAAACTTAATAAAAAATCAACTAAAAGTTGGAATTCCATCCAATGATTAAACCTCCATAATACCCTACAACATTTACATAACAAAAATTCCTATCCTTAAAGGTACAAGATAAACAAAAAATGTAATTTTTTGGTACTGGACACATGGTTTCCGAAATCAACACTATGTCGAGGTTGTAAATAGAAAAAAAACTTTTGAGGGATAACTAATTGTTGACACCCCCTACCCCTCTAAGATTTAGGGAAAGGGAAATAATTGGGTAACAAAATTCTAGGACTTCCTTGCTCCGAGGACCCCACTGATAGTGAGTTCTTTGCCTTCTCTTGTTTTATTGTTTACTTTATATTTAATTAATGTCATATGTGATTTTTTGGAAGGTAGGTTCTTATCCATAGTTAGAACACCCCTCGCCCCATGGTGCAACCTCTTAGGTTCCTCCTCTATCTCCTTCTTGGGTCCTAGATGATAAGTGGATTTTAATGGAGGTTTATGGAACCTCCTCTTTTGGACCTTTGGGAGTATATGAGTTGTAATATACATGCCATTTGTCAAAACTTTAAGGACCAATGACCTTAGCATACTCTTCATAATATATCGAGGGATCACAACCAAGGGTTGAAACATTATCATTCCTAGGTATCTCCACTTACTCTTGACCATTCTCCTTCTTCACAATATTTTCCTTGACCCTCAAGCACCTATGGTTGGCTATTGTATGGGGAGAACCTACACTTATGTCTTCTTTTGGTTTTGTAGAGCCCTTGTTATCAATAGGTAACAAGGAACCACAAGGCACTTCCAAAAAATGAAAAGGAGGTTTTAGTATATCCATATCTTAAAGACAAGATGCCACTGAAGGCTCTAAAGCTTCTGAATTGTTAAGTTCTTAAACATGGGGCATCTTTGAATGAAATTACGTAGCTATAGGATAACTCATATCTTACTATTCCTCCATAAGTTCAACCCATTAACCACCCAAAGGAGTCTCGTTTACCCCTATTACTTTTATTTTTAACCAACCCTTTTTATAGTTACTTGAAACCTTCTCTAATAGTGGGAAATACACCCTCAAGGGGACACTTCATGGCAAATACCACAATGAAAAGGAAATTTCCAATAATTATTTTTCTTATTAAGCTATCAAGAACCCCATTATATATCCATATTCACCAATCAAATCTCCTATATCTCTAGTTCAACCGAGATTTTAATGATTATTTTGTCACCATTTTGTAGTCAACCATCTTCAAAGGCAACAAAATGACCAATGGAATTATCTACATTCTCCAGAATTCTATGATTACATAACATGCCTAGAATTCTTAGCAAAATAAAACACACCTTTTGTATATAGGTGGCAGGTTTCCTCTGAGGATCAAATCCTATAGTCCAAATCTCGAGGCATAAGCTTGATGACCCCCCAGGCCACTCTTTTTCTACAACTTCACTTACACCCTTCACAACTTTCTTGACAAAACATATATAGTCATATGCCAGAAGGTGAAACATGGGAACTTAACCTAAAATTTATTTTAAATTGTCAATCAACCACTACCTGAGGGTCTCTCCTCTTACAAAATTTCTCATGAACCTTCCTAATGTTTCCAAGCACATCATACCTTCAACCTATAATAACTACACATCATGGGAAACTACCATCTTTACACAGTTTGGACACCCCCTAATTCATTTATTTTTGTGTTTACTAAGGTTTTTCACTCCACATTCCATATGTATCGTTGGTTGTCCTCTCTCCGATTTTCTCGTCATTGGCACTGTGCACCTCCACAACCTCACTGCCTTTCAACACACTAATGTATGCATTACTAAATAAGCCCTTCCCTTCTCCATGTTCATCATGTGTTTGTCCCTCTGGCTGTCTGGAAACAAACTTTAAACAAACCTCCACTGACAAGAGTATGGAGAAAATACAAGGGTATCTAAACAAACATCATTTACTACGAATTTCATGTCAACATAGGTTTATCTAGCGCCCTAATCCTTTGATGTGTTGGAGATATTATGTGCCATGCAGGCCTTTCAATGATCATGCTGCCAGGGAGGTGCAAGCAATTACTCTTCCTTCTTGCATTAGTACACGTCCAATTTCTTCCTTTGATGTGTTAGTGCATACCAAAAAATCTTCATCCATATCCAACACTTTTAGAATTGATCTTGTCGTCAATAAATCCTTAAGTCTTTCAAATGCCTCTACGCATTTTTCTGTCCAAACAAATGGTCGATTTTTCTTTTGTAATTTCATTATGGTCATAATATCTTAGAAAACCATTTAAAAAAGCTTCTATAGTATCTTGGGAGCCCAATCAAACTTCATACCTCATGTACATTCGTGGGTGCTAGCCATTCCCAAATAGATTCTATCTTCGCATGATCTACCCTTGTCCCATCTTTAGATATAATCTGACCCAAGTAATGAATTTCCTTCTGAAATAATGATCAATTTGACAATTTCCCATATCATGCCAACACCGAGCCCACCCCCCACTTGGTATCTAAATTATGTTTTAACCTTATCATATGTCAAACCTTAAACCATATCATATGCCAAATCACAACAATCCAAACATTCACAACAAACAATTTCAAATGCGCCACGTTATAACATAAACCTTGGGATAAGCCAATGCGTGGAACCTTATCACATTAACCATAATACGATAAACCTTATCCATGTTCAACAATATAATATGTGGTAATATATATAAATGCCACGGCACAAAAGAACGTGGATAGGGGAGAGGCCCGCGGGTTTGACTTTCAGACCCTTACACCAACACTTTAACCAGCATACAATATGGATGAGACGTGGTATGAAACGACATGATCATGTTAAAAGGTGGCGTGGGAGTTACAGTTTCAAATGAGCGTGTGGCCCATCGCCTGCGGGCCTCCAAAACTAATGTTTAACTTCTATAAAATGAACGTGAATTGAACCATTGGAGGTAGGAATTTTGGGTTTTTACAGAGTACAGATCTGCAAAGTCTATGAGGCAAGGTACATGCACAATTCCCAAGGTGAAAAGGCCATTAATGGGCATAGATCCTGAGGTGGAATCCGTACAGTGTGTATATTTTTTTCATATTTGCAGGAAGTGTGTCTCGTTTTGCTTACCAGAGGAGGTCTCAGACACATACATGCAACTTTATACTCGTTTTTCTTAGAATTCCGCAAGGAATTCTGTGGTGCTGTTATTTTCTGCTTTTGACAGACAAAATTTCGAAGTGTTCCAAGAACACTCAATTTTAAGCTTTTGAAGACTTAATAGATCAGCCTTCCCATTTGGGAGTGGCCCAGAGACGTGGCCCAAGAGGGATGAACTCCGTTATCAGCTGTGTCTCTAATTTTGGTTTGCATTTCAGTATTTTCTACTTTGTGAATGTTTTAAAGCATTTCAATTTTCTGTTCATAAGCATGTTTAAGGAATAACTAACATTCAAATTTACATGTATTTTAATGGTTAAAAGATCCTGAAATTTCATATCAGTGCGCCAACTACAATTGGAAATTTTTGGAAACTTAACCTATGTAAGGCCTATTTTTTGTAAATGGCTGGAGTTATAGAAAAAAGGGTTGATTTCGTTTTGATAGTTATGCAGGATGTTTTGTCAGACTGTTTAGTTTTGAGTTATGGTTGCAATCAACAATGCTCTTGTTGTTGTACATGGTGATGTATGAAGAAGTATTAAGTTGTTGAGTTGAGTTTGTAGTCATTTATTTTGAAGCCAAGTTTTTTCTAATAGCATAATACATATTTTCTCTCAATATTGTGCTATGCAGTTTCTTGATGAATGCAATGTGCGTTGAATGCTTAAGTGGTTTAGAGGATGAACATATTTTATTAATGGTTAAGTTAGTAATGAATATAATGTTAAAGGAAGAGAACTCATCCTACCCTGTGCATCCCTGATTCAGGTCTCTGTGTAATTTCCTTCGCATGTCTCAAGTGAGACATTAATTTGCTTGCAAAAGTAATGAAAATGTCAGCACTTGTAGGGTTTTGTTGGTAGTATAAGTTGAACCCTAGGTCTGGTAGACTGCAACCTACAATAGGAGTTAATAAAAAAATAAAGTTTGCATTCTCATTTTTTCATATGTTCTATTTGAAGATTCAAGAGTCTCAAACATCACCAAGTTTCACTCCGTGTACCTTACTTGAGTAATCAACAACCCTCAAAATAATCGATTATTTTAAAATTGATTAGACATCATCTTTTGTCTAGAAAACATACATTAGTTCAGGCTGTAGAGCCTTGGATTAGGATTGGAGAGGACACTCTCCAATTCCATTAAAGGAAACTACAATAATTAAAGAGTGAAAATCCATTAGTAGTGAAGGGCAATTTTTGGGAAATCTTCTCTCACACAGGAGTCAAGCATGAGGTTAATCTAGGTGCATTTGAGATATTATCTTGTCTTAGTGTGCTTAGTGAGATAATGCGTGTATTTCGGTTCTAACCAGTTGGAAAGCCCTTGGTGAGACACCTTATTTCCAAGACTCAAGTTTGTGATTTGCGTCTTGCATTCCCTACCCACACACTTGAGCTTAATAGATGATTGTTTCACCTGGTCGTCATTTTATGAAGTGGCAAACTTAGTTTCCATTCCTATGTTCCTACAAGGGTGATTTCAAGTGGAAAGTTCTTGTGGTGCCCAACGGAAATGCATAATCATCTTATTTATCTCTCTTGGAGGGTTTTCATCTTCATGAGGGTACTTACACCTTGGGTTTGGGGGGTGAGATAGATTACTATAACTATCTCTTGCCTCTTTGTTAGAAGATTGAGATTTACCTCCACAAGAGTCCTTTTATCCAATTGGCATGCATTTTCATAGCCTAGGTTTTAGGTAGGGTGTTTCAATGGGTTTATGTTGTATTTGGCCTTAGGTTGTTAGTTTTATTTTACAATTTAATATTTTATTGTGGAAAATCTATCGATTTGCCAGTATCAATGTATTCAGGGCCTTTCTCTTGTTAAGGAGGAAGCACCATCCACTACGAAGCAAGTAACCTCTCATCCAGAGGGAAGTGAAACCATTATTTCTTAAATTGATTTAGTACTTATAGAACTAGAACCAAATATGCTAAATTAAATCACCATGAAAGAGCCAACCTCCTTAAAAAAGCTGGTAGGACATCACTCCTAGATTGATAGAAAAGAGACCGTGCAAGTGATACATATAATTTATACCATTAAAAATATAAGAAAAAAACAAATTACGAAAATATTAGGATAATTAAACCATCTAATTTAAGGTGTATAGAAAACAAAAATCCACATAACTCTAAACAAAATCCATGAAATCCTAGTTGAAATGATTTAAAATCAAAATCATTAAAAATTTATTAGTTGTTTATGTGTGACATTAAATATACCGCAAAATTTATTGGTGGTATGTGTGTGCTACTAAATACACTACAATGGATGACTATATCAGTAAAAGGGGGGAGAAGGATGTCTAGTGACAGTGCCTAGGGTTTCAACTGTCTAGTGGTGTTTTTTGTAGAATGACAAGGTATAGTATTTGGAGCTTCCAGAGTGTTTCCAATATGAAGGAGATTGGGATGAGACGGTGGATAAAATCACTTAAGTGATGAACTTGAGATTTTGTTGGATCCGCAAGAGGAAGAGGTTTTGGCCCAGAAGGGTCTTTTTAGGATTGATGAAGAGTTTAAGAAAGTGTTGTAGTTGGCATGTTCCTCTCTTGACAAGGGAAACAATCAAAAGAGGACAACTTCAAATCTTGTTAGACATGTGATAGATGGAAGCTGTGAAGAGGGATAAGGAGGGATTTCTCAATTAGTCAATGATGCATTTGATAGGGAGGTTTATGTAGGTTCTTATTCCAAATTTCTAGTGTTTAATGCAAAGTCGAGGATCGTGAATGATCCTGTATATCCATGATGTCCTTTGCCTCATTCTATTGAGAAGTGTCAAGGGTATTAGCATTCCTCCAAACCATAATGTGGTGAATATTTCAAACAACATTTTGGATCAAGGGGAGGAGAGGTTATATGCATGCTACATGATGAATATTGCATAGAAGGATAAGCTAGCTAGGCATACGATGGATTTTGGTTGATATGTTGGGATGGAAGAGGTGGGTTTTCTCTCTCTTTTTGGACCCCTACATATCCCCTTGTAGTTGATAATCCAATTTTTTAAAGCAAGGAAGGGCATAATTTTCTACCTAGCTTTGATGTTGAAGGAATTTTGGATTTAGATGGTATTGGTTCTATGTTGACTGACCTGCTAAGTAATCTGATGTTAGGTGAGAAGGCCCTTAGGGAAGATGTGGGTATAGTTTATGAGAGGAGTGATAAGTCTTTAACCAATTATTAGGTTAAGAATTTTTAAGTGATTGATAATGTTATAACCTCACTTGTTCCTTCCCATAATAAAGTGTTGAACCCCCCCCCCCCCCCCCTTACAAGTCTTCTTCGAGTTGTATACAAAATATGGTGATGGTTGTTATGGAATTTATACCAAGGTTGATAATTATTCAAAGGATAGATGTTGTCAATAAAATTTTTGGGTTTTCTGAGCATAAAGAGGCGAAAAAGGAGGTCTTGTGAAAATTTTCTCTTTGGTAAAAACTCATAGTATCAAAAAGACTATGGAAGTTAGTTCTAGTAATGTACTTCCTGTAGGTATTTTTCAGGTGGTCATAGGGAACTTAGAGATCAAGAAGCCCTGGCCCAAACTAAATAATGATCATTTTGTATTTGAATCTAACGGGAGTGGGAGGGTATCCCAAAATGTTGTCTCTCTTAAGACTCTTTGAGATGACACAACCTGATGTTGTCTTCATTAAGGAAACAACGGTTTGTGGCATAAAATCTAGAAAGATTTATGAAAAAATGTTGGTGGATTGGGATATTTTCACAGTGGACTCTCTCATTATGTCGAATGATTTTCTATCGGAATGCAATTCGATGAAATCTAATTGTATTCCTTAACTGTCATATGTAGGGATTATGTTGGAAGGATTTTTAAAGGAGTTGTATCGTAATTTAAAACTTGTTAATTGCTTTGGTTCATAATCTAAAATAAGGTAATTTTTGAGTGAGGTTATGGAGGATTGAGTATAAAAATATCCTCACTTGATATTGGGGGGTGATATAAATTTTACTCTACCTGCTAGAGAGGTATGGGGTTCTCGGCCATGATTGGATCCATTGGCTCCTTTATTTAATCATATTTTTCATGACTTTGAGTTAATTGATGTAGTTCTAGTGTCTTCAAAAATGATGTGAGGAAAGGGAGACAGGGTAATGATCCAAGAGGATCTCTAAGATCAATCCAAATGAAAGTCTTCAAAATGAAAACAAAAGATTGCAGCTGCGTAGAGACAGGCAACTCATTTTCGGCAACGTTCGTTTCATGCAAAACAGACTCTCGATGTGAAAGTTATTCATTTATGAACTTACGGTAAAATAGGTAAAATTGGAAAAAGGGGTGCCACATGGCAGCTCTGCAAGGGTGACATGTGGCATGTACAACACTGACATGGAACCACTACATCGCATAACGTGGAAGTTCAATATAGTTGGCAGGTGTGGTCTCATGTGGAGGTGAGTTGGCAGTCTATTTGGTAGCCAAGTGGACCAACCAAAAGCTACCACATGGAATGATTTGGCATTCAAGTGGACCAACCAAAGGCTGCCACATGGCATTCCAGTTGGCCACCTTATAGTTATGTTACCAAAGTATTTGGTAGATATGGGGAGGATCAAACCCTCGACCTCCCTAATTGAAAATGTACCCACTTCACTTGCCTAACTGTCTACCCTGCTCTGTGTGTCTTAACCCTTATTTTCTGAACTTGTATTTAAGTTTGTTAGAATATTATGTTAGCCGTTGGCCCCCATACATATGTTACGACACATAACCTTGCAACCAACACCATATTGTATTCCATAGTCCAAATCTTACGCCATCGTTTAAGGCACGAACTATCCATTGAGCTGCAGAGCATTTAATGCTGCTGCAGCAGGCTTGATGACCGTTTGATCTGGAGTAGCTCGAGATCCAACGGTCATCAAGCCTGTTGCAGCAACATTAAATGCTCTGCAGCTCAATGGATAGCTTTTTCCATCGTTTAACACCGAAATATGCCAACAAATATTACACCATAACCTTCGCAATACAGTTCCTTTTGCCACATTACATTATCAACAAAACTCCTATGTTTGGGGAGAAGGTCCATGGGTTTGAACCCGTGACCTCCTCCCCCTTTGCCAATGATTTAAACCAAGGTGCCAAAGCAGCCACCTTTGGTGGGATTTGAGACATATTGTTTTTATATTATATTTTGGTTGGTTTTTGACCCATACGTGGGTGCGCCTCCCTTTCTTGCCTTAAATTTATACCAAATTCACCTTTTTTATATGGCTTTCAAACCATATTTCAGATTTGGTTAATTTTTTTAAAACAAAAATATATTATTTTCCATATTTTTATCCAATTTTTATGGATTTTTAGCCCATTAATTTTGGGATCAAATATTTGTAAATCCCACTCAATTTGGGGATAATATATGGATCTTTGGGCTATTTGATCAATTGTAATTTACATTCAAGGGGGATTCGAAATGCATTGAAGGGTTATTGAAGGATTTGTAGAGTGAATGGTTGAATGTCATTATGCCTTTGAAGGCTTTTGTAAGATATTTTTCTCATTTGTAAGAGGATTTTTAGCCACTCTTGAGAGATTGTGGAGAGTGAGAGGACTTCATTATTGAATCCTAAGTCCCTTTGTAGCAGTTGAAGGAGGCATTTTGTACGTGTTCATTTTTTTTTTAAGACTAATAAGATCGGTCCTGATTGGAGCTGGACCCAGAGACATAGCCTAGGAGGGGTGAACTCCGTTATTATCGGTTGCCTTTCAATTACATGGTTTGCATACTGATTATTTACTTATGTGTATGTTTTCAAGATTTTAACTGGTTAAGAAAATCCTCTTATTAGTTTTAACTTATGAATTTCACATGAAATTCATATGGTTAAGAAAAGATCTTGTCATTTTCAGATCAAGTTTGGTATCAGAGTAGCTTAACCATTGCATTGTGAGTTTGTGAATGTTAACAAGTTGAAGGCTAAAGCGAGGTGAAGGTGTACTTGATACTTTCAATCCAGAGATTGGACGTGCACATCGAAGAGAGAAAATGGCAGATGAAGACTACCGAGAAGAAGACAAGAAGGCCTTCCACAAGTATTTCTATCAAATGGTAGACCGAGTAGAAAAATTATTTGCAGATTCTCAAGAGAGGTTAGAAAAGAAGAAAAAAAGAAGGAGAAGTAGAGAATAATGCTTTGGGAAAAGGAGGATACCCTTCTGAACCTTCTTCTCCATCTTCTTATTCTTCTTCTTCTTCAAGCTCCGACATTGCTTCTTCAAATCCAAAGAAAAAAACTGAGAAGGCTAAGTATGATTTACCTTATTTGAAACTTAATATTACGTTTGATTTGCCTACATATAATGGTGAACTTAACACAGAAAATATAGATGATTGGATTAGGCAGATTGTGGTGTATTGCAAGATCCAGAAGCTTGCAGATGATAAAGCAAACATCCAGTTGGCTACTTTTCATCTTGGAGGCATCACACTCATCTGGTTGGAGTGTAAGACACATGAATACCTCCTTACAAAAGGTAAAATTATTTCTTCCTGGTATGCATTTACTGTTGCGTTAAAAAAACAATTTTATCCATTAGGCTACATAAAACAAGCCATGATGGATTGGAAAAGTTTAAGACAAGGTAAAGTTCAGAATGGACAAGAGTACAGTCAGGAATTCAAAAAAATATCTTTGATTTTGGGTATACCGCTTTACACTCAAGAAACTCTTCTCAATTTTATTGGAGGATTACATAGTTATTTGCGTCATATAATACTTAAGTTTAATCCTACTAACCTTTATGAGGAATGTATACAAGCTACGCACATTGAATCCAAAGGGAAGAGTGTTCATGATTTTTCTTCAGCTGAATCCAACTATTCAAAAGAAGGAAATGCAAAAGGCAAAGGTAAGCATACAACTACAACGAGGAAAGGTGATGAGAGAACTGCATGCTTGCATTGTCAAAAGCAACAGAACGAAGAGGCAAAGTGTTGGTTACTGCATCTAGAATTGAATCTGAAGTGGTTTTAAGTATCAGAAAGGGAATCAAAAGGCCACAGTTATTGTTGAAGACCTTGGATCATATTCTGAGGATGAAACAAAGATAGCAATCGTAGGTGTGAAAGGTAAAGTTATTGTTGGTAATGATTCTAACATTGGCTCTTCATGTGCTTCTACTTCTAAAGATCATGTCAGTTCTAAGGATATAAGAAGGAACGCATTATTTCATATAATGGTGATTACAAAACAAACTAAGATCGACACACTCATATATAGTGGATCCCAAGCTAATCTCATTTCAGAAGAAGTAGTAAAGTAATTGGGATTAAAAACAAAACCACACAAGAAACCTTATCCATTAGGTTGGGTATGCAAAGATAAAATATTACAAGTAACAAAACAATGTGATCTAAAGTTTGCAATAACATCCAAGTTTGTAAATGAAGTTGAATTTGATCTGGTTCCACTAGATATCTGTGGAATTGTGTTGGGTAGCCCGTATTTATATGATCGAAATGCAATCTTCTATTATCAGTATCATTTGTTTAAGGAAAGAATCAAGTACATAGTACATTCACATTCATTTAAAAACCACATATCATTTGGAACTACACAACAACTAAAAAGGGTTGTTAATGCAAGTCAGAATTTAACATGTATGTCTATGCAATGTAAGGAAGAAAAGAACCCTAAGCATGAAAAGGAAGTGCCATTTCACTACAATGCACCTATTATGGTTGATAGTGTTCCTATGGTAAAACATAATCATGATATGGGTACAATATCTTTTATATGATTAATTTTGATATTCATCTTTCTACTGATCCGCAGTGTATGGTTGGATTCAACAATATTGAATGTAGATTTGGTTGAAAAATGGATTAATGTACTTAACATTGTCAGTGCAGTGTTGATTGTTATTATGACGAGTCAAATGTATAGGTTCCAAGAAGAATGGAAAGATGATATGGAACAAATGAGACGAACATGTCCTCAATTGAATTATGAATGATTTAGGATTTTGGTGGTCTAAGAGTTCCTCAGTGGGGAGGTTTGATCCAAGAGGATCACCGAGGTTGATTGAAATTAAAGGCTTCAAATTCTAATAGGAGCTTGCATCTGCTTAGAGATTGGTGAGAGATTTTTGGCAATGTTTGTTTTGTGTTAAATGGACTTCGGGGGTGAAAGTTATTTAGTTCTGAACTTTCAGTAAAATAAGTAAAATTAGCAAAAAGTGGTGCCACGTGGCACCACTTCAAGGTTGACACGTGGCCTATATGATGCTGACATGGAACCACCAGAGCACACTAGATGGTAGGTTAGTACAGTTTGCAGGCACATTTGGAAGGTGCAGTCCCACATGGAGGTGAGTTGGCAGTCTATTTTGCAGCCAAGTGGACCAACCGGAGGCTACCACATGGAATTATAGTTGGCCACCTTATAGTTTTATTACCATGAAACCACTAGATCATGTCTTATGGCAGGTAAGTACAGTTGGAAGGCATAGTTGGAAGGTGTGGTCCCATGTGCAGGTGAGTAGACAGTCTATTTGGCAGTCAAGTGGACCAACCAGAGGCTGCCACACGATAGTTTGGTTGGCCACCTTATAGGTATGTTACCAAAATATTTTGTGAAGTTGGGGAGAATCAAACCCCCAACCTCCCTAACCAACAATGTACCCACTATGCATACCTAACCATCTCCCATGCTCCATGTGTATTAACCCTTATGTTATGAACTTGTATTTAAGCTTGTTGGAAAGTTATTTTTGAAAAACATATGTTACAACACATAACATTGCAACCAACACCATATAATATGCCATATTCCAACACCATATTATATGCCATAGTCCAAATTTTATGCCATGATTTACCACCAAAATATGCCAACAAATAATACACCATAACCTCTACAATACAATGCCTTATGCCACATTACATTACCAATAAAACTCCTATGTTGGGGGAGAGGTTCATGGGTTTGAACCTGTAACTTCCTCCCCTTTGCCAATGCTTTAAACCATGCGGAAAAGCAGCCACATTTGGTGGGATTTGAGATATATTGTTTTTATATTAGATTTTGGTTGGGTTTTGACCCCCACATGGGTGCACCTCCCTTTCTTGGCTTAAATTTATACCAAATTCACCTTTTTTATATGGTTTTCAAACCATATTTTGGATTTGGTTAATATTTTTAAAATAAAAATATATTATTTTCCATATTTTTATCCATTTTTTATGGCTTTTTATCCCATTAATTTTGGGATCATTTTTTTGTAAATCCCATTCAAATTGGGGAAAATATATGGATCTCTGGGCTATTCAAACCATTGTAATTTACATTGAAGGTGGGGTTGGAAATGCATCGAAGGGTTATTGAAGGATTTGTAGAGTGAATGGTTGAATGACATTATGTCTTTGAAGGATTTTATAAGCTATTTTGCTCTTTTGTAAGAGGATTTTTAGCCACTCTTGAGAGATTGTGGAGAGTGAGAGGAATTCATTGTTGAAGCCTAAGGCTCTTTGTAGCAGATGAAGAAGGCATTGTGTACCTATTCAATTTTTTTTTAAGACTAATAATATCGGTCCTCATTGGAGCTGGACTCGAAGATGTAACCTAGGAGTTGTGAAATCTGTTATCACCTATTGTCTTTCAATTACATGGTTTGCATACTGATTATTTGCTTATGTGTATGTTTTCAATTATTTAAATTTCATATTTTAAAGCCTTTTTATGATTTTTTAACATATGAATTCCACATTCAATTTATATGGTTAAGAAAATATCCTGTCATTTTCCGATCAGGTGATGAGGAAGTTGCAAAACACTTGGACTAGTTTTTCATTACAGATGAATTGTCAAATGGTATGGCTAGATATAGGTATTGGGTGGTTAACTCCATGATTTCTTATCACATGTTGGTTGTCTTACAATTAGAAGTTGAGGGTGAGTGGGATAGATTTTCTTTTAAATTTAACCATGTTTTTCTCACAGATAAAGAATCCCATGATTTGATTAAATAATTATAGGGTTGGATGGTTCAAAATGAGGATGCCTCTGCAATGCAGGTTTTGGTTTATAAGTTCAAATATTTAAAATTGATTGTGACCAAGTAGGAAAGGGACAAGAAGGAAAAGTTAAAAGGGGGATATGATAAAAATAGAAGGAGAAATTGAAGAGTTAATCTCTAATAATGCTTCAAGTGTATTGTCGAGGAAGGCTCAAAATTTTCTTCTCTCCTTAGAACAAATAAGACTGAACATACTTAGAGTTTAGGAGGAATCTTGGTGTATTAAAAGCATAGCTATATGGTTAGCTTAAGGAGATCACAATACGAGATTTTTTCACATGTTTGTGAATGATAGAAGAATTTGGAATTCTATATGGGACTTATCAAATGGAGATGGAAATATTATGACAGAGTCTTAACAACTTATGTTGGACAAAATGGACATAATGAGAGGGGGGGTGAGTTAATGTCTGAGCAATTTAAACCTTTTTACCTTCTTTTAATCAATCAAAGTGTATTGAGCATTAATCACATAATCATATTCTTCAGTTGAATCAACCGTGAGTCATAAGCATAAACATCACATCAAAAGAGACACAAGAATATAAGGAAATTTGATCTTTATTTATTGTACATGGAAGACATAAATCTTCTTGATTACAATCAGCACCAACTAATGAAAAGAGCACCAACTGTCATAACAGGACCCAGGTTGTTTTTCTTAGCTCCAACTAAGAAGGGTTTGAGGATTCCAATCCTCAAGTGCAAGATTATTCTTGCAAGCAATCATATGGCTCTGTTGCACAACCAACCTCTGCTCTGCACATATATCTCTGCTCATCACTCTGCTGGTCAACAATGCTCATCAATATTTGGTCAATCTGCTCATCAATCTTGGGTTAATTTGCTCATATATCTCTAGTCAATTTGTTCATCAATCTCTGGTCAATCTGCCGCTCAACACTACTGCTCATCGTAGGTCTACATCATTGCTACTCAAGTATCTCTACACATCAACTTTGCTCACCATTGTTGGTCATTATTTTCTGCTCATTAATACTGCTGGTCAAGCTGATCAATCTGCTCATGTACACATCATTGTACACCTCATCATACGCAATTATTGAACAAGTAATTCTGCTATGCTTTCACTGAATAGAAGGCATGCATCGTCATGCATCATCATCATAGGTATGCATCATCTTCATAGGGTATGCATCATCATCAGAGGGTATGCATCCTCATCATCAAATATGCATCATCATCATCTCAGTGTGCACCGTTTATGCATCATCATCATCAAGTACACATCATAGTGCACAGGAGAGCATCATCACACTATGGTATGCATGCACATCATATCGTATACTAGTGCATCAACATCATAGAGTGTACATCATTATCACATGCATTATCGCCATAAAGTGTATCAAGTCATAGCATAAAGGTATGCAACATCATCATCATAGCCACCATGATGACTCCAAATATATCTACCAATATAGAGGCTCACATACTAATATCAAATATGAACTATATCCATGAGAGACATGTGCCATCACAAGAGAAACCCAAAAGCATGAACCATACCTTTTCGAATATCAAAAGATGAAGAAACAATAGAAAAACCAAAATAAACCTTAGATCATGTCACCACATATCCCTTGTAACAACCTTTCCAATGAGCCAAGAATTTTGTAATTCTGATTCTGTATGAGAAATTTATGTCAATTTTAGTGAAGATGCCCAAAAATTTCTCCTCCACAAAGTTTTGCACTTTTCTCCAAGAGTTGCAAAAATATTGAGAGAATTGACGATGAGCAAATGAAATGTTTAGTATTATATTTATATAGTTTGTGGAGGAAATTTAATACCTCAAACTGGGCTGACATGCAATTCAAAATTACAAATAATTAAAGTCTCTTTTGTTTGGTCGGCTGACCCAAAAAGTCAACGGAAGGAGTTAGAAGATGCTCCACATGTCAACTGAAATGGTTTGACAAGGAGTATCTCCCTATCATGGGTTTATTTGTAAATTCTTGGTCTAATACCCTTAAATTATTCAATATGTTCAGGATGTCAAAGACCCCACACATGAGGGTCCCAAAGACCATACCACCAACTACAAGAGTTTCAAAGTCTTCTTCAAAGTCTTCTAACATATCAAGGCACTTCCATGGGCTCTACCTCCATCTACATCCCAATAGACGTATAACCACAAAGAGGACCATGCATCACCATCAACAAGCTACCAAGTGTGTGAGTTCAAGACCCAAGCCACCAAAAGCAAAGCTTTCAAGTACTTTTTCAAAGATATCATATAATATTTAAACAAGATACTTTCCATGGAATTCAATCCCATCACGTAGGACTCCATAATCAAGTGATGAGGGCATCATGACCACAGATTCGATCATATCAAAGGCTCCAACAATCATGGGCTTACAAACCACCATATGTATAGATTCCAAGACCCAAATCATTTCCAAATGCACCATCAATGATCATATAGTGTCTAAGGGTCATCATGCCACCATGTATGTGGGTGCAAAACCTTTCATGCATAATGACCATCTCCAAGGGTTCCATGACCCCAACAAGGGCTACATAGACATTAAGGTCTTCATCAAGGGTTCCAAGTCTTCATCAAGTCATTAATGACCACATCATCACCTTTCAGGACCATTAATCCATGAAATGTGGGTTTGATGGATTCTTCAGGGCTTCTTCATCAAGCAAGGGGATTCATAGGCTTCTTCAACCACCTCAACCACACCAGGAGACCTCCAAGGGTCAAGATCCATCATGACATCACATGTGGGGTTGTTATACCTTCTCCTGGGGTACTATGACACCGTTAGAGCATGAATGACCACAGAATGGGTCATTAATGCTTTTCCAACCCATCTAGGGATTCACCATCATCCACAAAGGCTTCATCACAATATTCAGGGTCTTCTGCACCATCAGCAGGGTCTTCAACATCTTCAACAAGGTGGTGGCTATAAGATCCAACCTTGTGGGTACAGGGACCTTGTCAATTGGGTACAATGTGATTCAAGGCACAAACCCACTCTGTAAGGGGTCCAAGGCACTGCAAGTGAGACTTGGTGGAATAAATGACAACTTGTGGGGACAATGCAAGTCCATGTTGGCATTGATGACAATTTCATCAACAATATCCCCCTTTGTGATTGTTGACAACAACTCATGCCCCCCTATGAGAATGCTCCCTTTTGTCTTCATCTCTCCATTTGTATTCATCTTTCCCCATTTGGCATCAACAAAAAAGGGTTTCCACATATATGCATATGAAATTACTGATCATTTTCCCCCTGTCAATATGCACGATCCTAGGACCTGTCTGTATGCCTAGAGTAACCATCATTTCTCCTTTGAGTTAATCCTCTGGCCTTAAGAACTCAAGGTGTTCTAAGGTATTAGAGAGACCTTAGGCTTGGCTTTCCATATGGAAGTCATCCTCCCTGCCATGATCAACCTCTCATATCTGTAGCTTCTCAGTCTTATTCATCGATACTTGCTTCTTGGCATTTGTCCTTTCAACATTTGTTCCTTCATTTGTATTGGCTTTCCTTGTTGAGTTGTATAGGAAACTTCTCAAGGGTTGTTTCTGTGTACTCCAATAATATTGAGATTTGTGTCCTAGGCCATTGCAACTATACCTCATCGTACAACAATATGCAGCAATGTGACCAACATGGTTTCATGTTCATCACCTGAATGAGGTGTTGGAACTTCCAACACTTCTTTGATCAAATTCATGTCTCCATGCCTGAGAGTATCCCTGACTATAGGCCTTTGTATTTTGATATTCAAATTTTCCTGCATTGGTCTTCTTCCAAGGTTCACCGGTTCTTCTTGTTGATGTATAGGAAGGACTCTTCCTCGATTGACTTCTTTGACTTGCACATTCTTGGGCTTTGTGACCAAACCCATTGCATTTGTAGCATAAAAATGTGTGACATGTGGCATCAATATGTCCAAATTGGTTACATTATGTCCAGCATCTAACTGAGTCATTGGGGCTTCCAGCACTTCTTCTTGCATAGAATCCACAATCCATAGCCTTATGACCAAAGTTAGAACAAAAATAACAATAACCATTAAATCCACTTTCATACTTGGGACTTTGGTACCATCTTGGAGTTGTTTCTTTTCTTAGCTTGCTTTGAGGAATATGCCTAACTCCTTTTTGCATTCTTGAACTTCCAAGGTTTTTGTTGTCATGTGCAGGTGCATGGGGAGCAACTTTAAACATTGATGGACCTGCTTTTGGAGTCTTAGGAGACCAAGTGTCATCTTCATATTTTTCTTTGTCCTTTTTGTAACCAAGACCAGTCTTGTCACATGGAGAGCTATGGAAATACAAGATATTATCTAGGACAAATGAATTGCCCTTGAACTTTAAAAAAGCATCATTCTTCTCACCTTTCTTCCTGAGACCAACTACCTCCATTTCCAGTTTCTGGATTGTATGCTCCTTTTCTTCCAACTAATTCCTCAATATTTCTTCTATCCTTTTATCTTCCTCCAGTTGAGTCTTCAGATCATGATTAGCCTCCCTAGTTTCTTCAAGCTCTTTAGCGAGCTCTTCTTATTCTTCCTTTTGACTGATCAATTCAGTATTTAGTTGTTCAACTTCAACATCCTTATCTTTCATCTGATCCCATAACTCTTTGTCCTTACTTTTTGACCTTTACAAGCAACATCTTTATTGTCATGGTCTTCTGTTGATATTCATTCAAAGAGTGCAAGATTTTCTTTTTGAACTTCGTGAATTCACTATGGTTCATATCTACTGTGTTCATGACCCAGTTTGTTGTGAAATCAATATTCAGCAACGTGAGATGTATCTCATGTTCAGCCTTTGATATCCCTTCATCCTCATCTGCAAGAAATTTCTCAATTTCATCATACAAGTTATAATTACAATCATAAGAGTCCATACCTTTACTAAACTCCTCTTCTTACTTGTCTTCTTCTTGATTGATCTCTTCTGGGGAATTGTCTTCTGATTCATGATCTCTCTTTTCGGGTTCTGGTCTTTCCTTCTGATACTCGCTCTCCAACTTGAACCATAGATATTTGGATGAATTGTAATCCCCTACACTTTCCTTCACTGAGATGAGAAGTCCATCCATGAGGAACTTCAAGGCTGTAGTATTTTCCTTTTTTGCTTCGTTCTGTGCAGCTGATTTTTCCTTCTTGTTTGATGGAGGGGGCTGGATTAATCACAATCTCCCAGATGCTAAACTTCTTTAGACATGCCTTCATATTACTCCTCCAACTGAAATAATATTTCATATCAAGTACATCCACGTCATTGCTAGATGACTCTTCTTTTTCTTCCATTGTGTCTCCACAAATCTCCTTCAAGCTTGCTAGGCTTGTGACGAAGCCTGAATCTGATACCAATTGTTGGACACAATGCCCACACTGAGAGAGGGCGTGAATCTCTGTGTGAGAAATTTAAACCTTTTTACCTTCTTTTAATCAATAAAACTATATCAAGCATTAATCAAATAATCATATTCTTCGGTTGAATCAACCGTGAGTCATAAGCATAAACATCACATCAAAAGAGACACAAGAATATATGGAATTTTGATCTTTCTTTATTGTACATGGAAGACAACAATATTCTTGATTACAATCAGCACCAACTCTCGTAACAGGACCTAGCCTGTTTTTCTTAGCTCCAACTAAGAAGGGTTTGAGGAGTCCAATCCTCAAGTGCAAGATTCTTCTTGCAAGCAATCATATGGTTTTGCTCGACAACCAACCTTTGCTCTGCACATTAATCTCAACTCATTAATCTGTTGGTCAACGATGCTCATCAATATCTGGTTAATATGCTCATCAATCTTTGGTCAATCTGCTCATCAATATTTGGTCAATATGCTTATCAATGTATGGTCAATCTGTTCCTCAACACTACTGCTCATCACATCTGCTCATTACTGCTGCTCATCATTGTTGCTCAAGTATCTCTACACATCAACTTTGCTTATCACTACTGGTCATTCTTTTCTTCTCATTAATATTGTTGGTCAAGCTGGTCAATATACTCATGTACACATCATTGTACACCTCATCATACACAATTACTGAACAAGTAATTTTGCTCTGCTTTCACTGAAAATAAGGAATGCATCGCCATGCATCATCATCATAGGTATGCATCATCGTCATAGGGTATCCATCATCGTCATAGGGTATGCATCCTCATCATCAAATATACATCATCATCATCTTAGTGTGCACTATTTATGCATCATCATCATCTTAGTGTGCATTGTTTATGCATCATCATCATCAAGTATACATCATAGTGCATAGGAGAGCATCATCACGCTATGGTATGCATGTACATCATATTGTATAGGAGTGCATCAACATCATAGAGTGTACATCATTATTACATAGCCTCCATAATGACTCCAGCTATATATACCAATATAGAGGCTCACATACTAAGATCAAAGATGAACTCTATCCATTAGATACATGTGTCATCACAAGAGAAACCCAAAAACATAAACCATACATTTTTGAAGATCAAAAGATAAAGAAACAATATAAAAACCAAAATAAAATTTATATCATGTCACCACATATCCCTCCTAACAATATTTCCAATGAGCCAATAATTTTGTAATTCTAATTATGTATGAGAAAGTTATGCCAATTTTAGTGAAGATGCCCATAAATTTCTCCTCCACAAAGTTTCGCACTTTTCTCCAAAAGTTATGAAAATACCGAGAGAATTAATGATGAACAAATGAAAGGAAAGTTAGTACCTAAAACTGGGCTGACATGCAATTCAAAATTAGAAATAATTAAATTCTCTTTTGTTTGGTCGGCTGACCCAAAAAGGTGGGGTACACCAACTTCAAAAATTCATATCTCTTAAACCATAAGGAGTTCGAATATGCTCTACATATCAACGAAAATGGATTGACAGGGACTATATACCTATGATGGGTTTATTTGCAAATTCTTGGTCTAATACCCTTAAATTCTTCAATATGTTCATGACATAAAAAACCCCACACATGAGAGTGCCAAAGACCATACCACCAACTACAAGAGTTTCAAATTCTTCTTCAACATATCAAGGCACTTCCATGGATCTACCTCCATCTACATCCTAATATCCATATAACCACAAAGAGGACCATACATCACCATCAACAAGCTACCAAGTGTGTGAGTTCATGATCCAAGGCACCACATGCAATGGTTGCAAGGACTTTTTCAAAGATATCATATAATATTTAAACAAGATACTTTCCATAGACTTCAAGTCCATCACATAGGACTCCATCGCCAAGTGATGAGGGCATCATGACCAAATATTCCATCATATCAAAGGATCCAACAATCATGGGCTTACAAACCACCATATGTGTGGATTACAAGACCCAAATCAATTCCATGTGCACCATGAGTGATCATATAGTGTCCAAGGGTCATCACGTCACCATTTATGTAGGTGCAAAACCTTCTCATGCATAATGACCATCTCAAAGGGTTCCATGACCCCAACAATGGATACCTAGGCATCAAGATCTTCATTAAGGGTTCGTCTTCATCAAGTAATTAATGACCACATCATCACCTTTAAGGACCATTAAGCCATAAAATGTGGGTCTAAGGGATTCTTCATCAATCAAGGGGCTTCATAGTCTTCTTCAACCACCTCAACCACACCAGGAGACCTCCAAGGGTCAAGATCCATCATGACATTACCTGTGGGTTTGCTAAACCTTCTCCTCGGGTACCATGACAACATCAGAGAATGAATGACCATAGAATGGGTCATTAATTCTTCTCCAACCCATCTAGGGATTCACCATCATCCACAAAGGCTTCAACATAATCTCTAGGGTCTTCAGCACCATCAGCAGGGTCCTCAGCGTCTTCAACAAGGTGGTGGCTACAAGATCCAACCTTGTGGGTACTAGGACCTTGTCAACTGGGTACAAGGTGCTTCAAGGCACAAACCCACTCTGTAAGGGGTCCAAGGCACCGCAAGTGAGGCTTGGTGGCATAAATGACAACTTGTGGGGCTACTGCAAGTCCATGTTGGCATCAATGACAATTTCATTAACAACTTCGGGATGTTACAATGATGCATTTTCAAAATTAGTTCAAGTATCCATGGAATCTGTCAATTGTGAGTAAAATGAATGTTATTTAGTGCTACCCTCATTTTTTCTCAGAGGAGGAAGGTAAAGGAATTGTTGATCCTATTTTTATGGAAGAAATTAAAAATATTTTGTTTGGGATTTCTAAATAAAAGAGTGTGAGACCCACTGGGTGGACTGTTGAAATTTTTTTGACATTTTTTTATATTATGGGTCTAAATATATTAGCAGTTATAGAGGAATACGAGCTTCATGGAAAGGTTATTGGGACTTTGAAAATGCTACTTTAATGGAATTGATTCCTAAAAATTCTAAACTGGGATCTTTTAATGATTTTAGACCCATTTATTTGTGCAATTTCGTATACAAGATCTTTTTGAATATACTTGCAAGCATAATTAGGCATGTGTTGTCAAAATTCATTTCAAGCGAACAATTTGGTCATTTAGAAATTTGTCAAATCTTGGACACCATTAGGGCAATGCAACAATGTATTCATAGTATTAGGGTCAAAAATCTCAAGGCATGTGTCTTAAAGCTTGATTGGGTTAAGGCATATGATCAATTCAATTGGGGTTTCCTTTGGCTTGTTCTTTTTTGAATTGGCCTGAGTTTGGAAGTAACTAATTGGATAATGAGTTGCGTTACTTTGAAAAACTTTCCAATATAGGTAAATGGCACACCCTTAAATTTATTTCAAAGATTGAGGGGTCTCAAGCAAGGATTCCCATTGTCTCCTCCATTATTTCTTCTTATTGTGTAGGGATTAAGTAGATTGGTCGAGAAGACATTATCAGATGGTCAATTGAAACGATTTAAAATTTCATCTCATGTTAATATTACTCATTTGTTGTTTGTAGATGATGTATTATAATTTGTAGAGGGATTGTAGAGGAATGGTGACTTTCTAAAGAGTTATTAGATGTGTTTTGTGATGCCACTAGTTTGGCCACTAATGAAGCTAAGTCATAATTGATGGTTAATGGTATTGAGGAGGATATAAAAGATTAAATTGGTCATCTCCTTCCTTACCAGTTTAGCTCTTTTAATGTTGGTCTAAAATATCTTGGATATACTTTGAATCCCAATAATTATTTAGTAGAGGATTGGGTATGGCCCTTAAAAAGGATTGAAAAGAGAATATGGTATTGGTGCTTCTGTTGGCTTTGTTTAGGAGGTAGGTTGATTCTTATGAAAGTAGTTCTTGAAAATTTCTCAATTTATTAGTTCTCATTATCATATTCCAAAATTGATCTTGCATAAAATCAGAAAAAAGGGGTTTTTAGCTTCTTCTAGACTAGGAATAAACAAAGGTAAGAAGTTCATTTGATGTGTTGGGACAGATTAGCCAGGACAAAAACAAATATGGGGGGTTGGGTTATTAAAAACATTTTTTACTTCAGTCAAGCCGTAGCAACTAAAAGATTTTAGGGAGATTTGATCTCTACTAGTTTGTGGAGTAAGGTAATCAGAGATAAATGCTTAAAATATATGGTAGTTATTGACTGTATAAGATCTGATACAAAAAAGGCAAAGGTATCTCAAATATCTAGAGTTGTTTGTTCAATTCATTTCATATTTTGGGGGACAAGTTTGTATGGAAGCCTTGGAATGGATAGTCTATTAGAACTGGTGAAGATCCAGTCATTGGAGGTGCAAATTTCTATAATCTATCCTCTGATCCGATCAATTCTCTTCTTGCAAAAGGTATACTAAATATTGAAAGGTTTACTATTCACATCATAGTTTGGGCAATCAAAATTGGAAATCGTCCTATGATATAGAACTTCAAAGAGATGATAGAGACGAATGGAGTAGATATATTTTTGGTCTACGGAGAGGAGGTCTTCATCTTTCAGATAATGATGATGGTATTTCTTAGTCTTGGAATGGAAAAGATGGGAATGTTAATGCAAAATCTTCTTATGATGCCATTGTTTTTTTGCTTTAGATGTTGAACATAGATGGTGTTTCTCCTCTATGTGGAAATGGCATGTTCATTTGAAGATTAAGGTTTTTTGTTGGCTTGCATTGGAAAACCTAATTTTAACTTGGGATAATTTTGTAAAGAGGGGAGGAAATGGATCTACTAGATGCCTTCTTTGCTTTAATGAGGTTGATTATTTTTATAATTTAATGGTACATTGATCCTTTACTACGTTGGTCTGGCACAAACAAAAGAAGGATCTCAAAATAGATCAGAATTAATGGTCTCTTCAATCTATTCCCAATGTTTTCAAAAGTGGATTTTTGAAGCTAAGTTATGGAGAGAATTGCCTTGATTTGTTTGTTGGGAAATTTGGAAGCACAAGAATGGTGTCCTCTTTGAGGGAAAGAAAAATAATGCTTTGAGAGTTTGTATCAAAGCAATTGGGACCTTTGGGGTGGGTTTTGAAGGAAAGGAAAGTATCCAAAATAGAGTAGTAAGGGATCCATCGTTCTTAAATGTATAACTTTTAGGATTTTTTAATGGGGCTTCATAAGAAAATGGTTCTAAATGTGGGGCTAGTGATTTTTTATCTTGAGAGAAGCTCATGTATTCAAGCTGAAAATGAACTGTGGGAGTGGTTCTAATACTAGAGGAGAACTTCTTGCTCTTTGGAGCCTATCATTTTTTGCTCATATTAATTAGAATATTGTTCATTTGCAGGTTGCTAGTGATTCCAAAGTTATAATAGAATATGCTAACCAAAAATGTCAGCTTCAGGTGGACACTCTTGAAGGTTGGAAAGATAAAATAACTAGGCTTGAGTTAGATTTTGAAGATTTAACTTATCAACATGTTTATAGAGAATATAATGTGGAATTTGATGGTGTCTCTAAACAAGCTATGGATTTGTCAAAAATTATTTTATACTATTGTAATATTTGTGGATCAAATACCACTTGAGAAGGTTCTATTTCTATTTTTGGGGTTTGATTAGTTGTTTGAGGAAGTTGGAAAAATTATTTTTGGGGTTTGATTAAAAGTTCGAGGAAGTTAAAAAATTTAAGAATAGTTTTTTTGTTTACTCTCTTTGTTTTAGGGAAGATTGGGCAGTAACTAAGTAGTGAATTACTCTCTAATAAAGATCATTCTAGTCAAGACCATTTTCGGCTCAAGAGAGGATGGTATAAGGGCACCATGGTGTGGTTAAATCATTGAGGGATTGACGAAAATATCACATTGCAAAATATCAAAAATCTCAAATATACTATCGCATCTAAGTATAAAGCAAGAATGTGTGACGAGAAAGATTTAGAGGTTAAAATAAAAGTAATATATTACAAGGAGGGAATTAATCCTAATCTGGAATATCAAAAGTATCTCTCTATCTTAACCATTTCAAAGAAGATTGATATAGCCAAGATAAGAATGAATTCCCATGAGCTTCATTGCAAAATAGGGCACTGGGAAACTCCTAAAACTCCATCGGAGGAAAGGATTTTACAGCTCTATGAATCTATGAGTGTTGAAGACGAATACTACTTTCGTTTAGAGTGTAGTGTGTATACTCACTTTCGATCTAAGTTTCCCAATCTTTGATCCATTTCTATTCTACATGATCTTCTTACTTGTCAAAACTATGGTGACCTACAAATGATTATTTCTCATCTGTTTAATCATAACAATCAAATTTTACAAAAATACAAATAATTCCTTTATTTTCTCTTAAGGTATAATAGATCAAATGGGTCTTAGTGGACATTAATCATCATCGTCCTCATCATTATCATCATCAATATGTGTGGCATGTATATTCTTTATTAGTCCTTTGGGTTAGCATATTTTAGTAAGGGTTGTTTGGTTAACATTGCTAGACCTTATGTTGGTATTTAGAAGGATATTAATATTAATAGCATAATAGATAGTTTTAACTTTTACTTACATGTTAAAATATTAAACAATTACCTCCACAGTGTAAGGGATGAAAAGATTAATGTAAAATTTAATAAAAATAGAATCTAATTTCATCATCCACATAGCGAATGATGGAAAATTAATATAAAAAATAAAGATAAATAGAAGTTGAGCTTCATGTCCGTGCCTTAAAATATAATTGTAGCATTTCAAAGTTCATGCACATAAGTTGGATATAATAAACTGAAATTGGAACATTCCAGAGTATATACTCCATAGAGAGTGTTTTCCAACTATGACATAGAGTGCATAAAGTATTGCGTAGAATTCTCTGTACTATCAACTGGAATGAATAAACTTTCAGGCTCAAATGGACTAGATGTATGTGTCAAGAAAAATAACTATTATATCTCCCTCTTCTTATAGCATGGAACATTTGGCTTTATAGAAACAAGCTTATATTTGAGGACTGTAAACCTATTACCAATTTGATCATATTTAATATTCTGGAGCAGTTTAGGTTTCATCAGGTGAATGCCCCCCCAAAATGCAAGAGAAGAGTTCATGGTTTGGTACAGGCATTGGTTTACCCAATTGGCTATTTTGATGGTGCCTCTGCAAAAAATATTGGAGGTGTTGGTGTACATCTTCGGATCAGCGAGGAGCATTTTTTTTGTATAAATATGGGTTGTGGTCGAAGTACTTATACATGTGCTAAACTCCTCGCACTCTGGGTCTTACTGAGGTTCTCCAAAATGATTGGGCTACCATATCTGCACATTAGAGGGGACTCACAATCCATCATACACTGGTTCAATGGTTAGGCTGCTCCGTCTACGCTAGAAGTTGAGGGTTGGTGTGATAATACTAGAAGTCTACAATATTCCTTTTCCCGACTCGAATCTGCCCATGTATATAGGGAATACAATGATAGTGCAGATCGCTTATCTAAGGAGGCACTTGGTCTTATTTCTGGGAACCTTCATTTTATGGAATTCTATGAGGGAAAATGCGATGGGAAGGACTCCTTACAGTTTTATTAGTCTTTGAATATTTTTTTATTAGCCACTTGTGGCTTGTATTGAGGATATACCATCATGGTTATTACTGATTCAGTTACTATATGTGCTTATATGTACCTAGAAGTGCCTCCTTATCTCAGCGATCAGGTATTGTCATATATCACTGAACTGGGAGTTTTGGGCCTGGACTTGATATTTTGCACTATTTTGTGTGTATTAGACTTTATGCCTACATATTGGAAGGATGCCGGACTGGTCATTGACCATCCCATGTACTGTTTACTTGCTGCAACAAACAAGTTACCTTTGATTTTATGAATAACAAGGAACCACTAATTTTCTCCTGGAAAAAAAGTATTGCGTAGAATTCGTAGAAATATGTCCTTGCACAGGATTACGATGGATTTAATTTAGTCGGAAAGGTCCTCTTTGAATTTGTTATTAAAAGTAATCATTATTAATATTTTTAACTATGTGATAGAGATAAAAAACATATAGCAAATTATGCAATTGAATATTCATCGTGATTCGTGGTTATAACTTATAATCATCATTTGTGTTTTTTGTTGCTTTTTTAAGGGAAGACTTAGAATGAACAATACATTTTTCGCTTTGTTTGGTATTGAGAGTCTGGCCCATGTTATCTATTATTGGTTGTAGTGATTTTATCTTTTCTTATATTAAGAGTTAACTAACTCAAAACATTCATCAAAGCACGAATTCTCCAAGGGTTTTCTTGAAATTAATTTGAAATAGTTTAATAAAATAAATATTCCAACTCGAACATACTTCCTCAAAAACGTATAGAATATACAACAATAAATTCATAATTTGAAACAAAATTTAATGTACAAAACTCATGCTCAGGAATAACTATTAAACAAGCTAGTGAATAGAGGATAACAATGAATTTCTCCATAAACAAAATCTATCCATTAAATTTTTAAATTTTAAAGTGTGCCATAGGGTACAAGCCATAAGAACTTTTCATGGCTATTTGAAACACTACCATGGAAAAGTTGTATCACAAAATAAGCCAACCTATGAGCTCCAATCTAGCAATTGCATTCTTTTAAAAATGAACCAAGGGTTCTCATGACTCGGATAGGGGCAGTAGGTTAAACCCTCTCCTAAATGCAAAAGAATTTTTTTTTCGAGCTACCTAGGGAATAAGCAAAATAGATTTGAACCACGCAGAACAGATTGTAACAAAAAGTGTAATGTTAGATAACTATAGATACATCACCATTGTTGATTCAAGTAAAATGGCAAGTTAAATAGGTAACCATAAGTAGACGATATTTAAGATATAGAAATAATAATAACAACATCCATATGGGTGAAACTTAGTGAAGTGCTCTATCGTTATGTAGACGCAACCATAATCGTATGATCTTGATTCATCCATTGTTCATCATATTGAATAGGTTCTCAAGTTTCCTCTTTGAGGAGACGAGGAGCATGTTAAATTACTCAAACTATACTTGGATAAATACATCGCACAAGGAGGTGATAATAAAACTGGTTTGACATCTTTCATTAAATGAAAGAAAGAAAGAAAAAAGAAGATAAAGGCTTTATTAGAAGATGTGATTGTTAGGATTTACAATCCTCCCTTGTCCAAACTGTCTATTAGATTATATTTTCCTAACTTAGGAGTCATTTAGTTATTATTGAGTCCACTAGTACCATTGGGTCCACTTGGCCTAATGGGGCCACATGTACCAGTCAGTAGAGCATGGGGAACACCGATAGAGGCCAATTGGAACTGACCGCACCTTCATGCATTAGTTTAGGCACCTACTAGACCAATATCTACATTTTAGGAGCCACTAGGAGTGTCGGCACCAACCTCCTTTAGTTGTTGGCAGTTAGTAACTAGTTAAGCTTAGTTATGCTTTAGTTACATTCAATTAGATATCCTCCAATTCAGTTACTACCAGTTATGCATGGATGCATGTGGGAAGGCGCCAGTTCTCACCTACTTCTCACCTACCACTGCAGTTAGATTGGTTTGATTGATTGTGGAGAACCTCCTGCAATGAACAATCAAAATGCACGATATAACAGAAATATTGAAGCACAAAAGAGATTTTATTGATCGCGGACCACTTCGAGGGGGCAACCTCCTTTGAGCAAGCTCAATACAAAATAACTCTTCGATGATTTCATTGGCCTCAACACTTAGTTATATACTAACTCTAATCTAAACAACTATTACTCCCCATGAATGAGGGATAATACAACATACTAACTGGACGACTTAACATCAACTATTAATCCCCATGAATGTGGCATAATACAACATACTAACGGGATGACTTACAAAGCATATGCATCCAATAAAATATACTAACAAAATAAAGAGGAGGGTTAACATAAGTTCTTAACACTGATTGAGAAACTGGATTAGACATCTGGAGTTAGCCAGTCGAACTCCAATAGTGATTTAGAAACTTCTAGTTAACCATGTAGTCAGATTGAGTTGGTAGATTCGAATTCATCTCTCATGGTTCGAATTCTCCTTTATGTATTACCATTGTATACTTCTGGGAAGTAATGAATTTTATACTGTAATTATACTGAGTAATACTTGTATATTTCCTGTGAGATTTGTTTTGTTCAGTGTGTATTATTCATTCATTTTCACTGCATAGTAATTAAGAATCCGATTGCACTCATTTGCTGAAGATCTAATGGCACAATAATTATAATATGGTATCAGAGCCATCTCAGGAAATATTCAAGTCTGTCTACTCTCCATCGTACACTAGAAACAGTTGGGTTTCCACAGAAGTCTCACAAAGAGTGCCTTGCTTCCTCTGAATTCATTCAGAGTGGCGGTACAGGCGTGACAGACCCTGAGAAAATGTACATATCAAGAGGGAAGGCTTGATTCTAACATAGTGTGAATTGTTTTGGTTTTGTAGTGAGTTTCTATAGGTGCTACATAGCTTGATCGAAGATATTTTATGATCAGAAGGAGAATTATGGATTCTCAACCTTCCACACCCTGGATCCTAACACCCTTCAATTAGGTTAATTGGAGGGAAGATATGTAGGTTTCCCTGCACAACAAGGGCTTGTTCAAGATGATAATGGGAAGGGAGGTTGAGACCCATCATCTAGCCGAGAAAAAACAAGTTTTTGGACCACTTAGATCAAGATTTTAGATTTCTATGTACTCACGTATCCAAAGACCTCCTCTTTCACCTTGAAGGTTTGAGGACTCCCAAAGAAGCTTGGGAGAAGCTTGAAGTCTTGTTTGGCAAGCAAGATGAGCTTCGACGACACTTTTTGGAGAATGAGTTGATAGCCTTAGAGCCGAGCAGCGTCGATACCACACAACAATTATTTACAAAATTCAAGTCTATTGCACTTCAATGCAGGCATGGCGGAACGTAAAGAAAGGATGAGCAACATATGCTCTCCATACTCAGCAAACTAGGTACTGAGTATTATATATTTGTCTCTATCTTCAATTCTGGAAGAGCTTCTATTCCCAATTGGAATATGCCCTCACTTGATACCTTTGTCGAGTCCTTGATACAGGAGTAAGAGAAGTTGTTTCAGATGGGAGTCATCAAACTTCTAAAAACCAAGCTCTCCTAGTGACAGACTCTACCAAAGCGAAAGCTAAAGGGAGACCTAAGGGGAAGGAGACTAAAGCATCTGGTTGGAAGCCTAGAGAGAATCATAAGACTTCTGAAGGATCTTCAGGATCCAAGAAGAAGAAAAAGTTTGAAAAGAAGATGTGTCCCTATTATATGAGGGGTTTTCATCTAGAAGACCAGTGTATGAAGAAGCAGATCGACCAACTGCCAGCTCTCCTCAAGCAGAACAACATAGCTCTTCCACAAAGAGAAAAGAATTCTGATGATGGGAAATCGACAAATGATCATGGAAGGTGCCATGCTTTGAAAGCTAGCCTCTCTCGGTCAACAAACTATTTAATTGATTCTGGAGCATCCAACCACATGGTTTAATCCAAGGATTCCTTCTCCACTCTTAGCCTCACATGAGGGCCTACTATTCCTATGGGTGACAACTCCCAAATTCCAGCAGCAGGAAGAGGTTCCATTAAAATCCAGGATGGTGAGTTCAAAAATGTCCTCTATGCTCCCTCTCTTGCAACTAATATATTGTCTGTATACCAGATGGTTCACACTGGCTCACCAAAGAAAGTGGTATTTGGACCTGACTCAGTAGAGATCACATAAATCTCAATTGGGAAGAATATAGCGAAAGGAATCGTAGATCATGCCTCCAAGGCATATGCTTTCTCGCATTTCATGCCATACTCAGATCCAATACAACCACAACTTCTATTCTAAGTAGATAAAGGTATCAAAACTCTTTTACTACCTATTGTATATACATATTTATTGTCTAACATTTCAGATTGAGATTCAAAAGAAGAGGAAGACTAGCATGATTCAGATATTGAGCTTACACCTCAAAGAGATCTAGATCTAGATACAACATCTACCTCATTTCAACAACCTAAATGGGCTCAACAGCTCATAGAAGTAGCTGGAAATGGTGTTGAGGATCGAGATGATAAGAGAAGAATGAGGTCCTAGTATCATAAAGAGAATGTTGCACTGTCCCACACATATCCACTTCTCCCTAAGAGGTGCTTCATGATGTTGGGGTAAGATCCTCAAACATCCAAGGAAGCTTTCCATGATCCTAGATTGCAGGAAACTATGGATGAGGAATTTGATTCGCTACATGACAATAAAACTTGGGAACTTGTCTCCTTACCTCCAGGGAGGAAAATTGTTCAGTGCAAATGGGTCTACAAGACAAAGATACCCTCTGATGGAACCACAACCAAGTATAAGTCTCGGTTGGTGGCCAAAGGATACTCTCAGGTTCAAGGATTGGACTACAATGAGACATTCGCTTCAGTAGCTAGAATGTATTCCATCAGGCTTGTCTTGGCAATTGCAGCTTCCAAGAGATGGGAGGTACACCGGATAGATCCAAATCCTAGGCTCTATCAAGTGCCGAGAGGGATCAAATCTCCTGAGATGCAAACCTCTTCTCAGATATTGCACGAAACGGGCTATTAAAAAATTACATTGCATTTATTTTAATTTAAAGTATTCATATTATAGTGTTTTAACTATATTAAAATGAAATTTAATTTTGTTTCTACAGAGCTTAGATTTAGAGACTTAAAATGAATATATAACTAAAACTTCATTTCCTTTTAATGACAAACATTAAAATTCAACATCTACGAAGAATTCCACACTATAACAATATGCTTACACTAAATAATCGAACAAAGCTTAAAATATGCAGATTCAACCGAGTTGACACACCATAACCATATGATTAACACCGAAAAATTAAGCAAAGCATAAAATATGCACATTCATCCGAGTTTACATTCAACTAAGTTTACAGTAGGATTGACCTGGAAATTCACTCAGCCACATTATAAGGTGCACAACTTAAAAATTGAAATTTTATTGATAACGTCCCTCTTCAAATATTACACATTATGTTTCTTATGAATCTGTCCACAGTCTTCAAGCCCATATTTATTGATATCCATCCTTCCCATTTCTTTATGGATTCAAACAGTAACAAACTCACCGACCATGAATAATCCACTTCGTCCACCTTTATTGTAGAATTCTTCTATTATTTTGATCAAGTTGGATTGTGATTGCTTTCATCAGAACATATATCTTCAAACCCATTGGTCTTTGCTATCAATGAAGCCTGTCCCGTGTAGAATTCATCTAATCCAAACTCTGGTAATGAATAGTTGGATGGAGACAAGAAGAGATTACAGTAGGTGGATGATAGCTCACTAAAATCTAATAAACTCTAGACTAAAGTTGTAACAACAAAATGATGGGAATGTGGGAATTGTTGGTCTGCTAAACTGGAAAGAGGACAACAAGATCAGTTTGTAACTTTTGTTCCACCAAGATTAACATCTGCAGTCTCTAAGGAAATGTGCTCAGATTCATCTTCTTTTATCATTTTTTGCACAGTTAAGTCGCACCATTCAGACATGGAAGGATTCAAAGTTTCTTTAGCATTAGGAAATTTGATGGAAGCTTCATCTGAACTATGATTACCGCCATAACCATTGTAGCTGTTTGGGCTTACATTTTCAGAGCATCTTTTTGCAGTTGTGATTTTTCACGGGGTTGGGTTTGAACACTTGATTATGGAGGGAAGGGAAAAATGCGGATCCTGTCATGAAAATTTGTTTATTATGTTGAGATTTGTGCATTTCCATCCTCTTGCGATGTTGATATTCTTTCATTTCCAACTTCTTGTTGAGATGGTTGATCCAATAGTTCTTGATTTCGTTATTCGTTCGCCCAGGTAGTTGTCCTACTATCAGCGACCACCTGCATGCATGCGAATGATACTTCTAGAACTTATTACTATACTATCTATATTTCCAAGTTTTCTAGACCATGACATGGGGATTCAATGCATCTATAGGATGAATAAAATGTTGAGACATTGTCGACATACCGATTGCCAAGAAGATTATGCATTCGGATAATGAGGTCATCCTTGTGGAGGGAAATTTCTTCGCGTGTAATGTCAGGACGAAGATAATTTAGCCAACGTAATATACAACTCTTCCCACCATGGTTAAGACCTGGAAAACAAATATGATTTCCGTTATTTAAATAGTAAAGAAATATTTAATAGCATAAATTTTACCGTTTTTGATAGTTGATCTCTTTGTGTAAGTAAGTAGTGAAAGGTGTAACATTGAAGTACCAAAAATTAACTTTGCAAATAAACAATATATATCACTCTAGTATTGGAAAGTAACGTTACAATATTTCTTTCATAATTGGCAATATTATTTATAACTGACAGTTACATGATTAACTTTACATGAGGAACGTTACATAATGTTACAAGATCTCCTCCATATTTATAGTCAACATTTACATGAGGAATGTTACATAACGTTACAACATCTCCCTCATAATAAAAAATCATAAGTAAATAGAAGTAAATATTTATAGCCAACATTTACATGAGGAACGTTACATAACATTACAACATATTCCTCATAATATTTATAGCCGACATATACATGAGGAACGTGTTAGAAAACAGGATCGCAGAGCAATAACACATATACAGTTAAATCATTAAATAGGATGCAAAACACGTTAAAACATTATAGAGAGACACAGATATAACGTGGTTCACCCAAACGATGGGCTACGTCCACAAAGAAATTGCTAGTCCTTTTATTACAATCCAGAAAGATGAAGGGATACAACCTACAACAAAACCGCTGCACTTCCTCTTCACGCCCTCACAGTCTCTCTTCTAATACAAAATAATACCATACATAGTCATGTTACAATGCTTTCTTTTATAGGGGAAATACCATGGGAAAATACTACGGTTAACCCAATACCATGGGTCCGCAAAACTGTTGGCCAACACACATTCGAGCCCCAAGGCAGGGGGAATGAGTGTACAGTACACCTGGGGTACAAACACAACTGAATAATATCTCTGGATCTGGAAGATAAGGCTCCACAACCAACAATCTCCCACTTGGAGACTGATCACAACAACTCCACCGCTACTGCACTTGCTGGACTATGCTCTAGACCTTGGACTTGGAAAATTTCTTATTTTCACCTTCATGCTTGAAGGCCAATAGAAACTGAGCAAGAACTTAGTTTCTCTTTGGTTACTCCCTTTGTCAACATGTCTGCAGGATTCTTGCTAGTATGTATCTTTTCTAGTTTTAACAGTTCTTCATCTAGAACAGATCTTATGAAGTGGTATTTGAGCTATATATGTTCAGTATTTGAATGAAAGGATGAGTTCTTTGCAAGATGAATGGCAGTCTAGCTGTCACTATACAGCCTACTATTCTCCTGCTTCTTACCCAATTCTTCCATGAACCTTTGCAACCAAATCATCTCCTTAGTAGCCTTTGTAGTAGCAACATACTTTGCTTCTGTTGTTGAAAGTGCAACATCTTGTTGCATTTTTGAAATCCAACTTACTGCTGTTCCACCCACAGTAAACACATACCCTGTGGTGCTCCTCCTGCTGTCTTTTTCACCAACCATATCTGCATCAACATATCACTATAGAACAGTGTCTGAACATCCAAAACATAATGCATGTGAAGTGGTACCTATCAAATACCTGAGAATCCACTATATTGATTTCCAATGCTCTTTACCTTGATTATTCATATACCTGCTCACAACTCCCATTGCATGTGCAATATCTGGTTTTTGGCACACCATGGCATACATCAAGCTTCCAACCAGTGATGAATAGGGAATCCTGGACATGTAATCTATTTCTTCTTGTGTCTTTGGACACATCTCCTTACCTAGTTTGAAATGGATGGCTAAAGGTGTACTAACTGGTTTTGCATTCTGCATTCTAAACCTATGCAACACCTTTTCTATGTACTCACCTTGAGACAACATCAATTTGCGATTTTTCCTGTCTCTTGTTATTCTCATACCAAGGATTTGCTTTGCAGCACCCAAATCCTTCATCACAAATGGATTAGCTAGTTTTCTTTTGAGCACATTTATATCCTGCATGTTAGACCCTGCAACAAGCATGTCATCCACATACAATAACAAGATAATATATCTTCTGTTATCTAGCCTCTTGAAATAAACACAGTGGTCAGAATGACATCTATCATAACCTTGTTCTGTCATAAACTTATCAAATTTTAAATACCAATGCCTTGGAGCTCGCTTCAGGCCATACAAGCTCTTCTTCAACCTGCAAACCAAATTCTCCTTACATTTTACCTCATCCCCCTGTGGCTGCTACATATAAATATCTTCCTCCAAATCCCCATGGAGAAAGGCCGTTTTTACATCTAATCGTTCAGTATGCAAATATTCTACCACCACTAGACTTAAAATAGTTCTAATTGAAGTCATTTTAACAACAGGAGAAAATATTTCATCAGAGTCTATACCTTTCTTTTGTACAAACCCCTTTACAACAAGTATATCCTTGTACCACTTCTTGCCTCCATCTTCTTCCTTCAACCCGTAAACCCATTTATCTTGCAATGCCCTTTTTTCTGCAGGCAACTTAACCAGATCTCAAGTCTGGTTTCTTACCAATGAGTCCATCTCCTCATCCATGCCTTGCTCCCATTTCTTTCTAGTTTATACCTGCATTACTTCTTGATAACATTTTGGTTCACCAGAATCAGTCATCAATAAATAATACAGTGAAGGAGAGAATCGTTCAGGGGGTCTACTTAACCTGGTAGACTTTCTTATAGTTGCAGGAGTTTCGGGTATCTGTTGTTGCTCTTGATTTTCTGGTGCCTTTGGAACTTCATTTTCTTTGATTTCATCAAGCACTGTGTACTTTGTGTCTTTCGTTTCTTCTTTCTTTCCCTGCAACTGATATTTGTACATGGCCTTTTCATTGAATACTATATCTCTACTCCTAATGATTTTGCAATTTTTAAGATCCCATAAGTGATAACCAAAATCATCAACCCCATATGCAATAAAGGTACATTTCTTGGATTTAGCCTCAATCTTTGTTCTATCATATTTATCAATATGGACAAGTGCTTCACAACCAAAAGTTCTCAGAAATGAGTATTTTACCTGTTTACCTGTCCATGCCTCCTTTGGAATGCCACATTCCAAAGCGCTTGAAGGCCCTCTATTTATTAAATAAACAACAATGTTTATAGGATCAATCCAAAACTATAAGGGCAACCCTGCATGCAATCTCATACACCTTGCATGCTCCATGATCATTTTGTTCATCCTTTATGACACACCATTTTCTTGTGGTGTTCTAGGGACTGTCTTCTCTCTGCGAATCCCATTGTGTGAATAGTAACTATCAAACTCCTTACTGCAGTACTCGCTTCCATTATCAGATCTGAGACATTTCAACCTTTCCTGTCTCATTCTCAGCTAAAGCTTTCCACTTCTTAAAAGTATCAAACACATCAGATTTTTGTCTAATGCAATAAACCCAAGTTTTTCTAGTTGCATCATCAATAAAACTAACATAATAACGAGAGCCACCAGGAGATTGTACCTGAGTTGGTCCCCATGCATCTGTATGGACAAGCTCTAACTTTTCACTCTTCTTTTGTTTTCCAACCCTGAGAAATCTAACTCTCTTCTATTTTCCATAAACACAGTTCTCACAGAATTCCAAACTTACTTGCTTCAGATATGGAAGCAGTTTCCTTGAGTGGAGAATCTGCATCCCCTTCTCACTCATGTGGCCAAGCCTATGATGCCACAACGCCGTACCTAATTTTGTGGAAGCTACAGAAATAGAATAATTAGTATTATGAGGACATAAATATAACGTATCCACCCTATCTCCTTTTTCTATTACCAATGATCCTTTAGTGATCTTCCACGACGTTTCTCCAAACGTAGACAAACAACCGCAATCTCCCAACTTCCCTGTTGAGATCATATTTCTTTTCATATCAGGAATGTGCCTTACATCCTTTATCAACCATTCACTTCCATTATTTAACTTAATCCGTACCTCACCCTTTCCAACAATTTTACATGGTTCATCATCCCCCAATAAAACATGTCCAAAATCACCTTGAACATAATCATGAAATAATTTCCTATGGGGTGTAGCATGACATGAAGCCCCTGAATCTACTACCCGGTAATTGCTAGTATTATCTAATGCAAGAATCAAAGCATCTTGTAACACATCACCTGCTACATTTGCTTGCTGAGTAGTCTCTTGCTGCCTCTCACCTTTCTTCTTTGGTGCTCAACAGTCTTTGTTCAGATGTCCTTTCTTACCACAGTTCCAACACTCTATTTTTCCGAATCTGGACTTGGATCTTCCTTTTTTAGACTTGCTGCGATTTTCTAGGCTCCTTCCTCTCTCGTTTTGTCTCCCTATGCTCTCCATGGTCAACGCATTACCTGATGTCTCACCTGTGCTTTTTCTTCAGATTTCCTCACTAAGAATAACACCAACAACATCCTTAAACTTAAGAGTGTTTGAACTAGGGACAAAGTTACTTACAACCATGACCAAGATATTCCAACTTTCTGGCAATGAGCACAAGATTAGAAGAGCCCTAACCTCATCATCAAAGTTCACTTTTACAGAACTTAACTGACTGGTAAGTGTATTAAACTCATTTAAATGGTCAGCAACAGATCCACCTTTCGAATCTTCATATTAAATAAACGCTTCATTAAAAACACCTTGTTAGAAGCTGAGGGTTTTTCGTAGAGCTTACTCAATGCACTCATCACACCCCCTGTCGTTTTTTCTTTCAAAATATTGAAGGCCACTAATGAAGCCAGGCACAGCCATATTGTTCCCAGTGCCTTTCCTGTCAAGAACCTCCCATTCTTCATCGTTCATAGCCACCGACTGTTTTGCTTTTCCACCCAACGACAGGTACAGATCCTTCTGGTAAAGATAGTCCTCCATTTGCATCTTCCATAACTGATAGTTTTGGCCGTTAAATTTCTCGACCCTAAACTTCCCTTCTTTTGCCATTGATCCCACTCAAACCATGAAACCTTCTTTCCTACGAGTTTACCAACCAAATAGACCTCTTGGCTTTGATACCAATTGTTAGAAAACAGGACCGTAGAGCAATAACACATATATAGTTAAATCATTAAACACATTAAAACATTACAGAGAGACAGAGATATAACGTGGTTCACCCAAACGATGGGCTACGTCCACAAAGAAATTGCCAATCCTTTTATTACAGTCTAGAAAGATGAAGGGATACAACCTACAACAAAACCGCTGCACTTCCTCTTCACGCTCTCACAGTCTCTCTTCTAATACAAAACAATACCATACATAGTCGTGTTACAATGCTTTCTTTTATAGGGGAAATACCATGGGAAAATACTACGGTTAACCCAATACCATGGGTCCGCAAAATTGTTGTCCAACACACATCCTAAAAAAATTTCTTGGGGGCTCTGCCCCCGAGCCCCCATTTCTTGGGGGCGCTGCACCCAAACCCCCATATCTCGCGGGCATTGCCCCCAAACCCCAAGGAAGGGGGAATGAGTGTACAATACATGTGGGGTACAAACACAACTGAATAATATCTCCGGATCTAGAAGATCAGGCTCCATAACCAAATGAATGTTACATGCATGAGGAACGTTACCTTACAAGATCTCCCCCATACTGGGTTGTAGAGTGCCTCTTGGCACAATCACATGTATGTGAAAAGTGCCTTCCTCCATAGTGATTTGAAGAAAGAGACATACATGAGACAACCTGAGGGGTTTATTGATGATCCTTCCTTAGTTTGCAGACTGAGGAAATCACAGTATGGACTCAAACAAGCCCCAAGGGCATGGTATTCCAAGATGGATGCCGTCCTCATCTCATAGAAATTTGAAAGATGCAAATCAGATTGCAATGTTTACATGTAGAAGAAAGAGGGATTCTTTCTATTAATTGTGCTTTATGTGGATGACTTTCTCGTTACTAGCAGCTCTGCTGCTGGATTAAAAAGCATCAAGTCAAACCTGAACAAAGCATTCACTATGACTGATCTAGGGTTGTTAAGACAATTCATTGGTCTCGAAGTAAGTCAAAATACTTCGGAAATCATGATCTCACAGTCAAGATACTCATTAGGCATGCTCAAGAGATTCCACATGGAAGACTGCAAGGAAACCCCTTGTCCTTTCCTATTTGGAATTAGGCTAGAGGAAGGTGGCTCTACACCTTTGGTAGACAACACTCTCTACAAACAACTCATTGGGATCCTTCTATATCTCACACATTCGAGACCAGGCATATCCTATGTTGTGAGTGTTGCTGCTAGGTACATGCAGGAGCCACATGAGCTGCATTGGAAGGCAACAAAAATGATCTTGCACTATGTGCAGGGTACTAGAGATTATGGGATTCATTATGCAGCTGATGCACAACTTGATCTCATAGGCTTCACAGATTCAGATTGGGCAGGAGATGGGAATGATAGGAAATCCACTTTAGGATTTGTGTTTATGATCGGATCTGGGCCAATTTGTTTGTCCAGTAAGAAGCAAGCAACACTTGCACTCTCTTAAGCAGAGGCAGAGTATCAGGGAGTTGTGAATGCATCTATTCATGCAGTTTTTCTACATGGCATCTTGACAGAATTCACGGTTCACACTTCACCTTCGGTGGACATTTATTGTGACAACCAGAGCACCATCAAAATTTCCAGTGATCCAGTTCTGAAGCAAACAACAAAGCACATTGAGGTTCACATGCACTATATTCGAGAACTATTGCATGGAAAAACTATCATACTGCATTACTGTCCTAGAGAGGATCATATTCCAGACATTTTCACCAAGTCTTTTACTGAAAAGAGATTTGCCTTTCTGAGGTCTCTTTTAGGTATTAAGGCTTGATTATTCCTGTTCCTGTTTATTTTTGAGGGGGGGGGGTTCCCATGAGGTTTTCCCCTATTTCCTCGGTTTATTAAGCAACATTTTTTTATCTTTTATATCGTCTATGGGTGACTTTTGGCCTTGTTTTCAGGGGGGGTGTTAGGATTTATAATCCTCTCTTGTCCAAACTGTCTATTATATTATATTTTCCTAACTTAGGAGCCATTTAGTTATTATTGGGTCCACTAGTACCATTGGATCCACTTGGCCTAATGGGGCCACATGTACCAGTCACTAGAGTGTGGAAAACACCAATAGAAGCTAACTGAAACTGGTTGCACCTTCATGCATCAGTTTAGGCACCTCTTAGACCAATACCTACATTTTAGGAGACACTGGAAGTGCGAGCACCAACCTCCTTCAATTGTTGGTAGTTGGTAACTAGTTAAGCTTAGTTATGCTTCAGTTAATTTCAGTTAGATATCCTCCAATTCAATTAGCGTCAGTTATGCATGGCTGCATGTGGGAAGGCGCTAGTTCTCATCTACTTCTCACCTACCACTGCAGTTAGACTGGTTTGATTGATTGTAACTAATTGAGGGACTGGATTAGACATCTAGAGTTAGCCAGTTGCACTCCGATGGTGATTCAAACACTTCTAGTTAGACATGCAGTCAGATTGAGTTGGTATATTCGAATTCATCTCTCATGATTCGAATTCTCCTTTATGTATTACCATTGTATACTGCTGGGAAGTAATGAAGTTTATACAATAATTATACTGAGCAATACTTGTCTGTTTCCTGTGAGATTTGTTTTGTTCAGTGTGTATTATTCATTCATTTTCACTGCATAGTAATTAAGAATTTGATTGCACTCATTCCTTGAAGATCTAATGGCAGAATAATTCTAATAGTAATATGTGAGGCTTCCGCTAAAACTAAAGGATTTTCTAAATGAGAGATTGCAAAATTAATATGATTTCCAGTGTTCAAGCAGTTGTCTATGGCAGTATAGATTGTCAGACATAACTCCCATGCGGCGATATTGGGGACTATACCTTAATCTCACATGTTAAGAGTACTAATTTCGTTAGTTAGTCTATTCAGATAATCAGTTTTATAATCTGCTAGTTTAGGTATTGGATAAAACTGTCAAACATATAACATATATATACAATTGTATGATAATACATAATTAATTATGTCATTCATGATTTAAGAGTTATTTGTTTAGTCTTTCTCCATATTTAAACATGGTATCAAAGCAATAAACA
>LPNX010919605.1:342183-370226 GCA_001517045.1 Pseudotsuga menziesii
TAGGTTAATCCAAAAAAGGATTAAGCTAGGGATCAGATTTTATGTTTGTTGAAGACAGAAACTGAGTCATGCCATTTGTAAGAAAGTTTATGTGAAGGACGAGAAGTTCGCTGCACTCGTTAATAAGAAGCCCACTGCCAGCAAAAAGGAAGACCATCCTTGATCAGATAATTTGTGAGTTCCATGTAAGAGGAAGCCGTGTTGTTGGTGTGAAGAGCTCGTGAAGATAATGTGAAGGAAGTCACAATTATCCCGTGTGAAGAGACAAATTCCCATCGATACAGTATATACAACCACATGTTTTGAAGAAAGTGAGAGCTGTTAAATGTCTGCCGCCGCAATATACATTTTATTCAAAAGTAAGCTGCTATCATTGTTTGGTTGAAGTTGTGAGAAAGGAGATGCATAAAAATAATCTTGAAAATAATATAAGTACTCGCCCATCAGTTCTTTGAAGAACACTGCTCAAGAGGAAATAATCGTAAGACAAATGACACATTCTTTTTTGAAATATTTAGACATTGGCATGAGAGGTCATTAAATATGAATGTTGTTTAAGCATAGTCAGAAAGAAGAGTCGCAACATAGTCTGCATGAAGAATCTTGCCGTGAATATGAAGGCGAGATGGTCATTGAGTTTTTCAAAAGGATCACTGCATTAGACTAGAATCTGTCAACAAGTTCACATTTCTATTCCATGTTAAAAGTCCGAAAACAAAATATGTCATAAGCTTTTCCAATTTGATTTATTAAAAAGGAGTCTTCCTTGAATATATTAATTGATGGTAATACTTGGGATAAAGGAAAAGTATGAACTAGAAACATAATTTTATATGAAAAGGATATTTTTATATTTGGTGAAAGAAAGTTTTATAAGAAGATCATCTCTGCGAAGAGAGAGCAAGAACTGATTTCTGAGAAACCATGTTAAGAGTTACGAAGAGAGAGACCCATTCGCATGGAGAATTTAAAAAGTTTGTGACTGTAGCAAGGATGAATTTTTGGTTTGAAGAAAAGGAATTTTTGGTAGGAAAGAAAGAAAATTTCATCCTGCTGCTATCGAGGTAATGAAAGAAGATCGCTCCAAGAAGAGAAACTATTGGAGGTGCTGCCTGAGAGTGAGATGAGACTAACACCATTTTGTGCATGATCAAGATATGAGGTTGTATCCATAAATTTGTTTAAGGCGAATGCATCAGGATTGCGACGTGTGGCATAAGTATGAAGTTGTATCCATAATTTTTTTTGGTTGCGAATGCATCAAGATTTCCCTATGTAGCACAAGTATCTTATATATTTATGTTGTAAATTGTTATTGTGACAGTGTGTTAGTATTGCACTGTGTTCGATTGATTCAGATAAACCCAGTAGCTAGAGTAATTTCTTATATAGTATGCTAGAGTACTTTCTTATAAAACTAAAGGGCATGGTGGGCGGTACCTAGATGTTTTGGTAGATGGAATTATGTCCATCGGGTTGTTTGTAATTCAATCTATGTACCAATGTTTTGCCCAAAGGTACAGTTGGTTCCGTGTTTTGTTTTTGCAACATAAATATGCATAAAGAATGTAATGGTCATAATGTAATTGGGAATATGTTGTAGTGAGGTGCATGATCTGTTTTACCTGACACCTTCAAGTTTTTTGTAGAGTTTTTGGTATGTGTTGTAATGCCTTGTCATAGGCATGTTTGTGTCCCCATTTTGTTGTAATCATGTTTGTTGTATGCTTGTTCAATAGGCATACTTGTTGTAGCGCTAAGGCGCATGATATCACAGGATTTGATACTCTCTCAGAGAGATTTTTGTTTTCAAGCTGTGGAATAGATCACCGCTAGAGGTAACGGGGGTGACATGTGTACCCGTAGCCTAAAAATGATCAAGGTCAAATATAAGAAAAAGAATCTTCGATACATGGGGATCAGATATATTCCCAATAGTCATTATGACGAAAGTCAAAAGATGAAGAATGAACCATTGTTAGAAATCAATAACAATGAGCAAGCATAAGCAAACCTAAAGAACCTCATGAAACATTGAAGAAGAAAAAGAACAAAGAATTTACAACAACATCATGAATTTTTGGTACTCGTGTGACTCAGGGTCCATGGATCCATTCTTGCTACCACTATACCCCTAGGTGCCCCACAACAACCCACAAGCCATGGGACATACGTAAACCCGGGTGGGATTTGATCTCGTGACCTCCTTTACAACAAGTGACTTCATATCAAGCGATGCCAATGAGCCACACCCATGCAGGCTGCAACAACATCATGAATTAAAATTGAAAACTAAAAGGAAAAAGATTAGAAGAATAAAAAGAACAAAGAATTTGCAGTAGCATCATGAATTAGAATTGAAAACTAAAAGTTATTTGAAATTTTGATAAGTGTTTGTAAGCCTCGTTGAGACATAGACCAACAAGAATTTGCATTTCAGAATTTTTCTATTAGAGTATCATAATTAAGAAAGTAACTTTTGTGATTAAGAGGGAGTATTAAGAGTAGTAATCTCATTAGTTAGTCTATTCAGTTAGTCAGTTCCATAATATATTAGTCGATATTAGCTAGAACCATCAAACATGTAACATATATATACAATTGTATAATAATACATAATCAGTTCAACCATTCATGGTTTGAGACTCATTTGTTTCCTTTTTCCCCATATTTGAACATCACACACCAAAATGAAGGTCCTTAATTCGAACCTGGGCTACACACATTATGCATTACCTTTTTCTCACACACCAGAGGCCCCCAGTTTGAACCTGGGCTCAACCATTTTGTATGAGCTTTTTCTCACACAACATAGGCACCGAGTTCGAACATAGCCTCAAACATTCTATATTACCTTCTGTTCACACACCATTTGATCATAGTATTTATTTTATCACCATGAGAATTAACAATTTGATGTTGTCTTCTGAAATTCCCAGGATGAATGTCTCTAATTTTGTTGTGACAGCAGCTTGAAAGATAGTCTATCGTGGGAAAGCTTCAGGAGAAGTTAAAAACATACCAAAGAATTCTAAAAAAAAGGTGTTGAGCCAAAGAATAGATAAACTTAGAACACCACTGTCGATGAAAATCGGAGTTAAAATCAACAAAGTCGGAGGACAAATTTACACACACACACACACACGCACACACACACATATATATATATAGTACCAAGCAGAACAAATATGTTTCATGATGCAACTTGAACAAAGATAAAATAAGTAAAAGACATAAACTTGTCGTTCCTGTTGAACATCGATATAACATAAACAACATAAACATAGTAAACACAATGATATAATGATATGATGTATTGTTGTTATTGCGTTTATGTTATATCTTTTAGTTTATTGTGTTTGTGTTTTGGTTTTAGCAACGTCGATGTTGGATATAATGTTGTTCTCTGCGCGAGCAGAGGGAGCTCTTGGATTCGATGCTGCAACATCCATGGATGGCCTCAAATTAACATGTGCTACTCATCTATACTTGTATTTGATGTAGGTTGGACTGTTTTTTCCATATTTAGTACATCTACAGTGATAATCTGCACGAAGAAAGGTTCAATCCCTCAACTGGAGTAACTCCAAACTATGGCTATTGTAGTGAAATGGCTATTGAAGAGGTAGAAGTCACTAAGGAAATGTTAGCCAAAGAAAAAAATATGGCAGGGTTAGTACTCACAACCCAATGCGATACGAAAGAATTATGTAGGATTATGTCTTGCTTCTTGTGGCAACTTAGAATTATACTTATAATCCATTTCGGTGGTAATACAAAATGTTCTTAGTTGCGTTGAAATAAAAACTTGTTAATATGATAGACTTAACAAGTCATAAAGTTTACAATATATGAGGCCAAAACATAATAGGGAAATTTAAATACCACAGACGTGGCTTCCACTTAATCTTATACAATTTGTAGCATTGGGAATGTTGATGAGGGTTTAAAGTCTCAAAAATCATTGCATACCTTAGAAATTGTCTCTTAAATTGTTACATACCTCAAAACAAGCATGGCTAACCCTACACAAGCATCTAAGCACATCCCAAGGGAAAAAGAATGAACTATATATCATCATATAGACAAAATCAAATAGGCAAAGACATGAAAATATCATGATAGGAGAGTCCTTACTGGTTGAGAAAGAAGTGGGATCCAACTTATGGGATGGTACCATGATTTTGACAGGTAACTTTACAATGACAATGACTCTACAGCTTTACACCTTAATTTTCTGCCATTAGAATTCAATTAATCTAGATTTTGAAAATTATCATATGATATCTGTGTTTTTTTAAAATTACAACGACTCCATAGCCTTACTTTGTTGCATACACTTTTTTTTTCCCGACAATGAATAAAAATGTATATTATTTAATAAATTATATAATTTTTTAAAATTGAAAATTAATCACGTATATTATTTTTAACATTTTATAACTAATCATAAATTTTTTACAATATCGCATCTTTTCTTTGTGATTTATTTTATTTATTTATTTGTTATCTCTCTTTGTGATGCTAACACGAATTTAAGTAATATCGATTTTCTAAATTAAGAGGTTGGATTTTGAACATCCTCTACATGGCATAATGTAATGTTTATAGTTGTTTATTTATTATTTCTGTATATTCTTATGCGCCATTCAGATCGTTAGTTAAATGAATGAACAACAACTAACATCCATTTTCTAAATTGAGAGGGTGGATTTTGAACATCTTCTACGTGGCATAATGTAATGTTTAAAATGGTTTAATTATTATTTATGTACATTCTTATGCGTGATGTCATTCACATTAGTATTAATATTAATTAAATGAACAATATTATATATATTAAAAACAAAAGGTAAAATAACCGAGTATGTAATGCTATTTTTTATTTTAATATTAATTCTTGTTTTTTTGGATGAGAAAAACATGTGCCTACCTAATATTGGAATGGGAGGCTCTCAATTCATAATTCATAGGGAAGAGGAACTTTCTTAGGGTGTGAGAGTTGTTATTTTTGTTTGGAACTAGGTGGTTAGGGATTTTTTTCTAGCTGACATTCTTTCTCCTTTTTGAGTGGCTTAGGGTTTGGGTCATACGCTGGACTGAACCATTTGATGTTTTCTAATGGCATAGAGGAAGGACCTTGCATGACGACCTATAGAGGGGTTAAGTTCCTTTGGATCATCTATGGTGGTGACAACAATTAGCGAAGCGAGAGAATGATCCTTGGCTCCTTCGACGACGAGAGGCATATGCACGATGGGTGGTGTGGCATTTGCATGGTAGTTTGGTGGTGACGCCTATAGTTGGTTCCCTTCCAGTGGTTATTGCAAATGATTGCCATGACCCTAGTGATTGATGGTTTCCATATAGGTGGTGTTGTTTCTTTGTGGTCGAAGGCCCATTTCCATACCAAATTTTATGCAATATGACGGTTTTCTGTGTGAGATAGTTTTCCCTAGATGAAGGAGTAGGATGGGAAGCGAATCTCCCAAGCGAATTTATTGATGACCTTGGTTGGGAAAGACATCACAATAGCATCATTGGTAGTCATATATGATCTTTTGTTCGCTTAAGGAAAGTAGGATCAATTTGCTCTTAGACGGCTTATATTATTTCCATTTTCTGGTTTTATGCTCTTTTGGGTAGCTTTCATTTTTACACTTAATGCATTATATGGTCACCTTGTAATAGGGGTTTTTAAAAGATGTACTCTCTTAGCTACTTCTTGTTCTCAAAAGAAAGTTTGTATGTGCTTATGCACATGTGTAAGGCCAATGGGTCTATGAACAATGTGTTATGTTTTACTAATATAATGCAATTTATTTTCAATGGAAAAAGAAAGAGGAGAGAAAATGGTATCTAAGAAATACCTCAACCTATAAATGTCAATTTTTTTACTAATTAGGATGTTATTTTTTTTGTAAGCAAGATAGTACCTTATATTCCATTGATAGTACAAATTATAAATAGAGCACGCAACAGAATTGGTTATCAGGTGCCCCTCCCAGGGGAAACCATAGCAACCTGAGATCTTAAAAATGAAATTTGAAGACGTCTAATTTTTTTTTTAAGTATGCTTACACAAGTGATTTATCAAGATAGATTTACTATATAACCGAATTTAAACAAAACTTTAAGTCTAACAACCTTAAAGATAGGAGTTTTCTAATAAAAGTTTAACAAAGATTTAACATAGAAACAAAGGAGGATACCCGAAGGTCCTTCGAATGCAAGCTACTTTGACCTTTGGAGCAACATAGCCGTCATCATCATCATCTATGATGATGAGTTGTTGGGGAGGGCATGATGGGTTTTGTTGTTGCTGGATCGGGTCTGAATATTCCTCTGTGACTCTAGTGACTAAACCTAAAACCCATATCTTTGACCAGAAGATTTTTTTTTTGCATCAATGGCTTTTAGATTAAACCACTCTTGCTCGAGCAATTTTAGGTGAGAGTTGATTTCATTCGGTTTATTTCCAAGGTCTCTATAATTATCCCCCCTCTCTTCCATAGATTTCCTTAAGAGATATTTAACAGACCAATAGAGATCAAAAGTTCTATTAAATATATTCTTTCTATTTCTACAGTGCTCTGAGTCTATTATCCAGTCTTCGAAGAAAGCTTGCTTCTAGTTTTCAAGGATATGTTCTTTTTCCATGATAATTTATGCTTCCGGGTCCTCAATTTCTTTCTTTGCGCTCTTGGAAATTTTCTCTCTGTAAAAATGGGCAATGTGGAAGGCTCTCTTGATGTCTCTAGACTTGTTAAGACCATCAGTGTCACTACTTGGACCGCAAACCCTCATGGATTTCAAGCTTTCAGTATTCTGGGAAGGACCTCGCTTCGACTAACATTGCCACTAGCTATCATCCCTAGAATCCCTTTTCTTACCTTGATTTGGCATTTTGACTAGAATCCAAATGTACCAAACAGGAAAGGATACCAACCAAATTTCCCTGAATAGGTCTCTAATACTCAGCTCAAGAGTTTTGATTTCAAAAAAGTGTTAAGATTTTGCAATAGAAATCATCTTTAAGTTGGGGGAGTTGGGATGAGAATCCATTGTGTGAACCCTTTGCATGAGGTCTATCAACAACATTAAAATAACGAACGCCCTCGAGAATAAATTCCCATTAAAAGTCGTTATTAGAAACTACAATCAAGCTGGTAGACTGAGATTATAGGGATCATAATTATCAAGAGACAGGAATCTTGTGAATTATGAGCTATTATAGGTGAAGCTGAGTGACGAAGGGATTGTCCCTTCTATGCATCGAGATAACCTCATGTTTTTCTAGCTAGGCGTCCTCTTTCCTTAGTTGGCTTCGCATGCAATGAACAACGTGACCTTGGGTATTAGCACTATCATGGGCCCATGGGTGGAGGTGTCAGGAGGCTGGTGAATAGTGGGCCCACACTCTGTCCCAGGATCATGTCCTTCTTCCACTTGGATTCTTCTACCGCAAGGAATGAAAAGCGGGGGGTTTACTAATTATGATGTTCTGAAAACTTGTAACAAGGTTTTTAGTCGATGGCATGAGATTAATTTTAGAATTTGGATTCAAGAAAAAAATTAAGGAAAAATTTAGTACATGGGTTAATTTTTTTATTTTTGCGAAAAAAAAACACTAATTTCATTTTTTTCTAAATTGATTCTCCCAAATTTCATGGGATGGCATCTTTTAATTCTAAAAACCGCCAAAATTGTCCAAAAACTAAATAAAATCCTTATAAATTTGAATCTTTTTACAAAATATCACCTAACATTTTGTCGTTGGAAATTTAAAATCAATAAGATTCGTTGAGTTTTTTACACTTCAAGAAAATTATGGATGTTTAAAATTTTCCCTACTTGAAATTAAGAGCTTTATGATTTCATGTTTAATGTATATGAAGTAGGTCATGTTTATTGAGATTAATATCGAAATCGGGAGTTAAGAACTTTGTGGTTTCATATGTTTAATGTATATGAAGTGGGCCATTTTTATTGTAAATGTTAGAAATTAAATCATTTTGTAATGTTATCATAATTTTGGAAACTTGTAAAACTTGATCCAGAGCATTACACTTCTTATATTAAAATTTTCATAGTAATATCGTTAAGTTTAATCCTAAATAAGATTTGTCTGGTATCGTTACGGGTTCTTGTTATATATTCTTAGTCTAAACGTTAAGTAAATTATTTGGTGCACTATGTATATTGGTCTATGTTTATAAAATTCCAATTATTAACACAATTTACCCCTTGATTATAATCATGACAATTGTATGTGACCTACAATCCTAGCCCTATGACGTTGATCTATAATTGTACCATGAAAAGTTAGTATGGTCAACGAAATCATAAAGGTATGTTATCTATGGTTATACACAAGTTGGACATAGCTCTCCGACCTTTAATCATTTTTTAACGTTGAATTCCTATCACGGTAATGACGTTGCAAACTGAACTACTTTCATTTCTCTTAAATGTGTGACGAGGATGGTAATAATTGTGACGATCAACTAGCTTTACACTTGTCAACCGGTAGGGATCATTCACGTGTCAACTAGGGTTTTTAATTGGCGTCAATATTAAAGTGTTTAACCAAGTTTGTCGATATTTCTTCACAATTCAGGAGTTGTTTCTTATATCATTTCCTCCTGGATATGCTATAGATCTTGATTATCTAAACACCCAATTGTTACAGCTATATTTGGCAAGATCTTGACATGAAAATAAAGATGCAATATACCCTACATCATGGTTATCCTAGGAGATTAAGCAGCCTGCATCTATCACTTCTCCTGACCTCAAGTTGTTGTTGTGCTAGGGTGAGTGTCAACTATAGTTTTGTTTTCCTTTTTTTTTCCATGGATGTTTTGGGCTTCATTTGGGGGCAATTTCTAACTATGTTTCCTTGATGTTTACAAGTGTGCATCTCTATCAACGTCTCTTTTACGAAGCAATATATATCTCTTTTCTTTAAAGTAAACTATATGGTTTCCCTCACTTATTACTAGTTGTATTTGTATAATGCAGAACTTATAAATTTCTATAACTTCTATGGTAGGGATGTCCAGAAAAGCTAGGGAGGGCAACATATTTGCAACCCTGACCTGGGTGGTTGGTCCCTATAAGTTATTTTCACTAATGAAGTGTTATACCAATATTCATGTAAAGAATTAAGTGGTGTGAGTCTAATTTAATTATTCGTTACCACTTCTTGGAAAGAACAGATGATTTCCACGACCTATTTTTATTTTTTATTTTATTTTATTTTATTATTTTATTTTATTTTTTAACAAGAACGGTTATGTTGCATTAATTGGCATTCTAGTAAGCCAGAATCAGAAAGTTACAAAACTGAAGAAAGTTGGTGACCTCTAATAGTGCTGCCAACCTTCTTGTGAAAGTCTTGGGAGACAAATCCCATCTGCGTCTAGAGCTAATTCGAGAAAATGACAAAAAATGCTTACATGGGTAAATTCTCACAAACTGTGAGCAAAGTAGAAGATAGAAGCAAAGCATTAAACTGAGTGGGATGAATGCCCCTTAAAGAAAGGATCCAGCTTTTTCTGAGAACCTAAAGAGATGCTGGAGGCCGCCTCCTTTTCTCTACGCGCCTTATTGGACTTTCGCCCTCGGGTAAGGGGTGGAGACGGGACTGAAATGTCTTTAGGTTCAGAAGTTTCCACAGAGCCGCTAGAGGGGATTGAAACAACCATACCTGCTGGGGCAGAGGGTTCAGGATCTGAAGCCCGAATTTCCCTCGCTACTACTGATTCTGGGGGGGCGGGATCCTGAAGGCTTTCGTCTGCCGGAGGATCTTCCTTAACTGCTGTTGCTTCTGGATCTAGGACTTCATCTTCCTTCAGCGCATCAAAGCTGTTTTTATTTTCTAGAGTTGCCTCTACTGAAGGAGTGGCCTTCGGGGCCTGGGCTGGCTCCCTTCGCCTTGGCTGCCTTTGTCGGTTAGTTATTGGCTGAAAATCACCTTCTTTGGCTGGTCCCGCATCCTCAGAGGCTTTGGGGCAGCTTTTTGCGAAATGACCGTAAGCATGGCACTGGAGGCACTTAAAAGGTATCTGCTCGTAATCCAGCTCTTGGATATGGCACCATTCTCCCAGGGAGAGCTGAATGGCTTCCGGAAGAACTTTCTCGAGGTTAACCTCAACACAAATACGAGCGCAGGTAAATTGGTCCCCTTTCGGCTCCGCACTGTCCAGGAACCGCCCAAGCTTATTTCCAATGTCCTCCAGAGATCCTTTCCCCCAGAGATGTAAGGGAAGATGAGGCAGCCTAACCCAAATGGGGGCTGCGGTGATCTCAGCTCCAGGATTGAAATCTAGAGTCCAGGGGGCTAAGAACAACCCCCTCGACCCCATGAAATAGGGTCCAGATCTTAAAACTAGATCACGGTCCTCTTTCCGCGAGAAGCTGAAGACAAAAAAACCCTGCCTACTGCATGTAGAGAAATGATTCCATGCATCAGCGGCTTCCAACGGTCTTCCATCCATGCCTCCACCGATTTGGGGCTAGGCCATAACCTCGTAAACTTTCCAATGAGGGCTTTTTCTGCTAGAAGGAGGGCAAGATTGGAAGGCTCCTCTGGAGATAGCTCCAGAGAAGGGATCTCCTCCATCTTCTTAACAAACTTAGATGAGAGAGAAGGATTTGCTTTAGGTCCTGCCGAACGGACTAATGCTTTGAAAGCTTCCAATGGATCTTCTCCCATCTCATTAATCAGATCTGGGGCCATCATAGTAGGGCGGCGACCACCAGAAGACATGAGCCAACACCACTGCTCCAAAACGCATGCAATGAACGCTCAGAAACGCCGATCCGTGGCCCAACTCAGCAAACCCTTCGGCTGCTACAGACGATCCGCGCCCCTGCAAACAAAGAACCAGAACGAAGGCGGCTAGGGTTTAGGCCCTAGCCGCGTTGAAACGCCTCGCTTCATTACTCTGTGTGTCACGACCTATGTATTATTGGTTGTATGCTACTTATATTAGTTAGTGGTCTATCGTGTTTTTTTGGGTAATTTAAAAGAGTTATAAGAAGAGGTTTAAATGACAAGTAACCATAATTTGCAGACACATAATATGCTTTAATTTGCATTATTGTATATGGTAATTCTTCTTTTCATTAGTAATGTATATTAATATTACTACCAACACCCTGGGGAGGCATACAAGAGGTTACTCCTAAATTAAACTAAGTGTCCTTATTATTGTTATGTGTTCTTGATTTTGCTTTTGGAACAACCGCTTTCCAATGTTTTGTGTTATGATTTTGTGATTGTAACGCTACTTGAGGATATTCTTAGTTGGGTGTAAAATCAAATAAGAGTTTTGGGTTCCCATATTATCTGAAATGCATTGTATTTCTTGCAATTAAGTTGAATCATATTTTTTGCATAATGAATAAGTTAGGTTATCTTTAAATGCGACTTGTTAAATTTTCTTTTTATTCTTCCTTCTAAAGACATTCAACTATGAATGATAAATTTAATTACTAAATATTGTTAGGATTATATAATCCTCCCTTGTCCATATCTAGTCTATTTGATCATCTTGTCTAACTTAGGGAGACATTATTACTATACTAGAGTGCGGGGAACACATATAGAGGTTAACTTCCACTTACTGCATGTTCATGCATGAGTTAATTTGCTTCTAAGACCAATCCATACATTATAGGATCCACTCTGAGTACCACCAACAACGTCCATCAGTTGGTTGTGGTAGGTAGGCAATTATGTTGAGTCAACCTTCAGTTACATTTAGTTAGATCACTCTCAGTTAGTATAGCGCCAATTTTGCATGGTTGCATGGAGAAGTGGCGCCTTTTTCCACCTACCTCATTAGTTTAACTGGTTTAACTAGTTTAACTGATTGTAAGATTGATTTAGACATCAAGAATTAGACTAGTGGCTCCCATGTGGTGATTTAGACACTCTCAGTTAGCCAGTTAGTCAGGTTTAGTTGGTACATTCGAATCTTATCCACGTGATTGAATTCTCCTTATTGTAACACTGTTGTATACTACTGGGAATAATGAAGATTAATGTTGTAATTAACTGATCAATTCTTATCATATTTGTGTCAAATTTGTCTTGTTCAATGTACATTGTTCTTTATATTCTACTACACAATTCTACCTTTCAATTGCTCTCATTTTCCTGTAGATCAATGGTTCAATGATTTAACATGGTATCATAGCCTTGTTCAGGCTAGAAGCAAGTCTTGTCTGATCTCCATTGTATACCAAAAGCAACTGAGTTTCCACATAAATCCTGGAATGATAACCTTTCTCCCTCTGGATTTTGTCTAGAGAAGTCTATCCAGGTGTGACGGACTCTGAGAAAGTGTACATGTCGAGGTGGAAAGGCTTTAAAACAACATGATTACGAATTGAATTGGTTTTTGCAGTGTTAGTTGTAGGTACCTACATAGCTTATTAAGGAATTGACAGTTCAACATACAACAATATGGAATCTTCAGCTCTCGTACCCCGAATCCTTACACCCTTCAACTACTCTGATTGGAGGGAAGATATGTAGGTAGCCTTGTGCAAGCATGGTATGTTTAGGATGAAAACGGGCAGAGAAACTGAGCCTCACGGGCCACCAGTATGTTGAGAAGAACAATTTTTTTAATCGACTTAATGTGGATTTCAGATTCATGTGCACTCATATATCCCAGGATATTTTGTTCCATATTGAGGGATTAAGGACTCCGAAGGAAGCTTGGAATAAGCTTGAATCTTTGTTTGGAAAACAAGATGAGATTCGAGGGCATATTTTGGAGAATGAGCTCATGGCTTTAAAGCCTAGCAGTTTCAAATATATTCAACAATTCTTTACAAAATACAAGTCACTAGTACTGCAATGCAAACAATGTAGATTAGAGAGGAAAGATGAGCAGCTTGTGCTATCAGTTTTGAGTAAGATTGGCTCAAAGTACTCAGTATTTGTCTCTACATTCCATTCTAGAAGAGCTTCCATCCCTAATTGGAAGATGCCTTCTCTAGATGCTTTTGTTGATTCCTTAATTGGTTCAAATGGGAGTGCTTCGAACCTCCAAGAACCTAGCACTCTTAGCGACAGACTCAAACAATGCTCAAGAAAGAGGGAAGAACAAAGGGAAGGAGACCAAAAACACTGATTTGACTCCAAAATAGAATCAAAGATCTTTTGATTGAGGCTCGAGTTCCAAGAAAAAAAAGAAATTTGAGAAGACTAGATGTCCCTATTGTATGAGAGGCTTTCATCCAGAGATCCAGTGCATGAAGAAGACCATCGACCAACTGTCAACACTCCTTGAAAAGAACAATAGTGCTCTTCCACAAAGAGTAAAGAAGTTTGATGTTGGACAACCAAAATAAGATCATGAGAGGTGCCATGCCTTTAAGGAAGCCTCACTCAGTCGAAGGCTTATTTGATAGATTTTAGAGCATCCAACCACATGGTTTCCTCCAGGGAATCCTTCACCACCTCACTCTATCAGGAGGACCTAGTATTCATATGGGGGATAATTCACATATCCCAGTAACAGGTAGAGGTTCTATTAAAATCCAACATGGTGAGTTCAAGAATGTACTCTATGTGCCCTCTCTTGCAACAATTTTGTTTTATGTTTATGAGATGACACATACTGGCTTGCCAAAGCAAGTTGTATTTGTTCCTGACTCAGGGAGATATCAGATATCTCAACTGGTAATATTATAGTGAAGGGTGTTGCAAACCATGCCTCTAGGCATATTAGTTCTCACACTTCCTTCCATACTCGGCTCCAACACAATCTTAGCAACCATTCGAAAGGGGAGGTATAAACTCTCTTTCATCTCCATTTGTAGATAATGATATGTTGTCTAATATTTCAGTTTCAGAAGATGAGGAACAAGATCAACATGATCTTGATATTGATATTGTACCTCAAGATGATCCAGATACATATCCAACTCCTATTCTGAACCAAAAGCCTAAATGGGCTGAAAATCCCATTGACGCAGTTGGGAATGATGATGGGGATCTAGATGATAGAAGAAAAACGAGGTCCTGGTATCATAATGATTATGTTGCACTCTCTCACACAGCTTCACTACCTACATAATGGTGCAACCAAATTCTAGGAAGATGCTACTTAATGATATAGAATGATCCAAAATTTGGCCCACTGAAGAAAAAAATGGATCATTCCATTCCTCCTCCTGAAAGAAGAGACAAAAGAAGCATTTAGCAGATCGAAAAAATATGGAAAGGTTCACATGCACAGTCCCAGGATGTTGATGCACAAAAGAACTGTGATTCTGCATGGCTGCTCCACAGAGCTGCAAATTGCAGAAAATTTTTACGAGTTTTTACCCAAAGAGGAAAATTTACTCTTAAGTATATCTTGTTTTCCTTATTCACTTCTTATTTTGAGGGGGGGGTTCCCATGATATTTTCCCCATTTTCCTTAGTTTATTAAGCAGTTTTATTTTTCATTAGATTGTATGGGTGACTTTTGGCCTAGTTTTCAGGGCCCAAATTTGTCCTAGTTAGGATTAAGGGGGGGCGTTAGGATTATATAATCCTCTCGTGTCCATATATAGTCTATTTGATCATCTTGTCTAACTTAGGGAGACATTATTACTGTATTAGAGTGTGGGGAACACATATATAGGTTAAATTCCACTTACTGCATGTTCATGCATGAGGTTAATGTGCCTCTGAGACCAATCCCTACATTATAGGAGCCACTATGAGTGCCACCAGCAGCCTCCATCAGTTGGTTGTGGTAGGTAGGAAGTTATGCTGAGTCAACCTTCAGTTACATTCAATTAGATCACTCTCAATTAGTCTAGCACTAGTTTTGCATGGATGCATGGGGAAGTGGGGCCTTTTTCCACCTACCTCATCAGTTTAATTGGTTTAACTAGTTTAATTGATTGTAAGATTGATTTAGACATCAAGAGTTAGACTAGTGGCTCCCATGCAGTGATTTAGACACTCTTAGTTAGCTAGTCAGTCAGGTTTAGTTGGTAGAAATGGTAGATTCAAATATTATCCACATGATTTGAATTCTCCTTATTGTAACATTGTTGTATACTGTTAGTAATAATGAAGATTAATGTTGTAATTAACTGATCAATTCTTATCAGATTTGTCTCAAATTTGTCTTGTTCAGTGTACATTGTTCTTGATATTCCATTGCACAAGTCTACCTTTCAATTGCTCTAATTTTCCTATAGATCAATGGTTCAATAATTTAACAAATATTTGATGGTATATTCATACCATTATTTCATACTTCCTTTATGTTCAATGCAAATGATGTTATCCACACATTCCCCACTATATAACTAAATTATGAATCTCAATTTGTGGGATTTTACCTTAGTTGTTTATTTGATCTTGTATGGTATTTAGTATGATATTGTGGCATTTTGTTATACAAATATATGAATAATCCTTAATTGTTTATCTCAATAGTACCATAAAACAAAATTTCCTAGATTTGCTAAAGAAGGAAAGTATCTTTCTGACTTGTGACTTTAACTAAAAATTAGTTATGTGTTTCTATAAGATTCACTTCTTATTATTATTGTAAGTGTATGATGAAGAAGGGAGTATGATTAGGGTATTCAGACTTACACTATATCCTATTTATTAAATCTTTCCTATATTTGTTAGAATCTCTTAAAAAAATTGTAAACACTTTTTTATATTAATCCTTCCAAGATTTAACTTTAATAAATACCTATTGAGAGCAATATTATTCTTCCCTTGCTGATAATATTAAAGAATTTTAAGTAAAAAAAACATGAAATCATACAAACAACATATAATTTAAACTTCTAGAAGTAAAGTTACAAGAATCAATTCACAGTTACGCATCTATAAAATTTGTCAAGAATAATAGATAGGGCAGGTTCACACTCCTCCCAATTGTAGGAAATCTTATGCGAGTAATTTATGTTCCTTATGGTGTCACCCTTGATCCAACCATGGAATCATTGGTTCGAGATTTAGGGTTTTCAGGAACTCTTTTCTTATCAGTAATATAATATTTTTCTTTCCAAATTATAAACTTGAAGATCAATATCCCTCACATTGCATGTTCCTTGGCAATAGTAAGTGCTTCAAGGTGAACATGGAGACTATTTGGAACTGATCCAACTTATCAGGTTCTTTTATCAGTCATAAACAGTTGTTCAAAATCTCATTACATGTATCATACAACACCTCAATATTTTGCTAAACAATATGTAAATAGAGAGTTGTCTTTACTTTTTCAACTTTATTGGACCCTTAACATAAGCTAGTAGTTTCCTTCTACTAATCACCAAGTAAGCTCTGTTCATTTCTTTTTAATAATAGCGCTTAAAAATGCACATATTTGGCTCTATTGGTCTTCTTTCTTTCAACAACCCCTTCTTTTTCTCTCGATTCCCCTTTATCCCAATAGCAGTTATATTTTCACAAATTTAATTTATTTCCTTTTAACTAAAACACCTTCTCCCCAAAATTTTGGTTTCTTTCCTAATTTGTTGAGGAAGGTTATCTAAATTAATTTTGTATCAAAGAGTAAATGATATTCTGAGCATACAATCCCAAATATTTTTCCCTTCTTGTGATACCATGGCTCGTTTAGTGGAATCTGCATAGTTTTTTTTCTCTTACAAGCTATTGATTTATGCTCTAAATATTGAATATGCTCCTTTCTTTGGAATAATATGCTCTAAATAATGAATTTGTTGCTAGTATAAGTCACATTTACCTAATTTAGCATATAATTGTTGTTTCCTTATTACTTGTAGGACTATTCGACGGTTTCCTTCATGCTCTAGTTCCTTCTTAGAGTAAATTAGGATATCATCAATGAAAACTAAAACAAACTTGTCCAAATACTCTTGAAATATCCCATTCATAAGGCACACGAAGGTTGTCGATGCATTCAAAAGACCAAAAATCATAACAACAAATTCATAATGCCCATATCTAGTTCTAAAGGTTGTTTTATGTATGTCCTCATCCTTAATTCTGACTTGGTGATAGCTTGATCTTAAATCAATTTTGGAAAATATTTTTTATCCTCTTACTTTATCAAATAAATCATCTATTGTAGGTAGGGGATATTTATTATTTATAGTTGTTTTATTCAATTACCTATAGTATATGCACCACCTCATGTTTCAATCCTTATTGTTCACAAAGAGGACTAGTGCCCCCCATAGGGAAACTCGTGGTCTGATGTTGTTTTTCTCCAATAACTCTTGTAACTGCATTTTCAACTCCATTAATTCTAGAGTGTTCATTTTATAAGGTGCCCTAGAAACATGTGTTTCTCTAGGAATAAGATTTATCATGAAATCAATATCCCTCTTAGGAGGGAATACTAGTATCTCATCCTTAAATATGTCTCTAAAATATTGGAGGATTGTAAAGTCTTCCAAATTGTGTTTATTCCCTTATACATAATAGATGATATGAACATCATACAATTCACACCCCCCCTAACACACTTTTTCATTTGCATTGCAGAAAGTTGTCTAACAAGAATAACTTTTTGAAATCTAAATAGGGTTCTTGATTTACCATTTTCATCTAAACATAGTAAGGTTTTATGGTAAGAGTCTAAAATTGATCTATGTTTATGTAACCAATCCATGGTTATTAATACATCGTAAGATCCCAAAGGTAAATATCAAGATTTGCTAGTGTGCTCATTCCATTAATTTGTAATGCCTCTAGTTTCGAATCAAAATTATGTAAATTATGTAAATATGCTACTATGTATTCCTAGTGCAGAGCTCAATCCAAGGCTCAGGTAGTGAATGGATAGGAATGTATAATGTAAATATTTCTATACAGACTTTTTGGTTGGCTTATCATGCCAATTGGGATGCTATGTAAGTAATATGTTGGAAAAATAATAATATGGTCCAGTATGGTAGTGTAAATATCACTAAAGGGGCTATGATTCCACCAAAGGGGAATACAAAAGGGGTCCTATGGGAGATCCTGTATTTCCAAGTGTCAACCTTAGAACTAATCCAATTGTTTCCATATGCTTTAAATATGGAAAATTATTTCCTTTTTACTATTAAATACAATCATTGAATGAATGTGTGAGAATTGTTGTTGGGAATAAAGTATTTTGGATAAATTGTGAAGAATTTTCGGTGTGAACGGGACCATGCAACGAAGTGGTCAAAATGAACGCACCTGCAAAAGAAGGAAGGACCCCGACATAATGGCAGGAAAGAAGGGAAAGATAATGCTTGATCACATCAACTAAGAAATTGATTAGAAGTTGATTAGAGTTGTGTGTCAACTTAGTGGACCGTGTGGTTCATGGGATCAATATAAATATGTAATGGGTTCGGTAGAATAGGATGATGAAGAATTGATGATCTTGCTGTTGCTAGTATGGTGATGATCTTGTTTTGTAAATTAAAGAGATAGATCTACAAGTTATGTGCACATATTTGTGATGTATTGAGAGAAGAAGAGGGATAGGTCTACAAGCTAAGTGTGCAGATTTATCTGAAGTGCTTGACGTAACAAGATCTATAAATAACCAAGCACTTTTGTGGTTTTCTCTCGTTTTGGGTTTCTATGTAAAAATATTTGGGGTTCATGGTGCATTGTGAATGTATGTGTGATCTGTGTAATAATGCTAAGGGGTAATAATAATAATCAGAACGTAATCCAACTTACAATGTTTTTGTGCAGTTAGTGTATGCATTGTGTTATTTTTATGTATTTACAGGTGTATGTCAAATATTTGTCGATGGGTTATTTTTTGGAAAAATTTCCTCTTCCCTTCACTCATGCATAAACTTGGTTCCTACATTTCCCATAGGTACTTCGGGTGAGAATTCAATTGCTTGCAGGTGATGCCTAAAGGGCCAATATCTTGGGGTTTTTTGGTTTGTTGTTAGTGAACGGGTATGCTGAAGATTAACCCAACAAATGGTCTTGTTTCCATAAGGTTTCTAAAGTCATTGTATACCTAGATCAATATGTTATTGTGTGATAAAGAAACACTGATATTGGAATTAAATCACCCTAGTAGCTAAGCATTTACGCACATAGTTGGGAGATTGGGGTTGGCCAAAAAATAAGTTGAACGAAGGTAGGCAAAGGATGAATGAAGAAAGGATGAGCTAAGGATGCTTAGAAGATAAGAATATGTGACAATAGAAGAGCTGGGATTACTGCGTGGAGGAAAGAGGTTTTGGAAAGATAGTAGGAGAAGGACCACGACATAGGTAGAGAAGCAACATAGTGAGTATCAAGAAAGAAATTTCTACGTGGGACCCCACATCGAAGGATTGCCACATTTAGAGGAAGAAGAATGTATGAAACTCAATATTCCCAAAAGAAGTCACCATGTTCAGACCGAGATCTGTGTTGAACCCTTGACCCCATGCATGTCCCTAACATCCACTACAACAAATTTTACTTTTAGGGTTGTTGTCTTCTGCCTCCAAATGTCACTTTTGGGGGTGGTTTTTACAAAACCACCCCTAATAGAACTGATGCTAAAAGTTTTAAATTTTAGTGGCGGTTTTGGAAGAGATCAAAACCTCCCCTAAATGCGAATTTTGGGGGTGGTTCTAACCCCCCACCCCCCCCCCAAAAGTCACTTTTGGGGGCAGTTCTAAACCCCCCTCACAGACACCTATGGGGGTGGTTCCACCCCCCCCCCCAAAAGTCCTTATTACAAACCTTTGGGGGTGGTTAGAAACCCCCCTCGTAGGTACCTATGGCGGCGGTTTCAAATCCCCCTCATAGGTACCTACGGGGGCGGTTCAAAACCCCCTCTAAAAGTATTTATTACAAAACTTTGGCGGCGGTTATAAACCCCCCTCGTAGGTAATTACGAAGGTAGTTTGAAACCCCCCCTAAAAATTATTACAAACCTTTGGGGGTGGTTATAAACCCCCCTCGTAGGTACTTACGAAGGTAGTTTGAAACCCCCCCTAAAAATTATTACAAACCTTTGGGGGCGGTTATAAACCCCCCTCATATGTATCTACAGGGGCGGTTCAAAACACACCTTAAAAGTCTTTATTACAAAACTTTGGGGGTAGTTATAAACCCCCCTCATAGGTACCTATGGAGGCAGTTCGAAACCCCCCCTAAAACTCTTTATAAACCTTTGGGGGTGGTTATAAATCCCCCTCATAGGTACCTATGGAGGTGGTTCGAAACCCCTCCTAAAACTCTTTACAAACCTTTGGGGGTGGTTATAAACCCCCCTCATAGGTACCTACGGAGGTAGTTCGAAACCCCCCCCTAAAACTCTTTGCAAACCTTTGGGGGCGGTCATAAAACCCCCTTATAGAAACTTACAGGGGGGGGTTTTGAACCCCCTTCATTGTAACATACAAGGGAAGTTTTGAACCCCCCTCATAGTGACATATCAAGTCAGTTTAGAACCCCCCTCGTAGCCATAATAAATCATAATAAAATATATTTGATTTAAAATATCAATATTGCAATATCATTTGGGCACAAAGGAACTGAACCTTCAACCTCCTGTTTTCTTCCATTGAGATAGAACCCTTTAAGAATTAGGGAAAGGGGAAATATTAACACCAATATTGCATCATTTGTAATTCTAAGAAAATACTAATAATCACAACATTTTGTCTGACTTGAGAGACCTACGAAAGTAGTTTGAATGGCTTTGGCCTTATTTAGATATATGCTAACCACTTCAAATCGTATGGATCTGACCTTCCGTAGATATATACTAACCACTTTAAATCTATGATGTAATCAAGATAATGTAGATGTATGTTAGGAAATTCACATTTAGACTTTGAAACATATAATTATACATCCAATTGACCTCAAGTTGGCATTTAAAAAGAAGAATATTATGCCACCCAGGAAGACACTAAGTTTGCTTGATTGTGATCATGCAATTGTATAGCGCAGAAAGTAACAACAAAAATACGTTTTGGAGCTCTGTAGATTTGAATCTTTTGTTGTTTTATGACAAAAAGTTGTATAGAATTTTACCTTTTGTGTAGCGGGCTTAAGCTGGGAAAAATAGGGGGGCTGGTGCAATTAACTATGGTTATTTTATCGTTGTAGTTATATATTGTATAAGATGGTTTTCTTCACAAATATATCGAATACATAATATCTTGTTTTCCATTATTTCTATGCTACTGTGATTTGTTGTTAGGCGGCTAGTTCATCCTTATTTCAATGACGAAATCCAATAATAAATTTGATTACTGAAACTCTTGTCTAATATTATTTCACTAGCTTTCTTTAACATGACTAACAATGCTCCATTTCTTAATATAAAGAGTTAGAAATGAGGACTAATTTGTGTGCCTACTCTTTCCTACCACGACATACATGCATTAGAGGAAATTTCAACTCAAAATGGGCCTCCTAAAATGAACTAATAAAATAATAGTTAAAATAATAAAATAATATTTATTAATTTTGGAGGAAGAAAAGAAAAAAACTACTTTTTTGTTTGTATTTTTGACATATCTCCCTGTGTTTTTACTCAAATTTCGATCGAGAGAGCTCGTTGGATGCGGAATTAAATTCCGCATCCAACGGGTACCCACTCGGCATACTTTTGACGGACCCTGCTACCCCAAAAACAAGAAATACCTATCCCCAAATTTATATTAAAAAAGTGTTTAAGACCTATACGGTATTTCAAATTTAAAGCAATTTCATTGGCTAACACATGATGACATGGAATTTGAATAAAAGTTAAAAGGCCCATTTTGAGTTGAAATTTCCTCTAATGCATACGCTTCACAATAGCTATTGTATCCATATTGGAATAATACGGACCACGTAAAGCCACCCTGTCTATTATGCCAGAAGGAAAGAAATTGAATAAGGTCAATTGTAACTATAGCACAACCAAGGATCAAAAGTCAAGGATAATATATGCGGTGCATAAATTTAAACACTGTCTCCTGGGCATCTGTGTGGATCATCATGCCCTATTGGATTGATCATTAAATAGTGATTAGTTGAAGGATATTGAGGTGGATTCTACTCTTGCACGTGTTCAACCTTTGTGTGGCGGTAAAACTTGCAAAGTTTCATGTGGCAGCTGAGCACCTGCCTAGAATCATAGGTGAACCACCCCTTGGAGTCCAAAATGAACTACAAGGTTCAAAACTGTTCTCAGTAATAGTACCAGAATGGTACAAGGGGATTTTAGAATATCTATCAACATCACAATACCCTATATAAACAAGAAATAATGTAGTATAGTCAATAGAGCGGCTTCCTCTCAGATCATTTAAGTCAACACGGTCTGAATCTGTTAGGAATGTATCAGTTCACCAAGGTAAAAGACTCGTAACACACATATGTACACTAGTGACACATCCACTGATTACCTTATGCTTTGTAGTTGTAATTATTACATAATCTTCATGATATATTATTTAGTGCTCACATTCTCTATATCAACCAAATATGTTGATCAAATTAGGTGATACATAACACGAACTTGGTAAACACGGTTAGAAGAGCTCCACTTCATGACAGAACTAGGGCTATCAACTTTAAAAAACAAGGGACGAGATTTTGATCAATCAAAAGATACATAAATTCAACGAATTTTCCAACACTACCCATGGAGAATTGCATTCCCTTGGAACCATGCAAAAGGTTCAAACTCATGATCTTGCTTCCATAGCAAATCATTTTTTTATGGAAAATTCTTACTCATTCATAACTATTGGGTTGTCAGATTAAATTAATTAATACACACCAGAAACTTGTTAACACTCTAATTCAGAATATTTCCACTTCAAGAAAAAATTTAGGCTATCAACTCCGAATATCAAGGAACAAGATTTTTAAAAATATATACAAATTCAATGAACTCTATTAAATTACCATGGAGAAATGGATACCCTTGACATCCCGTTAAAAGATAAAACTAATGATCTTCTCTCAATATCTTGCAACCGCAATGTCACTCCTCTCTTATGAGCCTCCAAACCTTCTACCTCTGCCATCTTAACAACATGTGGACCAAGAGTTTTTAGGCCTTCCTTTGTCAAGGATTGTACAGTGGTGTAATTCAAGAAGGAATCCAATGACACACCCCCATACATCCTTGCATATCCGTAAGTAGGAAGCACATGATTTTTTCCACGTGCATAGTCCCCAATCCTCTCGGGACTCCACCTTCCTAAGAATACAGAACCTGCAACAAAAACTCTTAACTTGCCTATAAACCATACATAATGCAAAAAGTGCATACAATTTTGAATGCCAACAAATTCACTATCTCAATGTGTTGTTCATTTGGACACTAAAATACAAGCATATTACCTGCATTCTCAATACAATCCACCCCCTGATATGCATCATCAACATTAATGATTAAGTTCTCAAGTGCATACATACTAGAGAAGGAAATCACCTTGCAGAACAACAAATTGTTAATTAACACACTGAAAGGATTTTGGTTATTCTGACAAACAAACCGCTTACTTAATTTATCCTTTGACCTCTGCCTTGTTATGGGAAATAATAGTAAAGTTATGAGTCAGTGCCTTGGTAGCAAACTACCCACATGGAAGACTTTTGCATTGATTTTCCAGTTCCATCTCAATTTCATCCAGATTCACACCCTCTCCCATAAGCACAAGAACAACCTGACTATCAGACCCATGTTCGGCCTACAAAATTACAAAAGCCATATCAGTTTTAAGAATAAGCCATGCCTTGTAGTGACATATTAAGGAAAGGGACCAAGATTTGCTATCATCATGAACCCAAGAGAGAATAATTACATATGTAGGAATTCTACAATTAGAGTCTCGCAAAGTAATATCCTCGTAATGTAATACGTTCTTAATATACTAATCCATATGCATTTTGTCTAGATTTCATGCCTTAACCTCCGAGCACTTACTAATCATTGTGCTTTTTGTTTCTCCATAAAATTAGGGTCTCTGTGTTGTTGAAGGCAATTATTCATGATACTAAATTTCTAGACCAAATTCCTACTGCATTTCGAAAATAGCTTTGATTCATTGTCGTTCAACCTTGGTATCTCAGTTTTTCCCACTCATTTTGCCACATGAACATTATTATAATTCAAATTTAGATTATGGGGTTGGAGAAGATAACCATCAAGTAATGGATATAGTGATCACCAATCGAGAAGAATTTGTCGTGCTACTTTTGTTGAATTTTCATATGCTTAGCTAATACATCAGTATTTCATTTCATTTTCATAACAAAAGCATATAAGCAGGATCACTGAAAGATAGACAAGCACAACCATAAAAAAAGGAACACAAATATTTATCCTGGGAAAACCCTAAAGGGAAAAACCCAGCAAAAGATTCCTTAATATAGATGCCCCAAAAAGATAAAAGATAAAACCAGCAAGGAGATCAAATCTTGATCCTCCTCCTTCTCTAGCTACTTCTCTTCTCCACTAATGCGCTACACAAGTGAGAGTGTGTGTGTCTCAAATGAGGAGCACTACACCTCTATTTATATTCATCTGTTCACTTAAGTTAACTCATTTGACATGTAGGCTCGAGTTAAATAATGTAGGCTCGAGTTAAATAATGTAGGCTCGAGTTACACATGTAGGCTCAAGTAACCACACTGGGGTGCTAATGACCCACCTTTACAATTAGAGGGGACTACGTCATGACTCTTATTAGTTCTTTCGATTAGGAGCATCGGGGTACAATGTAATACAAGTGGTTCTCCTGGTAGGACCATCGGGGACCACAAAAAGATACATATAGAATATTCTTCGAAGTTGCAATATTTCAACACTCCCCCTTAACGAGAAGGGTATTCTACAGCAACATCAACAAGAACAAGAGTAGAGATAGGGGACATCATCAACATTAGCAGGGTAACACATCTATAAATCATTGGAAGCTTTTCAACATCATGTAGTCTTCATCTTCAATCTTCAGTCTTCATCATCAGCAACATCTTCAGTCTTTGATCAGCAACATCTTCAGCATTTTGATATTTCAATTGGCAACGACATCTTCAGTACTTGGACCTTTAGATCAGCAACATCTTCAGCACTTTGACTATTCGATCAACAAAAACATCTTCAACATTTTGACCTTTCGATCAGCAACATCTTCAGCACTTTGAATTTTTGATTAGCAACAACATCTTCAACATTTTGACCTTTCGATCAACAACATCTTCAACACTTTCACTTTTCGATCAGCAACAACATCTTCAGCACCTTGAACTTTCGATCAGGAGCAACATCTTCACTACTTTGACCTCTCGATCAACAATATCATCATCAACACTTTGCCCTTTCGATCAACAGCAACATCATCATCATCATATTCTGATCTGTTGATCATAATCATCATCACACTCTGATCTTTCGATCAGAAAGATCATCTTCATACTCTGATCTTTCGATCAGGAACATCATCAACATAGAAACATCATCATGATACTCTGATCTTTCGATCAGAAACATCATCAACATACTTTGATCTTTCAATCAGAAACATCATCATCATACTCTGATATTTCGATCAGAAACATCATAATCATAACGCGTCATCGTCATACTCTGATCTTTAAATCAGTACGTCATCATCATCATACTCCGATCTTTCGATCAGTATGTCATCATCATCATACTCTGATCTTTCGATTAGTATGTCATCATCATACTCTAATATTTCGATCAGTACGTCATCATACTCTGATATTTCGATCAGTACGTCATCATACTCTGATCTTTTGATTAGTACATCATCATCATCATACTCTAATCTTTTGATCAGTATGTCATCATCATCATACTCTGATCTTTTGATCAGTACGTCATCATCATACTATGATCTTTCGATCAGTACGTCATCATACTCTGATCTTTCGATCAGTACGTCATCATCATCATCAATAGCAACCTGCAATCCACAACTCAAAGACAAAAATGTCTTTGGATCACTTTTGGACTTAAAGTCCAGGGATGATACAATCCCACCACATTCTCGACAACCGAAGTTATCGGATTGATTATGGGAGAATCAGTCCCTATCACTTTAGGAATAAGTCCAAGGACGATGCAATCCTACCACATTCTCAAGGACCGAAGTCACCGGATTGATTATGGGAGAATCAGTCCCTATCACTTTAGGACTATGTCCAAGGATGATGCAATCCTACCACATTCTCGACGACCGAAGTCACCGGATACAATTATGGGATAATCACTCCCTATCACTTTAGGACTTGAGTCCAAGGATGATGCAATCCTACCACATTCTCGACGACCGAAGTCACCGGATACAATTATGGGATAATCACTCCCTATCACTTTAGGACTTGAGTCCAAGGATGATGCAATCCTACCACATTCTTGAGGACCGAGGTCACCGGATCTATTATGGATAGATGTCCTGGGATGATACAATCCCTCTTCATTCTCGAAGACCGAGGTCTCCGGATAACTTTAGGGAAAGTTCCTAGGGATGATACAATCCCACCACGTTCTCGAGGACCGAGGTCACCGGATCTATTGTGGACAGATGTCCCGGGATGATACAATCCCTCTTCATTCTCGAGGAACGAGGTCTCCGGATCACTTTAGGGCAAATTCCCAGGGATGATACAATCCCATTGCAACATCACTACTCCCCCTTTTGAGGAAGGTCTTTCTGAACAACACCAAGATTGTCTCGAAAGTGTTCGAACTCTACTCAAGGCAGAGGCTTCGTCAGTACATCATCATCCAAACCATCATCATCTACATCTTCAGTATGTGAATACTGAACTATCACCATCTGTATCTCCAGTATGTGAATACTGAAAGCATCATCATCTATATCTTCAATATAGAAATACTGAAAGCATCATCATCTCTATATTCAGTATAGAAATACATAATCACCATCATCTGTATCTACAGTATGTAAATACTGAAATATCATCTATATCTTCAGTATGGGAATGCTGAAATCATCATCATCTATATCTTCAGTATGGGAATACTAAAATCATCATCATCTATATATTTAGTATAGAAATACTGAATCACCATCATCTGCATCTACAATATCATCATCTGCATCTTATCTTGTATGTAGAAATACCAGATTTCTACGTGTTACATCGGAACACAGGGTTATTTTTCATCACAACTATGGTTATCACATAGAATCATTGTAGTATCCATCTTTAGGTCAAAGAGACCTGATATCAGCTTCTGAAGCCATATGGATTCACAACTTAGTAGAGCAATCTGCTATGTATTCTGCTTCAACAGTGCTAAGAGAAACACTGGACTGTTTCCTGCTAAACCATGAACTCATAGCAGACCTCAAACAAAAGCATATACTTGATGTGCTTTTCTTGTCTGAGATACTTCCAGCCCAATCTGCATCTGTGTAGCCATACAATCTATACTCATGGCTACCATCATAGTATAGACCAAAGTCTATAGTCCCTTTCAGATATCTCATCACATGTTTTGCAGCTACTAGGTGAACCCGTCTTGGTTGAACAAGATATTTACTTAAGGTGTTCACATCAAAAGAAATGTCTGGTCTGGTATTTGTTAAGTACATTAATGACCCAATGATCTGTCTGTAGTGAGTCACATCCACTAACTCTAATGAGTCATCAGCTAACAGCTTTAGGTTGGAGTCTATGGGTGTGGCCATGACTTTGTATTCCAACATATTGAATCTCTTCAATATCTCTACCGCATACTTTCCCTGGTTGATAAAGATTCCTTTTGAACTTTGCCATTTTCCAGACCTAGGAAATAATGCACTAACCCAAGGTCTTTCATCTCAAATTATTCTGCTAGTTTCTTCTTGCTTTCCATGATCTGTTTCTCATTCCCTGTCAAGAATAAGTCATCCACATATAGTAACAGAATGACAGGTTCATCTTCTACAACCTTGTAGGAAAGGTTAGGATCGAATTTACTCTTGACAAAGCCCATGCTCATCAGGAAACTATCTATTCTTCCATATCAAGCTCTGGGAGCTTGCTTCAGGCCATAGAGGGCCTTCTTCAACTTGCATACTTGATT
>LPNX010919605.1:370557-390575 GCA_001517045.1 Pseudotsuga menziesii
ACACTTTACTCTTGGTAAGGTCTCGATCCATCACGAAGCTATCCATCATGTCGTACCATGTCAAACTGAGATATAATTTTTTGTAGTCACTCCCCCTGGAGTATCATCTTCCCTCTTCATTATGTACATGTGGTTCTATGCTTGATATATACTGGTCAATAGAGTATGCCATGTCATAGTCTATTCTTTCTGAGGAAAATCACGAACCTTGCTTTGTACACTTGTTCTTGTAGATCCATATGGAAGATACTACGTACTTCCCTTTATGTCTCGAAATCATATCGTATACATCATTCCCCATGATCAACTATTTTTTTTGTTTGATCATTGCTTCTTTCATATCATTCTTTTCTTCATCTTGATTTATCTCTTGTACCCATGGTGGTCTTCATCCTTCAAGGTGGATCTACCGCTCTCTGAAGCTCTTTCTTCTGTCATGGTGTCTCTGACCCTATGAGCTTCAGATTCATGTTTATTGGAGTGAATCTTGAATTGTCATCACTTGTTCTTCGGAACAAGTCTCATCCTTCTTTTCTTGTAGAAGGTTGTACAGGACCTTTCCTACAATTCAAATGCACCAGTTGCATGGTTAGAAGTATTTCATAAAACATATGCATAACGACAAATTCTTATGCATCATGCAACTATTTAGTCAATACAACATTCATTTATATGTCACATAAACTTTCTAGATGCCTTCCATCTCTACCATGACATCATTGAGATTATGCACTAATACAATATGTCAGCAAAGAGGTTTGATAAGTAGCAATGGAGAGTTGTATAGCACCATGAGCTACTTACCCATCACATGCATATTAGTAGTATACAGTAATTAATGCAAACAATATATCATGCATAACACATCAACTAAATATAATCAAATGTATAACAAAACAATATCATGAAATGACAATTGAATACTTCTTTTATTTGTTTCGTGGGTAGACTCCATCTTGATCATTCTGCTTTATCATCTTCTTCATTCATGAAATCATCATTTCTTATCCAAATGATAAGATGAATAAGAGGTTCTTCAAGAATTGAGTTCTTCATATTCCTCATCGCTTGAGGGATCTTCTTTGAATGGTGAGAGCTTGATCTTAAATTGCTCCCATCTTCTTCTTCTCTTCTTATGAGTCGGGATGAAAGAAATTACTTCCTTCTGGCATACATTCTTTGCATGAATGAATCCCATGATCCTGGGAGGCCAGTCAAGGTGGCTATCACCACTTCTACATTCTCCACTTCTTCTTCTACCGCTTCAAGTTGTTTTGCATTCTGGATCTTCACATTCTTCAACTGTTTTCTCAAAGCCATCTTCCGATTTAAGTTCTTATCTTAAAATAGCTTGATCAAGGAATCAAACATCTTCGGTGTCTTTAGGGAAGACACTTGTGGTACAAGTTGATCCGTGATTGAATCAACAATGATCTTCTTGGCCTTGATCAAGTTCTTCTTGTGTAAGGCTTTGAACCTCATCTCCGTATGGAACTGGAACCTCTCTACTCATGTAGGTGTTCAATTCATTTTCTTCAGAGAGATCAAATACTTCCATGCTTGGAATTTTTCAACTTTACCAAGCTTATCATTAAGCTGATGTGATAGATCACTTTGAATTGAGAACCTCAAATGCAAATAGCAAAAGATTAGATCTTACCGATTTGAGGTGTCCGTCCTGCTTCCAGAGCTAGCTGATATAGGGTTTGTTAGAGAAACCCTAATTTTCAAAAATTGGAATATTTAAGATCTGATTGGATAGAAATATATATCTCTTCAAATGGATCTGTCTAATGCACTCCTTTTCTGAAAACAGTGGAGGGAAGCTCCCAGAACAGGAAGCCCTAGTTTTCCAATTTCTTCTGCAAAAATGCCTGTCACTGTTTCTGTGATATCTCCGAAATTACTGCTCCTATGTGTTTGAAATTTTTCACTGAGGTAACCTTGTATGTCCCTGATCCAAAAAAATAGGTTTAATCAGAATTTTTTTCACCAATTGGGATTTATGATCCTTTTCCCACGGTGACTTGTTACAGGACTGTTCAGAACAATGAAGTTGTATGGACTGCCACGTGTCACTGTTTCATCTTCTGGTTTTGAAATTCGGACCACAGAAAGTACAGTCCATGATATTGTTGGAAAATCTTTAGGAATTTAATTTGGACCACTGTAGCCCAATATATAGCAATATTCCCCAGGTGTCCTGTTTAGGAATGAATTCTGGAAGAGGCTGGAACCCTAACTTGGAGGGATCATATCTCCCAGAATATAATGAATATAACACTGAATTTTGGACACAATGTACAGAAGGATTTTATATTTTTCCTCTGCAAGTTTCAGCTCCTGAACATTCGCCAAGCTCTAGATATAGAGAATGTACCAAAACTTAGCAGTTTTAGTATTTAGGGTTTTTCTAGCTCGGGGTCAAAATAGGGTTTGACTTTCCCGGAGTTTCACCCAACCAAAAAACTTGATCCAGGTCTCTAGACTTCGATTTTGATGAGGAGAGAAATCCTATGCTGGGCTCACTCAAAAATTCTTCTTCTACAAGAAGCCCTAATTTCCCGCACTGAAAACTGAAAATGCTTGGAATCGAATTCCGCTTTGATAGAAAGATGCGCCCTTCAATGGAGAGTCAGGCTAGCCTTCTTTTGCTGATCAAATGTGGAGAGAGAACCAAAATGTAAGAAGCCATAGATTATGTAGCTGCACAATGTCTTCTTTTTCAGGGTGGCTCTGATACCATGTTGAATTTTCATATGCTTAGCTAATACATCAGTATTTCATTTCATTTTCATAACAAAAGCATATAAGCAGGATCACTGAAAGATAGACAAGCACAACCATAAAAAAGGAACAAAAATATTTATCCTGGGAAAACCGTAAAGGGAAAAACCCAGCAAAAGCTTCCTCAATATAGATGCCCCAAAAAGATAAAAGATAAAACTAGCAAGAAGATCAAAGACTGATCCTCCTCCTTCTCCGGCTACTTCTCTTCGCCACTAATGCGCTACACAAGTAAGAGTGTGTGTGTCTCAAATGAGGAGCACTACACCTCTATTTATATTCATCCGTTTACTTAAGTTAACTCATTTGACATGTAGACAACATTTTAATGGTTGGTTGTAGCAGAAAAGAACCCAGCAAATTCCAGTCAGCCTCAGATCAACACCATGTCAAAGGAGCTACAGGAAAATTATAAATAACAGAACTAAGTGCATTTCTTTCAACTCAAGAGTGCTCCATTGTTATAATATGTTTGAATAGGATCTTTAAGTTCTTGTTCAACATCCAAACTGCAATTTGATGGATGCTCAAACATTATCACCAAAAACACCCCATTTATCTAATTGTTTTCTATGAGGAAGTGAGGGTTACATCCCAAGGGAGATGGAAAAAAAAAGCATGCCCTCATTTCTAGTTGGTTTTGGAGGACCATGCACACTTTTGGATATCGTCCCATCCTTGGACTTAACCGTGGCCTGTATGAGCTTGCTTGAGAAGGCTATGAGTTGTTTGGGGCTGCTAAAAGGAATTGCGACCCCGTTTGAGTGAGACAAGAACTCTGCTCCACTATTTGATTATGTTGGGTTATGTTTGAGGTCTAAGAAAACCATATGTTTGTATGGGATTCTAGTTGAGGTCCTGTATATAGGAATTGGAGCATGCAATACATACTGGCATGGGTTCACAACCTGCAAACTAAAACCTAATCACCAAATGGTAATTGATTAATACCAGTAAATATGATTCAAATGAGATTCCTTCTTGCTAGCCTAATTTCTCAGCTTTGATATTCTCTAGAAAGACAATATTCATGCACAATCCAGTCTGTTTTATATCAATGTAAAAAGGAAGCAACTAAATGTAGTGAAAAATTCTTGACATGTGTTAGAGAATTATACGTCAATAACATATATTATTGTTGGCTGACCAAATATATCAAAATACCTCAGATTACTGCCAATCACTAAAATATTCCACACTCCTTCAGATATCAAGTTAAACATGAATGAATCGCCTGCATGGAATGTAAACAGATTGTTAAAAATTGAAGATGGGAAAGGTTAAAAATCCCACACTCCTTTAGCTATCAGGTTAAACATGAATGAATCACCTGCATGGAATGCAAACATACTGTTAAAAATTAAATATGGAAAGGTTGACATTGAAATTCAATTATTCTAAGATAATAAAGAATAAGCACAACACTGGCAGTCAATTACCAAATCCTAAAACGGTAACACCGATGAATGAAGTCAACGCTCACTACAGGAAATGATGGGGCTACTCCATATCACTCATCCAGTGATGCAAAATCTGAAAACAATGCCAATCTTTCAAGCATTCTGTCATTGTTTCCCATCCCTCATAAAATTCCTCCTCAATTTAGTTGGTGTTGTAAGTGTATTCAATTGTTTTTTGCCGTAAAACTCTGTGAAATCAAGTCAAAACAAGAGGAACTTAAAATCAACATTTTGTTGAAGTGGCAATTGAGAAATGAACCCCTCTAATAGATACAAATAATCAACAACATAAGCATCCATATCTTCTCCCATTGCACACAGAAACTCTCTCCTAAGTTGTAATGAGGACTTTCTGCATCCACTAAACCCAGGCCCCCAACTTTTGAGGTTCTCTCTTGGACTTTTTCCTTGAATATGTTTCAACTCTATAGTAAATAAGTGCAAAAATTCACATGTTAGTGTGAAATACATGGCATAAATTTGTCAAATATATAACAAAAATGTTGGCCCTATGACCTACTATTATCAACAAAGAGACCAAATTACATGGACAAGGAAAAGAGCAACAATATACCTCTCCTGCATTTCACGGGATTAACTTTCATATAATCTATCCCCATGGCTCGTAAAGTGTAAAACGAGATCAAACAATGAAAACATTTTTTTATATAAATGATGAGATTGTTCCCCAAGAAGTGACTTCTCTACAAACGCATTAAGGTAACTTTCATGAGAAACTATAAGTTCATCAATGTCTCTTGCTTCTTCCATTTCATCCAAAAATTCCACCAATGAGTACTCAAGAACTTTGGACATGAGATGGCATTGTAGATTTGCGACAAAATAGTTCATTTCATTTCTTAGTGTTTGACATCGTCTTAAAATGGCTACAAGTTGATGCTTCCCACCACATACCATACTAGATGTAAAATGTAATTAATCATACTAGATTTAACTAGAGAGCATAAACAACCCATAAATTGTACAATACTATTATCTCATGAGCTTTCATCAAATAGACTGGATATCTTATCAAACAGATCTGGTCAATCTTGTATGATCAGCAAATTATCCTATCCCAAGTTAATGACCAAATGTTAATAATGGACAATAATGAACATAAGATAGGAATAAGTTATTCATTGCCATGAAATTTGGGACCACTAGAGATATAATAACTATCCGTGAAACAACAACTTGAACAATTTTTGAATGGCATTTACGAATTAGAACAAGGTTGCCCTTGTCTTTTTTACTTTGCAAAGAACTACCATTGACATTGAATTTTGAATCATCAATGGTGATAATATTAGTTAAGGGCCACTAACAATTTCCCAATCATCTTCGCTGGAAGGTACAGTTTCCATGGTCTCATTTTATAGGAACAATGTTTCTGAAATAGCCATTACTGAGTTCCCTCCCTTAGATGTCAAGGCATCATTTTTCTTTGATTTGTTGAGACTCTGAGTAACAGTGAACAATGGAGCACCATCATATCAACTTGCAAGATCAAATTCTCGTTTGCAGAAGTCATCAAAATCATCTGAAGCCACAACACAAGAAATTTAAGTCTTTGTAAGACCCATAACAATGTCATGTATGATGATTATCTTATCTAATCTTATTTCTAAAGGAATAGCTAGAACAACTTAAAAATGATTTGAATTTAACTAAATTGTGGCTTATATGAAAATCATTTATGTAGGATAAGGTAGTATAGATAATAAGCATTAATAATACTGTCTATATTTAGCACCAAGTTGTATTAGTGCTCCACATATGAGATAAGATAAGATAATTTTATTAATGCCTCATAAGTGATTTGTATTCACATTTGTTAACTATTGTTGTATGAAATTCATATATCTAAGCTAAGCTTTATAAATAGTAAGCATTAATGATACTGTCTATTTTTAGCACTATGTTATTTTATTGTTAGACGTATGAGATAAGATAATTTTGTTATTATCCCATAAGTGACCAAGAAATAGCTCAATGCGGCTAGAGTACAACTGGTTGTCCTTAGACTATGGGAGTGTCTATAACACTCCCAGAGGAAAAAATCTAGCAAAATTCTAACAATTCAGATCAACCCCTCCCCTAAGAGAGCATCTGAACAAGGAAATTCTTGGAGAAATGCTAAGAAAATATTGAGTGATCTCTTTCCTACTGCATTAACATAAGTTTTTTTCCTTGTTGTTCCCTAGTTTGATGAGATATCCTTTGGGGACATATTTTTGGTTATAATAGAAAAATGTTGATGTCCTGTTTAATTGTGTTGGTACAATTAATTTGCATGGGCATTCTTTTCATGTAAATAAAAATTCTTATCGTGCTTTTTCTTATTAGCATTGTTAAATTTATTAGCTAGATGTTTAGTTGATAATCACGAGCTTAGATTTTCTGACTTTAGGATTTATCAAGTTATTTTTTTCTCTTTTGCATTGTACCTTATTTGCTGGATGTACCTTTAGTGAGTAGTCCCATTGACCTACTTTTGTGGTCATTTGTTGGATAGTGGACACTAATAAAATTTTCTTATCATATCTTATCTATAGTAAGTTCTATAAGATGATCCATTCAATTATGTTAGCATCACCCCTTGGTTTATTGAGCTTGTACTGAAAGCGACATCATTTGAAAAATAAGTTAACTACCATTGGGAATCAACTCAGAAAATGACTTTATGTTGAAGAAAGACATTTCAATTCTCTCTTTGGAAAATAAAGATAGATATGTTGATTTTAGTTTTATTTTTCTGTAAATTTGTTAATATTGATTCAGGGTTAATATTTAGCGGGTTCTCTTGTGCACAGACAATGCAAATTTTCTTTCAATGGAATCTTCTCAAACTAGCTGTAGAAGATGTCACAGTAGTTAATATGAGAATATTTAGCACTATTTACAAGATTTCATTGAATTTAACAACTAGACTGCTCATATAACTTGGTGGTATAGGTGCATCTGAGGAGGTCCCCATACCTGTATATGAGCAACCAATTGCATTTAATTTCGGCAGCATAAGTCCTGGGTTTGTGAATTCCTTGTAGGTTTGTCAATTATTATGCATTATTTTTTCTAGCTATGTTGGACCACTGGTGAACATAATTAGTGCACATTAAATGGGATTTAATTGTTGAGTGCCTTCTAGTATGTCTGTTGGATTGCAGATACATGCTTGAACTAGCTCAACACCCCCCAATATCGATCAACAGATTTGTCACCAGGTCTTTCTTTTTAAAACTGCTTGTTTACTAAACTTTTGACCATTTTCTGTTTTATTTGATTTATAATATGAAATGGAAATGGTCATGTCAATCAACAAATGTTACGTCAATCAATGAATGCACCCCTCTTTCTCTAAATAAATCTTACGATCTTCCCCAACCTAAGTTCTTACCTCTCAACGATGCACTAGAGATAATCAAACAAGCTTCTCCAAGGCAAATATGTGCATCACATGACCTACATAGCATAGGGTTTCCTCTAATACTAATCAAAACACAAATGCTCAGCAATCAGTATTTTTGTTTGGAATTTAAGCCATTTGACCTATTTCAGTTCAGGACACAATGATCTGCAATACGCAATACATTAAACATGGATTATTCCACATAATTGTTCTTACTTTAACGTCATGGCATGGATGTTTGGGACCAACCCATTGAGATTCTTGTAGGACAAATATCTGCAATGCAAAAAAGAGGTTAAATCCTGAAACTAAACATGGTATGATTAAACACCTAAATGGGAAATATCCCATGTATCCACTCATAAATGAAGGAAGAGTATAGAAATGTACATAAATGTCGACATAGAGATTTCAGCTAGTGATCGAGGAAATGGTATGATAAGGATGTTATTATTCATCCTCCTAAATTGTCCAAAAAAACCAATAACTAAATCAGGAGCCATCCCAACATTAACCAGTATCTACATATGCCCATGAGATGAAATGGAGAACATTTTATACTCATGGGTACTTGAGGTTCTTTAGCTGGCCTAATGAAGTGGGTATAACACCGCTGAAATGATTGTTTGAGAGTTATAGTGTATGAAGCTTTCCAAGCTTCCCTAATGTTTCAGGAAGAGGTCCTAATATGGCATTATTCTGCAGAAGGTTGTTAAAAAATATCCAAGTTTCAAAGTCCAACTCAAAATTTAGCTATTCAAATATCAAATTCAGAAAATCTAATTACAAGAAAAATGCCATGAAGCTCATAGTTAAAATCCTCCCAATTCATGAGTGTTTGCTATCTTACACAGACACAATATTGGTGGGGTTCCCAATGCTTGCAGATAATGTCCCTGACAGGTTCTGGCTAGGGACTCCCCTGTGCCACACAATATACATTCAAGTCAAATTATTCTTCAGACATATACCTAGAAGACACCAACCATCAAAGAAAAACATTATGAATATGTTATTTGTAGCAGCCAGTCAGTCGAACAAGTTGTTATGAATGTGTTATCAAGACTACTTCTAAGTGCTACAATCAAAACTAAATCTTTGGAAAGAGGTACATTGTGACCACTGGCACTAAATTGACAAGTGAAGACTTCTCTTTCAGGAAAAATAAAATTTCAATGATCAATAATGTAAAGTCACTTAGCCACGTATTGTTCTCCTCACATCATTTTAATCTCCCATGAAAAATCCTTTCACAAAGGTTTCCACAAGTTTTATCAATCCTCACTTGTACTCTTGATGGAAGATCACTTCTTATGGTGAGTGATGAAGAGTACTCATGAAATGAAGTGTACAAGAATGTAAGACTGCCATACAAATTTCTTGAGGTAGTACTCTTATAAGCTATCTTACCAGGAAGCTAATATTTACTAGAATGTGGTGGAAGCAAACTTGTCTTAGGATACCCACAAAGATTTTCTTGTGGTGCCCACAAAAAGGAAGCAAGCTTAGGTTGTGGATTCCATGAAGTTATTAGTATTATTGGAATTGCAAATATTTAAATTGCAGACGATATGCACATCAACCTTCTAACAAATATCATAGTTGATGCATCTGTTACGATAATTACAAATACAAACATTTTTACAACAGAACTATGGAATATGGTATGCAATCTCAACAAGGGCTCTCGATCAGTTGCTTCTAATCTCATAAATTATTTGGGATCTACATCCAGGGAGTTAAAAGAGGAGGAAAATGTACATCAACAGTTTGAATCCATGGACTTGGAACATCCAGAAACTCAGCATGTGAATGCCAGGATGGAAGAAACACACAACAAGCAATTTTCTATGTTAAACTCTAGTATTATGTTTTTCAAGGTTGTTCTTATTCTAGATGTTTTTTTTCAATCTTATACTTGTAGCAGTCCTATGACATCCTCTATGAAGGATATCTATCTCTTTTTTGGACTCTTTTTGCTTGATAGAATTGTTGGGTCTTGAGTTTAGATACATCAATAAGTTTGTATTACATCGTTGACCAGTATAGCTATAGCTCTTTATAATACAAAATTACACATTCTTGTTTAAAAAAAATAGTTGAATGGATGTTAAAAATATGATAAAGGAAAATCATATATTGTTCTAGTAAATTCAGATACTCAAATTCAAATTTCACCATCTAGATGTATCTAAAATCTCGAAGGAAATCTAGGAACAATTAAATAAATTAGTTACATCAAAGGCTCACAATGCAAAGTTTATTTTAAAGAAATGGTATTTTGGATTTATAATTATTAAAGGATAAGCTACATATCAACATGTTAATGCATTGAAGGTCGCCATACAACAACAGGAAGAAGTATAAAAGTAGAAGACAATGCCAAAGCGATTTTATTAAACAACCTACTTACTTTCTTTCTACTTTGTATTCAAAGGAAGTAATATTATATTAGTATGGGTAGACCATCATCAATCCCATCTTCTCTTGTTTCACAAGAGATAAAATTAGTGATGAAAATGGGGAACATCTTTTCTCTAGCAAAGGTAAAAGCAAAATAGGAAAACATGAATCCAATGGTAGCACTAAAAATGTAAGGATGTGTTTTTATTGTGAGAAGTCAGACTATAGGAATTGGGACTGTAAAGTCCAAGCAACTGACACAAAAAAACAAAGAACGAAAGTAGCAATTTTTCTTGGAATTTAGACAAGGAATCAGATGAATAAGAAGATGATTAATTTGAAACAAATAAAAATGACTCTTTTAATCAGAAACTAAGATATCTCTCCAACAAAAAGGGTAAATTGGTTGGGATGGTCCATGTTGAATTTTTTGCATTAGCATAAATACTTTAAAATTTGCATACTAACATATAACAAATGACAAGTGCAGTAAACAACATCAACACACCGAACACGAGAGTTTTTCATTGGGGAAACCTTTAAAGGAAAAAACCCCAAAAGCATTGGTAATTCATCTTGTAAATGAGATGACTGAGTTATTCAATGAATTCTCAAACCCTAATGGGTTTGTTCAATAGATCCAAAAAATCACAGAAGATAATATTTAACACAAGAAACATCAAAATTGGTCTTTCACCAAATTAGGGATTTCTCCCCTAATTTTCTCTCTCTTGCCTAGAAAATCAGACTGCTCACAAATCTGCCTAGGTTACCCGAGATGACCTGCTTGGTTGCGTGGAAAACTCTGTCAGACTTCCTAGACTAATTCTCTGCTTCCTGAGATCTTTGTATGCCTACCCGAAATGATGCCCGGACTCTGTTTGGCCCTGCCCAACCCTGTTCTTCTCTTCCTGAAGTCTGCCAGATTCCTTGCAACCCTGCCCGAATCACCTGCTTGCCTGCTCGAGCTTTCCTGGGTCTGTTGCAACTCTACCAGAGTCCTTCTGGTTCTGCTGCAACTCTTCCCGAGTCCTTCTGGGTTGCTTCGTAGCATCCCTAGTCCTCCAGGGCCTGCTTTACCCTACCCGGAGGGTTTGTTGGTCAGCCCAAAGGGTTGCTGCTCTATTTGGTAGCCTAAAGTTGCTGCCCGACAAACTACTTATGCTGCCTGGGTATGCTGCTACATCCCGAGAGTCTTGTATCCCAAAGGCACCAGGAGGTTGTTTGCTATCTATCGAGGGTCTTCCTGTGGCCTAACTGTAAGCCTGAGCCCTATTAGGGCTGGCTATATGTTCTCGAAGGCACTAGCAGGCAGCCAAGGGCCTGTCATGAGTTCCCTAAGCCTAGTTAGGGCCTGCTCGATATGTATGCAAAGGGGCCAAATCCCTATAGGAGGATGCCCGAGTGAGAGAGAGGGTAACGTGAGGTGTATGCATCGTGCCCGTGACCAATCTGGAACTGCCCGTGAAGATGAAAAGAACTAGGGTAAGACCCTAGCACCCATAAAAGAGATAATATAATGTTGTTGTTGTTATTTGTGGGTGAAACCCTAGGTTGGGGTTTGCTGAAATAGGTATGGTTGCCCTAGATAGAATCCTCCATGTTAGGGTATACCATAAAAATGTTTTCTCTTCAAAAAACCAATGAATGTCTTCTTGGAGCAGATGTTCCTGTGAGAGAAAGTGTGTGTGTAAATGGATTGATATTATTTTATAGCCTTTGAGTCACTTGTAAGTGGACCAAAACTCAAAAGAACAAAATATTATTATTTTATTCTAGATCACTTTTAGTTTTACCTTTAGTGGTACTAAAGGTCTTTTTGCACTTTCACTTTGACACCTTAGTGGTCCTAAGGGTCCTTCTATATTTTAGAATTTTGATTTAGCCTTCTTCAAGTGCCCTATCGTCAAAACAAGTGGTTAAGGTGGTACTTCATCCCAACTCAAAGTACATCATCATAAACAAAGAGAATTACTAATGCTTTTACCTCACACTTTGTGTGACACAAAGATCAGATACTAAGGTGTCTTAACCAAGGGTAGATAATCGTTGGAGAAGATAAAAAATCCCACTGATCGAGGGTCAAAGTGTCACACATGCCTAGAAACAGTCTAGGGCTTATAGTTTATTCCTGGTAACAGACCAGGTGCCTCAGCCATAGGTTGCATAATTTGACACAAGGTCAAATACTTGGTAACAGACCAAGCACCTCCATTGTCTTGGAGAATGGCCCTCAGCAATGGGATGAGCCCCTAGTCCCAAACTAGGTTAAATTCCTGGTAACTGACTAGGTTCATCCATTCAAAGAATGGACACTCATCTCTAGGATGATTCCCTGAGTACTAGACTGGTTCCACATTCTGGTCCCAGACAGGATATCACCATTCAACAGAATGGTCACTCAACTCAAGGTTGAGTCCCCCAGTGTTGGATTGGTTCCATATATTGGTCTCAGACCAGATATCCCCATTCAATAGAATGGTCACTCAACTCTAGGTTGAGTCGAGCCAGTGCTAGATTGGTTCCACACCCTGGTCCCGGACCAGGTGTCTCCATTTTCCTAAGATAATGACTCTCGATGTTGCTCATAAAAATCAAAACTCCCTCTTAGTGAGAGAGGCATTCTCTTTCATGCCAAGCTTTTCATGAAAGTACACAGACTTTGATGTTGTCAGAGGCTTGGTCAAGATATTTGTGATTTGTTCATCCGTACGAATATACTGCAACTTTAGATTACCTCTTTGTACTAGGTCTCTGATGAAATGATACTTCATTTCAATGAGTTTCGATCTGTCATGAAACACAAGGTTCTCTAAAATCTTAGTGCAACTCTGATTATCACAATGGATGATCGTTGAGTCAATCTTTTCACCGAACAGATCCAAAATAAGTTTTCTAAGCTGAATTTCTTCCTTGCAGGCATCACTTGCAGCAATATACTCTGCTTCAGCTGTACTCTGAGCTATGGAACCCTTGTTCCTGCTAGACCAAGAGATCATTGCATATCCCATACTGAAGCAGTAACGAGAGGTACTTTTCTAGTCTACTGTACTGCCATCCCAATCTAAATCAACATATCCTGATAATAATACTCCACTGTCAGAAGTATACCTCAGCCCATAACTGATAGTACCTCACACATACATGAGTAGATGTTTAGCATCTACCCAGTGTATGTGCTTCATATCGAACATGAACTGACTCAGAGCATTCACTGTGTAACAGATGTCTGGTCTCGTATGCATGAGATACATCAAGGATCCAATAATTTGTTTGTACAGAGTAGAGTCCACACATTATGAACTGGTGGCTGAGTCATGCAAATTTGTCAAGTTGGTAGTCATGGGTACACTCATGGACTTGCAGTCCCGCATCCCAAATCTCTGCAAGACGTCTATTGCATACTTTCCTTGTGTCAGGAAAATATTGCCTGGATTTTTCCAGACCTCTAAGCCAAGGAAATAATGCATCAAACCGATATACTTCATCTGAAATTTATAGGTAAGCTCTCTCTTACATTGTTCTATCAACAAGTCATCTACATACAGAACAAGGATCAAGACATGATTATGAACAACCTTAAAGTACAAGTTAGAATCCAGTGTGCTTTTGGAAAACCCCAAGTTGTAGACAAATCCATCCATCCTTGCATACCATACTCTTGGAGCATGTTTCAGTCCATACAAGGATTTATTCAATTTACACACATGGGTCTTATTCCCATGACTCACAAATCCTTTAGGTTGTTCAATATATACTTCCTCCTCAATATTTCCATTAAGGAAGGTTTTCTTTACATCCATAAGATGTAACTTCCATCTGAATACTGTAGCAAGAGAAATGGTGGTTCTGATGGTAGTGTACCTAGAAATAGGAGAAAATGTCTTATCATAGTCAATGCCTTATTTTTGAGTGAATCCACGAGCTACGAATTTGGATTTATACTTCTCCACACTGCCATCAACAACATGCTTGATTTTGTAAATCCATCTGGATGTCACTACTGACTTTCCTATTGGTATGGGAACAACTCCCCACACATCATTATTCACGATTGAATTGTTATGTTGACTTGTTGCTTCTTTGTACATGGAAGGTTCTGCACTAATGATATGGATCATAAGACCGAAGTACTTCTATGGTATTATGCTTTCTCTAAAAGTCTCGGGAGGAGATTTACGATTCTCGTCTTCTTGTACCGTTTCTCAGTACCAAGCACGTCTCCTTTTGGAAGGAGGAACTTCAAGCAACTATTCTCGTGGACTTTTAGGGTCCTCAGGTGTATCTAGAATTTGATCCTCAAATTCCTCTTCCTCCCTCTAAACTTTTGAATCTAGAATCTTAGGGGGAGGTACTTCATCTTCCTTTGAAAACTCTTGTGTTCGACGAAACACTACTTCCTCATGGAAGATCAGATCTTTACTGACCATCTTTTGTAATCCTGGTAGAGATGTGTAGAGAAGGTGTCCAAATATTCTATGCCACAACTCACGTGGATCAACTGTGTTATGTACCAAAGAATGAGTAGAATATTTGGAAGCCTTATAAAGACCTTGCTCTCGAGCCCCAATTTGTACAGTTGAGCTTAGCTTTTCATTCTTAGCCCGCAATAGGACCTTCTTGTCCATGAAGAGGAATCTGTACCCCTTGTCCTCTAAGCCAACAACATATATAATATCCTTCTTCAAACCAGGAACATATAAGACATCGTCAATATGTAAAACCGTATCTGAATCAAGTTGAAGTGAAGTTGAGCCAACTCCTTCAATATTGTAAGTGGAGTCATCTCCAAGTTCCACCTGAGTAGTGAACTTATTCTTTCTATAACTAGTGAGAGATCCACGGTTACCCATCATATGCCTGGAGGCACCACTATACACCGACCAATAGGTAGCATTGACTATGATGGATCTAGAGAGAGCGGAGATCGGGTAGTACTCTCTTCTAGGTTCATTTTCTTTGTTAGCACTGGTGTTCTTCTTCTTATTAGGTTCTTCTTCTTCTTCTTCTTCTTTTGCAGTATACGCTTGAAATATTCTCTTGAATTTCTTCTTGGTCTGCCTATAATCCCTGGAAAAGTGCCCAAACTTGTGGCAATTATAGCATTCCACTTTTGAAACATACATGAACTTACCTTGAGGTTTATTTCCCTTCTTTTGCTGAGAGGAGGGATTCTTGAACTTCTTTGTCTTTGTTTCAAGTGCAAGGTTTCCTTCCTTAGTTGTATTTCCTGAAGTCCTTCCCTCTTCTTCCAAGCAATCATGCCAAAGTCTTTCAAAGTTTGGTTGATTCTCACATCCACTAACAGATGCCAGGAAATTTTCCAAAGAGATTGGGAGACCATCGATTACAGTCTTGTTGATGCCTAGAAAATCCGAGGTACTGACAGTAGAGATTCTCCCCAATAACCGTTCCCAAATAAATCGTTTATCGTTTGCTATGGGGAATCCGTCTGGTTAGAGGCCCGACTACCGTAGAATTAAATGAAGGTTTAAATCTAGTTTACCGGTTGCAGCCCGGTCCACCATTTAGTGTGTTTTTATGTTTTATAAATGATATGCAAGTGCCTAGATTAAATGCAAGTGACCAAGGAACAAATACCTCACAATGTGATGCGTAGGTTCTTACCTTTCGTCTTATCCCCTTGGTTCCTAAATCACCGAAAGCAAAGAACAACTAATCTAACCTACTTTATCTACCCTATCCCCAGGGAGAAAGATTACTATTAATATGAGCAATGTATTGCATTTTTTGCACAAAGAATTTTACAGATAGTTGATAAATTCAGAATACATAAATACAACAGAAAAAATAACATAGAGATATCTCAGTGAAGTTAAAGCATTCATTACTCATTTACTGCATAAGATTCATAACATGAAAATGAAATCATTCAACACACAGAAATAGTTCAGCAGTTAGAACGATCTCACTAGTTTGTATAGAAAGCTAAACATAAATAGTCCTTTATTCAACAATCTACACAACACTGCATTTGAAACTCAGGCAACCCATTCTATAGAAAAACTTCAGTCCTCTTTATTATAACAAAAAATAATTCTTCTTACAAAAAGCATTAGCATGTGAGAGCTAGAAAAGTCCCTTGTTCTATTCGAATCTACCTATATTTATACATTTGCAAAAATGACTCTTGGTCTTCCTCAACTTTCGGTTACCAAGTGTTTGTCTGCTAGTATTCCCACTAGTCAAATAAGATAAATACAAAATATTACAATTACATTTCCATGTGTAGATAGGACAAAACCACTCAAGTGGGCCCAATCAACTCATTAATGAAATGTTTCCATGCCATAGCATATGAAGCGATGATCTCAAAATCTATTGGTTCTAAGAATATGACTGTGACCTCATGCTTGGCAATATGAGTCTTTATGTCAGCCACTCTTGATGGAGTTACTCGAAGCTGGTTTGCCAAAAGGAAATTACTTACTGCAGCTTGGGCCACCACACCTTTTATCACCTTTTCATTTAAGCCTTTAATCAATTGTATGCTAAGTTCATCTTCCTGGAGCCTATCATGCAGGTGTTTCAAGTGTTCTTCATGGGATGGAAACTCCTGCACCCTTTTTACGGATGATGTATGGAATTTATTGTGAGTTGTAGGCACCTTCTTATAAAATTCCATGCATTTGTCCATTGTTTTATTTACTGCATCTATCAGTATCTCAACATCTTTACTACTGGGTCTTCTTCTACATCCTTTATAATCGTTCTATCGGTCATTGCAGTAATTTCGGGCTGAGTACCTGTCTTCAAAGTTTTCTCAGTCCTCCAAACAATTTATTTTCTCTTGGGATCAAAGAATACATCTTCTAATTTTGTGATTTCATGTTGCTTTGACGGGGTAAATGTTACCAACCCCAATTCAACCATAGGTAGATGCCCTCCTGTAAGCATACTTCCTGAAGTAGAAGGGAGGTTCTCTAGTTTGTCCTAAGTAGGACTTTGTCCTTGATTCTCATTATCTAGATCTTCTTGATCCTTATTCCCTTGTTCTTCTGCGACCTCTTCTTGGTTTTGTGCTTCTGGATCTTGATTTCGTGCTTCCTCATATATTGATATTTCTAACTCTACAATATTCTCCTTGATGGCTTCTTCTTTCTTTCTCTGTTCTTCTTCCTTCTCTTTTCTGGCAGCTTCTTCTTCCTCCTTTTCTCGTTTGGCTTCTTCAGCTAACAGTTTCCTTGTGCCTAGTCTACGTGCTGTTTCTTCTTTTGCTTTTTGTGCAGCTTCTTCTTCCTGCCCCTTCTGGTCTGGATTACTATTGCTACCGCCTTTAACTATAGATATTGTGGTCTTTGTTTTGAGCCGCTTGTTCAAAGCGGTCATGTTGCAAATATTCTGGTACATTTCTCCATCCTTATGCACATGATTAGTATATTTGAAATTTACCTTTAGGAGTGCCCGATGTGATGCAACCTTACCTTGGGAATCATTCTTGTGAAATCTCTTTTCACCGAAATGGAAGATTTCTAATTCCTTCATGAACTCAGGTGCATTCTTGACTCTAGAAAACTTATAGCTCCCCACATAGAAAGGTAGTGGTGGAAACACAGCCTTTTTCAGGTTGAACAAATGACTTCCAAATCCATCCAAGAAGAGCTATCTCACAACTTCCTTATGTACTATATAATCTGTGACGTATTTAGGAAGCAATGAGGGTGCTTTGGTTCCCCCATACATCCTCAGGTATGTTCCCTCTTCAGAGAAGAAGTCATCTCCAAACTCTTTTATAGATTCCAAAGCACCTTCAGACAGGAACTTACACTTTTCCAGGAAAACTAGTTGGTATAGGGGCATCAAGAACTCTTCACATATTAGCTTGTAATGACTGTGGTATTTGTGAGCCCACAATATCTTATATGATGCATAAATAGGGGCTTTTCCTCCTTTCCATTTGAAGTTGAGCTTCTCAAAAGGATGAAAACAAAGTATGCAGTCAACCATAAAAGATCTCATATAAAACTCAGATTTTCATTGATGCAATCCTTCTTGGGCTGTAGTTATGCAAGACGATAGACTATTGGCTACTATGTCGGCCCAATTGAAAATTGTCCCCTTCATGGATACATGGTATATAAGTGGGATCCATCCAAACTTATAAGACATTCCGTCGGCTCTGCTGAAGATCCTATTTAGCATCAGAGCTATAATCGTGTATGGGGTACGCAGATGGGTAGTTTCGTATTCCCCAGATTTCTTATGCTGAAAAGTATTTCCTTCAGCTACCATCATCTTTGCTGCAGCCATGTAATCGAGATTCAATCCTTTTACCTAGTTAGTTGTGATGCTGACTTCTAAAGGTGTCAGGATGTATGTTTTTTCTATGAACGCAGGTGTGAAGGATGCAAATCCTTTGTCCTCCACTTCCTACATGATCATCCCTGTTGCATCCACTTTGGACAGAATCCATCCAATGAACTCAGGGAAAGGAAAAATCTCTGGTATTGTGGATACCTTGGTGATTCCAGATTTCAATATGTTATCAAATAAGACCATGTCCTCCAACCCTGCCTCCAGAACCTTCTTCTCCTTGAGCATGTGATAGATCTGACCCCATTTAAATTCTGGTTCAGCCCCAATGATGGATTTGGTATCTTCATATATTATTTCCACCCTTGGTGTGGGTGAGATTTTTGCATCTAACTCATAGTCTACAATCTTGGCCTTCCTTTTTTCCTTCTTCGTCATGTTATCTGGTACAAACTGTGATTGTAACAACATAGAAAAATGTCTTAGCATTTATGCTATTAAACAAACTCATGCATTTGACTGAGAAAAAATAAATGACTATGGCATTAAAATATTATCACGGTGGGAAAACCATTTTCTTTAAGAAACAAGCTTAACCAGTATGCTATTTTACCCCATTCTCTTCGCCCATCGGAACAAGAAAACACACTGCAGCCCAGCAAGGTCAAAAACTCCAGTTAACAAAACCTTGTCACACAGTCAGGTTTCGTCTAGGGCATCCCCTTTGGTTCTAAAACCAAGAAAACAACCTTAAAAAAACTGAACTACCCTCTCACCATTACGCACAAAAAATCTCTAAGAGTCTTACAGTTTGCAGGTAGCACATAGAGGCTAAACAACGACGATGCCCTAGCTTCAACCACCAGAGTCAAACTCCCTCAACGAGGAGATAGGGTATAGTAACCAAAACCTAGAAGGTTTTTCTGATTGGGAAAGTACGCAACCTCTATGATGACACAGGAGCAAGAACTAGGTTAGACCCAGGCCGACGAAAAGCTTGGGCCGCTCGGGATTCATCATCAGATGCCACGCCTGAGGGCGAAATGCCTCGGAACAAAAATGACAAGGCTCCATGGGAGCAGGTAGGGCGACCTCGACTAGGTCAGAAAAAAGAGTTGCTAAACTAACAAAGGCAAGGGGATATCTCTTTTAAAACCAAACAACCCGACAACAAAAACCCCTGCACGACGTATCAGAAATCGATAGGTTGCAATCTCAACCAACCACCAATCAAAATAAAGTAAACAGAAAAAACCTACCTAACAGGTTGGGATTGACAACGGTCGTAGATGCGGCACCTAATGCGCCATGTGAGCTCTAGATGGCGGTTCCAACAAATCACAACGGATGCCCCAAAACATGATAAAATCGCAACTTCTAGCTCTAATTCGCTCACTGTCAATCAACAGCAATGGTAAAAACCCCTCTTCGATATATATATATATATATATATGTATGTATATATGTATGTATGTATATATGTATGTATATATGTATATGTATATATGTATATGTATATATATGTATATATATACATATACATATATATACATATATACATATACATATATACATATACATATATACATACATATATACATACATACATACATACATACATACATATATACATACATATACATATACATATATGTATATGTATATATATATATATATATACA
>LPNX010919620.1:0-18239 GCA_001517045.1 Pseudotsuga menziesii
AAACAGGGCTTCAAAAAATGCAAAATGGCGAATCTTTTTTGGGAGAAAAACATGGAAAAATAGCCCACTGGGCTAAAATTCGCCCCTAAAATTATCCTTGATGAAGAATGATGTTTGGGAGATAGTCCCGAGACCAGAAGGGAAGTATGTTGTGACTTCCAAGTGGATCTACAAGATCAATCATGCTGCAGATGGCAACACAGAGAAATATAAAGCGAGATTTGTGGCATTTGGCTTCTCCCAGAAAGAATGGATAGATTATGAGGAGAATTTTGCACGTGTAGCCAAATACACCTCCACCATAACAATACTTTCTTTGGCTGCAGTGATGAAATGGAAGATACACCATATGGATGTCAAGACAACATTCTTGAATGGAGTAGTGGAAGAGGAAGTGTATGTGGAGCAGCCACTCATATTTGAGACACATGACAGGCAGATTCATGTGTGCAAAATGAAGAAAGCTTTGTATGGATTGAAGTAGGCACCTGGGACATGGTATGGTAGAATGGAAAACTTCCTGACTAGTTTGGGCTTTACCAAGATTAAAGTGTACTCCAACCTTTACTACAAGGTTAAGGAAGGGAGCCCAATGATACTCCTACTATATGTAGATGACCTTTTTGTGACATGTGAGGATGAGTTGATTATAGATACAAAGAGGAAGCTCGTTGTTGAGTTAGAGATGAAGCACTTGGGCATGATGCATTATTTTCTAGGTATGGAGGTGTGATAGAGTGCAGATAGAGTCTTCCTTGGTCAAGGGAAGTATACAATAGAGATCCTAAAGAGATTTGGGATGATGGACTGGAAGGAAATAGCCACACCCATGGAATCAAACTTGAAGCTACTTTGTGATGCTTCATCAGAGTCATTTGATTACACGATATATCCAGATGATTGGATCATTGATGTACTCGATGAACACAATACCAGACATATTCTTTGCTGTCAACACCTTAATCCAGTTCCTGACGGATGCAAGAAAAGTTCACCTAGTTGCTGTAAAGCATATATTGAGGTACCTGAAGGGTACAATTGATTATGGACTCATATATGATGCGAATCAAAATGTTAAACTGTAGGGTTATGTTGATTCAGACTGGGCTAGCAGTTCCGTAGATAGGAAGAGCACTTCAGGGTGTTGCTTCAGTATGGGATCAGGAGTGATATCTTGGTTTACCAAGAATCATTTTTGTGTGGCACTAAGTACTACTAAAGTAGAATATGTATAAGCTTGTTCAACTAGTTGTGAGGTAGTATGGATTAGGAAGCTACTGTCTGATTTGTTTGATCTCTAGTTAGAGGCAACCGGTATCTTCTATGACAACCAGAGTTGTGTAAAGTTGTCCGAGAACCCAGTGTTCCATGACAAGTCGAAACACATTGAGATTAAGTACCACTACATCAGAGATATGGTGCAGAGAGGAGCAATGAAGCTCCAATATGTTGCGACGGATGAGAAGATAACCTATGTGTTAACCAAGCCATTAGCTAGAGTGAAATTTGAATACTTCAGAGAGAAGCTTGGTGTACTTTAGATATAGGTTCCTCCCAAGGGGAGGTGATGGGTCTAGAAGATGCAGATGCACGAGAGCCATTCTCACATGGTAGTAGGTGTGTCCTCCCATGGTGCATATGTAAGGGATGTGGTTGAGATGTGAGCATCTGGGCTGTGCTCTGAATGCCAATGAGATTATTTGAAGATAATTAGGTGATAGTAGGGCTTCAAGTTTTGCAGAGGCATATAATCAGTCCTAGGATTCTCTTTCAGGTTTTTCAAAGGCATATAATCAGTCCTGGGAGATCCTTTAGGTTTTACAGAGGCATATAATCAGTCCTGGGATGCTCTTTCAGGTTTTTTAGAGGGATATAATCAGTCTTGGGAGATCCTTTAGGTTTTACAGAGGCATATAATCAGTCCTGGGATGCTCTTTCAGGTTTTGTAGAGGCATATAATCAGTCATGGGAGATCCTTTAGGTTTTGCAGAGGCATATAATCAGTCCTAGGATGATCCTTCAGGTTTTGCAAAGGCATATAATTAGTCCTGGGATATCCTTCAGGTTTTGCAAGGCAATAAGTCTTGAGCTATACCTACTTGATGCTTTGAATACCTACATGGAGGCTAGGCCTACATCCAGCATGAAAAAGGGCTGTATATGTAAAACTTCCCATGACGAGTAGATTCGAGAGATAGCACCATTTGATCAAGATGATGAGAACATCAACAACAGTGACAATTATGATCCAACGTTGAATACGTGTGCCTATATGTATTTATGTCTGTGTCAAGAGAATACCTTCCTAGTTAAGAGGGAGTGTTAATGTAATTATAACTTCAAAATATATTCACTTGTATATTTTATGTTGTATTTGTATTTTATTATTGTACCTCTAACATAGATGTTCATTCCTCTGGTCGGGAGAGTCAGCATTGTATTTGAGTCATGTAAAGTCATTGAGGTTAACCATCCTTTGTATGTCGGGTCATTAGTCTCCATATTTAAGTTGTATTAGGGTTATTAGACTCTCCTAGAGAAGTCAACCCTATTGAGGAAAAATTCAAGTCAGGATAAAGTATAAATAGAGAGAGAGAGACTCTTTATTTTAACACACACACTCACTCATCAATTGTGGATGAGAGAGAGAGAGAGAGAGGACAAGATCACACAAGGGAGAGAAAGAATCCATCGAAGATCATCTTTATACTTTTTGGGTTTTACTTTTTCTACTGGTTCTCATTCTATCTCTGAGGAAGTTACGGGGTTTTCTCCTTTATGGTTTCCTCGAAGAAAAATATTCGTGTCTCTTGTCTCTTGTGATTATTGTTGTGCATGTTATTCTCTCAGTTAAGATCTTAGATCAAATTGAATAAATCTGTAAAAATCTAAAATCGATATCTTGAACTAGTGTAGCTATGTGCATCAAAGGATTTTTGGATTCTACTATTTCTATGTATTTTTTTTGGTCTAAGATAAGTGTTACATTGCATCCTAAGCACTTAATTCTAATGGAAATATTTTTTGTTTCACTTGAAAATGTTCTTGTTTTCCTAATATATGACCATTTTACTAGATCCAAAAATATACTATTTACATTTACGTTGTTTTTAAATATTTCTCATATTATTTCATATTCTATGTTAGTTTTCTATTTCATTCCTAGTTTGTCACCTTTTCAATCTTCATATGTTTTTTGTGTGTGCTCTATGCGAACTTCGCAAATAAAAAACAGAGCAAAAAGGGTTTTCTTGATTGTGTACGCTCTCTTCCGTTTACCATGTGCAAATTTGGTTAACCAAAAACAATGATAAAACTTACGGTTTTTTAGTAAGTTAACCAAGGACTAGTCCCAAATCTAAGAGATTTGGAGTTTAAAGTTTTTTGTTTGTTTTTGTTTGGTTCTTTAAAGTGTATTGCATTAAAAAAATGAAGGTTTTCTTGGGTAGGCACGCTATCCCAACAAAAACAAAAACAAACACCCCCATTCTCATCCATAATATTACTAAATCGTTTGCTTAACTCACCTGGCCGAGTTAATTTAATAAGTAAAAGGTCTTGGTTTCAAGTCCTTATTTTGTTACTTTTTGCAAAAGTTCATGTAAATTTAATTTATAAGTAACACCATTGTAAAATTGCTTCCCAATTGTTTTATAAAAGTGTATCACTTATATTAAAGCAAGTTATTTGTAAAAGTGAGCTTATAAGTAAAGAAATGAGAGGAAATTCCATACTGCACTTTGTTTTGCACCCATCACTACATGTAGGTTTTCTTGGGTAGGCATGCTCTCCCAGCAAAAAAAAACACCCATATTATCATCCATAATATTACTAAATCTTTTTCTTAATGCACTTGGTTGAAAGTTACTTTAATAAGAAAGAGGCATGGGGTTGAATTCCTTATTTTGTTACATTTTGCAAAATTTCACGTAACTTTAATTTATAAGGAACAACGTTGTAAAAGTGCTTCCCAATTTTTTCATAAAAGTGAATCACTTATATTAGACCAAGTTATTTGTAAAAGTGAGCTTATATGAAAAGTGGGTAAGGAGAGGAAATTCCGTACTACACTTTCTTTTCACCCATCACCATGTGTTTCAACTTCTACCTTCCACGTGTCTCCTTAGTTCCATTTATGTCTTTCTTTAAAAGGGCATAATTTTGGCATCTAGAGTCTATTTCCAGTGTCATTTTTTAAACTCCCTATTTTTTTAAGATATTTGCATCTAAGCAATCATTTTGTGTTTTTAAATCCATATTACCTACATATTATAATATGGAAACTCCAAACGATATTATGCTTACCATTAATAACTACTACTCATGGAAAGCCCATATGGAGGATGTCTTACAAAGTAGGGGACTTTACTCGATTACATTGGGAAAAGAAGATTCTTCCCATTGATTATAATAAAAAATAAAACGGGATAATAAATGCGACGAAGAATCTGGAATAATTAGGATGTCAATTTCTAATGAGTTACAATTCCACCTTCAAGGGAATATACAAACCAGATAAGGCTTGGGAAAAGTTAGAAACTGTATTTGGTAAACATAATGAGATTTGAGGTCACAATATTGCTAATGCATTGATTGTTTTAAATACAAATGATTTTTGACCTTAGACTTGTAGTTGAATAATGTAAACCAAGACCTTTTACTTATTGTTGAAGATTTATCCAAATGTTGAAAAACCTTAGACTCGTAGTTGGATAATGTAAATTATATAAGCTAGAAAAGAAATATATTTATACTATTCTTTCCAAGCATAATTATTTTTTTTCTATTTTTGTGTCTACCTTTTACTCAATGAAAGAAGATATAGGGACTAACTATGAAGAAATCACTCTAGAATCCTCTTGTAACTCTTGATTAGAAAGCAGGATAAGATCTTACATCTTGGAGTAAATCAACTTTGTAGATACATCTACCAAATCCTTAGTGGCACAATAGAAGGATAAGTCCAAGTAACCTAATAAGTAACACCCTCACAATAATAAGTAAAACAAGGATCCCAAACCCTCTCATCCATCCCATCCTTCCAATGGTGACAAAGGATCCAAATAAAATGTTAAAAAGACTGAATGGCATTGCAATTTTTGCAGGAATGATGGTCATGTGGAATACAAGTGTTTAAGGAATATGGCATCCCTGGAAGCAAGAATGAAGAATCACAACATAAACCTTGATTCTTATTCTAACTCTAATTCTCATGAACATGCACTTTTCGCTTCTAGTTTTTCCTTCATTGCATATTCTTCTTCTTCTTCTTCTAATGAGTGGCTCATTGATTCTAGAGCATCTTATCATATGGATAATGATACCACCATTTTTCTACTCTAAATTAATGTAACACCAAACAAATATTTATTGGTGATGATAGATCTCTTAATGTTGTAGGATATGTAATAATTCAACTAGATGATGGCCATTTCAATGATGTATTATGTGTTCCAAGAATTTCTTGACATTTGTTCTCAAACTATCAAATCGATCATTCTGGTAAAGGTAAGACTATAGAGTTTACACCTCACCAAGTCGTAATAAAGGATTTCAATGATCCAAAGCATATCCTAGCATTTGGAATTGTTGATGATATTACCAGGTTGTACATATTCAACAACTTTGGGTCATCACCTTTTTCCTCAATTTTTATTGCTCATAGTGATGACATGGACTAACTTTGGCATGAGAGATAAACTATCTATCATTGCAACAACTATGCAATCATAAAATGGTGATTGGTGTTTCTCTTGTAACATCCCTAACCCTCCGACCGACGAAGAGGACGCTGCCATACCAATATCTATTCGGGAAACTAGCCCCATGAACATACACACATAAAAACTGAAATACTTTGAAGTAAAACATGCATACATTGTTACCATACAGCGGAAGCAAAACCATACATTCAAGCATTTAGCATGTTCATCATTTTCATTAAACAACACAAATACAATTTGCAGAGATAAGATAGTCAAGAATACTTATCTTATGAGTAACTTGTCTCGTAACCAGCTACGTCGCTGCAACATTCCACCCAACCATAGGCCAACGTGCTCCTTAATCTCTCAACAACACTGCCACCCCGAGCTGGGCATGATTCCCCAAGGAATAAGGAACAAGCAGGCTCACACATAGCCAAAGATACACAAATCAGCCAAGCTAACACAGTTGGGTTTATCAGGCCATCAAGGAGCTGGGAAGAGCTAAATTCTAAGATGGTGGGCTAATTGAAGAGCTAAGGACACCTACACATGAACTAGCCTGACTTCTAGGACACCCACACACACCCAACACAAGCCTAATCACTCCATTCTCTGCTACACAGTCCCTCATGCCCTAACTTCCCTTCCAGTGCTATTCAGGGGTTGTGGAGAAGAAATCCAACCCTCTAGCTCTATCTATGTGGCTCCCTAACACACCAGGTTTATAAAGCATACCAAGCCTTCATTCCCACTCCAACACAGTCCAAAGACCAACCACTGCATACACACAACAAAACGAGCAATTCACAGCTCTGGGGAAGAAAATCAAAGACCACAAAACAACCGAGGTGACAATTTGGGTAATACGTAGCTCTAACTGGGAATTCGATTCCTGAGTCGTTCTTGGCCCTATCGTGTCCAAATCGACTCAATAAGAACCCACATCAATCGAAAAACATAAATAAACCCACAACAAACCAAAATCGTGGGGAAACCAACAACGATTTCTCAGCTGCGTGAGGAAGGGAAAACAACCCACGTGGAGGTGAATTCACATGGTCAGACCCACAACGAAGACAAATACCCACAACAAAATTCCCCAACCATGAAATTCACACACAACAAAGATCATTCCCGTGAGGCTGCTCTCCTAGCTCTCTGTGTGAGTAAAAATTTCAAGCTTATGCGTGAGGAGAAGAACCATTGTCTCTCCGTGAGGATGGGCAAGAAATGCAAAAATTCCCACGTGAGGGTGAAAGAGTCTTCTGGTGGAGTGTGCTTGTGGGCAAGGACTGACAATCCTGCCACACACCACTACCCAACAATAACTGCCCAACTAACAACAGGGGTTTTTAATGTGGTAGTTGACTGATGAGACAAGGAAAGGTGAGTAAGTCAAAAGGGTGGATGACAACTAAATGGGTTTAATAGCTGACACTTGGCTTTTCTCCATTTTCCCAAAGTTTAATAATTTCCCTCCCTATCCTTAGGAAAATCGTGCCCTTTTCATTATGGTTGCATTGACATAGCTAGTTGGGGTTCATTTAATTAAAATGCATAATTACATGATGCCAGAATTGATATGTGCCGGATAGCAAAATATACCATTGGCAACGATTTCAATCGCCGAAACATAAAACAACCAAATCGATGATGGGGCTTTTGCCTTTAGCTCCACACCATGATTAATTACAATATATACATCATATACATTTTAATGCAAACGGGGTCAAAACCAGGGTGTTACACCTCTCATTTCTTGTAGAGATGATGTTTTCCCTATGTTTGTTCTCGACAAAAATCATTAGGATAATTGAAAAATGTGCCTTTTGGCATGCCTCAACCCCCTTTGCAGCCTGTTCATAGCGATTAATTTTGTGGTTCAATTCCTTTCTTTTTTTGGATTCATGTATTTATTAAATTTCATTAATGAATTCTTATGTATTTTTTTACTTTTTTTGGGTTTACTTCTTAAAACTTAAAAGTTAAGTTTTTGACAAGTTCTTAGCCTACAATGCCCTTGTATAAAAAAATTGTGTATATCAAATACAAAGGTCAAGAAAAATCATGGAGGTGTATACGTAAACAATAAATTTACAAATTGCTGCACTCGTAGGGAATTTAAATGCAACAATATACTATTCCATACACACCACAACAAAATAATGTTACTGAAAGAAAGAATCACACATTCAAAGAAATGGATGATTGTATGATTCAAGTTAAGGGATTAAGTCTTCAATTTTGGATTGAATCCATTAATTTTTCCACTTACATAGTCAATTTCACACCCATGATGAATCTAAAATATATAACACTGAAAAAGCACGTAGTAACATTAAACCGGATGTCATCCACTTTCATGTGTTTGGTAGTGAAGCGTGGGCTCACATTATCAATGAGAAATGGAAAGGATTACAACCTAAGATTGAAAATGTGCACATTTGGTGGATAATCTGAAGATGTAATGATTATAGACTTCTTCAACCACATTTCAATGAAATAATTATTAGGAGAGATGTTATTTTGATGAAAATATCTTGACATACAATCCTAATTCAACATATATTCCATCTTTGATCTATGATAAATCTTCAACAATTGTCCCACCTTCTACTCACAACTTATTTGATATTAATCCTACTCCGTGTTCTTCTTTTCATGACAACAACGAAGCTGAAAATCCATCTCTACCTTCTCATTTTCTTCCAGTTTCACCAACACGACCACTTGTTGAATGGGTTTGTACAACATGTGAAGTAGTTGGTGATCTTGCCAGTAATGCTAGAGATTAATGACAAACATGTTCATAGTTATAGCGAGCCTCTTCTCTTTGGCTAGAGTTTTAGAGATTCATGATCCAGATATATTTGTAGAATCCTCATGCCATAGAGATTGGGACACAACTATGGATGAAGAATAATGTTCCTTAATGGAGAACGACACTGGGGATTTTGTACCTCCTCCGAAAGGAAGAAAAGTTATGAGATGTAAATGGTTCTATAAAGCTAAGTATGCATATGGTGGAAGTGTTGAAAGACTTAAGATAAGGTTAGTTTCCAAAGGATTTTCCCAAGTTGAAGGAATTGACTACAATAAAATGTTGGCATTTGTTCCCAAATGAACTCCATCTTCCTTGTTCTTTGCCTTGTCACTTCACATAAATGAGAGGTACATCAAATGGATGTCATGTCTTCCTTCTCATATGGGTATTTACAAGAAACAATTACAAGGAACAACCTCCTGGCTATGTTCAGAATGAATCCACCCTTGTTTTCTTCCTTAAGAAATCTATCTAATGCTTTAAGCAAGTTCCTTGAACGTGGTATGCCACAATGGATAGATTTCTCCTTAACACGAGGTTTTCTAGATGCCATTATGACCCCAATGTCTATACCAAGAAAGTAGGAAACCATTTCATCATACTTGTTCTTTATGTTGATCACCTTATTCTTACTAGTAGTTGTTGCACTTGAAATATACACTAATGCCTAAACATCCTTCAAAGCACTTGTCTAGGGATTCTGTTGGATACCTTTTCCTACTCTTAAGTAGGCCGGTGCACTTTCCCTCTTATGATAGAACACCAACACATGTTTTTCATTAACATTATTCATCTCTGGTTCCTTTATTGTGTTTACAAAAAGTGTCGGCGCATATACCCTCTCTGCAAATAGGCTAAAACGGGAAAAAAGGAAGTTTCAAGAAGATTCCAGGAAAAAGATATTGTGGAGGAAGTTTCTATCTGATAGGGAGAGTTGACACTTGACCTCCTCACCAATAGGGGTCATCCCCTATCCTTTTCCAAAAATATCTCATCTCTTATGAACCTCCCTTGGCCTATAAAAGAAGACTTCATGGACTATGTGAGGGGAGACCAAGAAGAGCATCCTTATGTTGTTGGACTGAGGTCTAGTATTGAGACAAAGTTGAGTGAGTGTGGTGAGAAAATATCTTTGTGAGTGAAGAGTGTTGTAAGGATTTCAAAGACCTTGTGGAGAAAAAGCTATTGACATCAAGGCTTTGGTTGTAGCTCTGTCTTTCCATTTTATCAATACAAAAGTGTCTCCCTTTCCCATATTTGATTTGTGTTAATATCAATCATTTATTATTAGATTCCTTGATCACTAATATGGATTGTTGATCTATCTTGTTAATGTTATCTCAGTGTCTTGTTTTTTATGCTTCTTTGCAGGTACTATAGATTGCATGAAGAACAGTGAAACAAAGGATAATATATTCAGATCTCAAGTAAAAGAGTTATTTTATTCAAGTATATTAACCATCTAGGGAAAGGATATACTGTTGTGGTTTTTTGTTCTAGAATTTTACCATACAGGCTAGAAGAACAAGCAATGTCCTCACTGGTTGAAGAATTCTTACAAACAAAATTGATGACCATACTAGGGATTCATTGATCCAGTCAGATTTGGGGTAGATCCGATCAGATTTGGAGAAGATCCAGTTAGATCTAAGATATTTGGTAATACTCTTACTTGTAAACTTGTCATTCTCTTTTCTTGGCTCACTTGAGTTATTAAGGTGAGTGATACAGCTTATTATCTTGTCAATTGTCCCTTTTGAAGTTTGCTTTACTTTTGTATCAGTCTAGCTTAGTCCACCTTTGGTCTCTTTTACAGGTGATTGGCCTTTTTTGATTTGTGGATCCGTCGACGCACCTAGATAGGTATGACAAAGCAACACCTCTCCCTGGCGCCTATTGTACTCAGACACTAAGTGCCATTGGCACCTTCTTCTATCTTGCAGAGAGCACCACTGATGCCTATACTCAGTGAGAACAGTGTGTCGACCCCCTGCTGGCACTCTCGTGTAGCTTTACACAGTGTGTCGATGTAGGTTCTCCACTCGTTTAGAACGTGTGCTTTGATATTTTTTGATTCTATGAGTTTGTTGTTCAATTTGCTTATTGTTTTCTTGTTGAATCTGATAGTTTGATAGCCTGGCCTCACTTTTTGATTTCAGATCTAGAATTTTTCATCAATAAGGAATTTGTAGTTGAGGAAATTGTGTATGAAATACAGTTTTGGATGCATGGTTGCTTAGTTCATTCTATGAAAGTGATTGTAGGCTTGTGAGAAAATAATATCGGTAGCTTCTTTGCAATTAGTCAATTTCGGTTGTTTAGTGTTATTTCTTTTTCGAATCATATTAAAAAAGACAAAATAAGATTGTTAGCTTGTTTTGTTTTGATTACTCCTAGTTTGCATGAGTGCTTAGGAAAGTAAATCTTTATGAGTTTGATTGAGAAAGTATAATTTTGTTAGGCATTAGAGGCTCTCTTTCCTTTCTTGTTTCAGATATATTTTGTAGCCTTAATGGTGAAAAGCTTGTGTGTTTGAGAAATTGTTAAAGATCTTGAATTTTAAATTGTTGAAAGTAGCATGGCATCTTTGTTTTAAAAGAAGAAAGGTTTCTCCCCTACATTAGTTAGCCTTCATCAAAGAAAAGAGTTGCATTGCATATAGATATTAACTTTTCATTTTGATATACATTCCATAAACATTCGCTAACCATAAAGATATAATCAACGGTAGCTTAGGTTAAACTATTTAGTAACTTGAGTGATAGGATAGAGACATGTTCTGGCATCTTAAAACATACGAGATGCATTTTTTTCCTACACTGCATCATGAAGATCGTGTGGTTCTTCCACATACCCCAGGTATATCAAACGACCTTTCATGTACCCTTGAGGTATATCGAAAGATACTTCACATACTTAGTTTTATATCAGAAGGACCCTTTCCGATGGTTGTGCATTAGACAACACTAATATGGATTTTAGCTCCCACATATCTTGAGTATATTGAGAGCCCCCTCTAGGATACCCTAACCAACTGAGAAAATCCTTTTGTCCGTCTTGTTGGAGAAATACACCGAGAAAAGCACTCAGGGAGATACTACGCACGTGCCGTGCAGGTAGTTGGGTATTCAGACAAGGGTACAATCCCAATCCTCCTTGTCACGTTTTACTGTTGGACCGTGATGTATATCACGAGTTGTGACAACTTGACAATCCTAGCGAGGAATCGGATATCATAAGCCCATCCTATCATTTAAGTTTTCTCGTGGCCTTAGCTTGCGTAGGTTTGTTTGTGTGTGATCTCTTCTTTGTTTAAGATTCTAGAGTAGAAAAACTCAGGAAACACCACGATTGATTTTCTTGTGAGACGTTCTTGCAGGTTGCAAGGTTTGCCACTAGACTCTCCTCCTGTTGTGGAAGGAAATTAAGGTGAAACCATGAACCAACCAACTACTACTGATTCTCATGTATAAGGTGTTCCAGTTACTAAAACTAGGGAAGACTTTTCTTCTTATGACAATCCCTTATTAGTTCAACAAACTTCCACTGAAGATATTGTCTTTCATTTCCCAACGGAAGGCCAACATGATTCATCGAATTGGGTGTTCAACCACCCATCAGATGATACCATAGCAACAGAGTTTGGTCCAAATTCTCCTTTTTGGGAGACTCTCTAGGGAAATCCATTTTTGAATACATGACTACTTGAACTTCCTATGTTACTCCCATTCGAGAGGCTCCATCGAATCAAGAATTCCTCAAATCCCTCCATCAATCTATCAAACGTTTGCATAATCTAGGAAATGATATAAAAAGGATAAGTATTTCTCCTCTCCCCCATTGTTCAGCAACAACCTCACCTGGATATCATGCCCTTTCACCATCCCAATTAGCTCCAGTCTCAGGGTCACCGACCCAAAACATGGTTACCCAAAATCCATGTCAACCCTCCACCCCATTCTGCCTACTTGAAATTCCCCATCGATTTCCACTCCCTCAATAGTTTCCATGCCTAGGGGGAACCCCCCATTCCAAGTTGTTTTACCTACCAGGGAAATTGTTTCTAGTATGGGGAAAAACATACCGATGGAACCACCAGTAGTGAACACTCCTTCTGTTAATACCAATACAGTTATACCCTCTCTTAGCCAGGGACAACCTTCATGGGTTCAACATGCTTTTAGTCAAATTTATAGGGGTTATACTTACCCTGGAAACCAATCACCTATGATTCATCAAACTAATCAATCGACATCGCTAGGGGATATTTATCATGGAATACCTTATCCTGAGAATGCTTATGTCCCTTGGGGGAAACCTAATTGGTCTAATGTCCCATCCTATGCAGGAACTTTTGTAAATACTGCTGGAGGTTTTGGAGGTCCACCTAGAGGATCAACATCACGAGGTCCCCCTGGAGGACCACTTGGAGGCCCACCACCTGCAGGCCCACCACCTGGAGGCCCGCCACCTAGAGGCCCACCACTTGGAGGTCCACCACATGGAGGTACACCTCCCTCGGGTGGCCCACCACTTGATGGGACCTCCTAGTGGCTCTTTTAGAAATCAAGCACTGAATCAACCGGTCATGGGGGAATCATCTATGCTCATTTATCAATATACGCATAATCCTACTGGCCCACACATCCCGTATCAGTATTATCAGTACCCCCAACCTAATCAATAGTTACCATTTATGGCTACCTTAGACCTTCCATATTTGTCCAGATTGATCAATGATCTGATACATCATGATCCCTTATGGTCGACCATCCTGGTTAAGTTACCCTTGGACATACCTAAACTTGACGGTAAACCTGGTGAGGACCCTAAGAAAGACATGATGACTTTTCATTTGTGTTTCTCATATAATTCTTTGATGGATGGTTCAATTCGTCTACGTTTGTTTTAGAGAACTATCACCGGATTAGTTGTGAAATGGTATATTGAGCTACCTCATCATTCGTTTTGGGGCTTTAACACCTTAGCAATGGATTTTTTAACACATTTTCAATTACCAATTTGATACAAGACATGTATAGACCTATTAACCTCACTTTGCCAGACTACTTCCACCCATATCTCCGATCATATACATGAATGGAGACGAAGATGTAGGTTGATTAAGGCTCCCATTCCTGATCAGTTACTGACCGATTGGTTTAAGAAATCTTTACTTCCCCCCATTGCTAGGGATGTCTCCATTGGAGGTGCTATTAACGAGGAGTAGGCCATTAGTCGTGGTCAACACCTATACTTGGTCTATTCCCAGTCAAGAACTTTATATGACTTAATTCCTCACTCTCCTCGTCCTACATCTGATCCTTCAAGACCTGCAATGTAACCACCCGTTGATGGCATTCTTAGTTCAATTCAAACACAATCGATGAAAAAATCGATGAAAAAGCAAAATCAACCTACCACACCAACTAGTCAACCTGTTCCACCACCGAAAACTGCATCACCTCCTGGTGTTTCCACCAAAGTAAATAGGATCCAATCAACAAAATATTTGGGAGGAAAGAATAAAGGTAAAAAGGAATCCAAGAAATCTGACAACCAACAGGAAGGTAACAATACACAAAACCCTGATTTTGATTCTAAGAACAAGATAAAAGAAAAGTTTCCTTGCCTGATTTATGGACGTGATCACTTCACTAAGGAGTGTCCTCATCAAGATGAATTCAACAAATTTTTTAAAATTTCCCCACCCCGGTAGTTCTTACAGACCCTTTCCCTACCCAACAACAATTGATTGACCATCAATCCTTGCACAGGCCTTCTTCATCCTCCATAGATGAAGTCAAACTGATGTCAAGTGAAACAGTTCACCTTAATACTCAATCCCAAAGCTATGAACCTCTTTCAGAAAAGAAAACTGATAATGTTCCACCTAAAAAACCTTCAACATCCACTCCTCCTAATGGTATTCAGATTGAAAAACGTATTCTTGATGCAATTCTTCGCCCACCTAAGAGTACACTTCAAAAATCTATACTTAATCTTAACACATGTGCCGCCCAATACTATAATATAGTGGAAGATATGGCTCAAGCACCGTGCATTATGTCTACTATCGAAATACTCCAAACATGTTCGACACAACGAAATAACTTGCTATCAGTTCTTGGAGCATTGGATGCTGAAAACAAAAACATTATCGCTTTCAAGTTCGATTATTTTAAATCTAGTCTTTCCTATCAATTGGCTTTCTAGTTATCCATGAAAGCTATTGGGAAAACGATCCATCATACCGTATTGGACAAGGGAGCCTCAACTTTGGTCATGTCCTTATCTTGTTGGAGAGTGTAACGTCCCCGACCCTCTGACTGGCGAAGATGACGCTACTAACATCAAACATGCAGTAAAATAGCCCCATGAACATGAACAGGAATATTAAGCTAAAATAAAAAGCTTAAACATAAAAATTATTAAGATGGATAACCCTTCATTTAAATAGTGGAAGCAAGCATACACACATTCAAGCATGTCACATGTTCATCATATTCATTAATCAGTAAATATAAATGCAGAGTAAAATGGATAAGAATACTCATCTGATAAGAACTCATCCCGCAACCAGCTACGTCGCTGCAACGTTCCACCCAACCATAGGCCAATGTGCTCATCAATCTCTCAGCACACTGCCACCCCCGAGTTGGGCATGATTCCTCAAGGAATAAGGGTCAAAGAAGGCTTACACAGCCAAGGCACACAGATCATCCAAGCCCACACAATAGGTTTTATCAAGCCGTCAAGGAGCTAGGAAAGGCCAAATGCTAAGTTGGTGACCTCAACACTAGTTTTCTCAAGCATACCCAGCCTCTAATCCTACTCGCAACATTCTGAAGACCAACCACTGCATACCGCAGCAAAACAAAAAGTTCATAGCTCTGTGAAGAAGAGGAAGACCACAGGGTGACAACCCCAAACAAAAGGTGAAACACAGTTTAGGCCAACAATGCTTCAGAGTTTTTCTTGGCCCTAGCGTGGCCAAAACAACTCAAAAACAATCCCAATAACCTCAGCAACCAAGAAACGACCCAAAACTAGGGGAAGACAACAACCCCAAATCACAAGAAACGATGGCAACAACTACACAGTTTTCCATTGGAAAGAAACCACACCCCCAGCATGGACAGGGGAAAACTCATCCAACGAAAGTGAAGATCAACAACCCACCAACATCCCTGAGCTCACAGCACACACCATTCCCAATGTAATTGCTAGAGAACTTACACAGGTAGAGAAAGGGGAAGAACAGACTCTCAACCTGTATGCAAGGGAAGAGACACAACCAAAGCAAAAGTGGAAGAACACACAGGCAACAACGAGGATAAACACCTCACAATGGAAAACACAGAAACATCCTGTTGTCCTGGAAAAAGACACAGTTAACCCAAGACTAGGAAAGAAACCATCGCCCACACAACAAATAGAGGATAATAACCACCACGGTTCATCGATGAACCACCGGGAAGAACCACAACAATCCTAGCCTCCACACAATGAAGGACATAACCAAAACAAATACAGTGTCTCCAAAATTGGTGGTGAAAAGACAACCAAAACTCTACGCGATCAAGAGGATGACCACCATCGTAGTATCAATCGGCCAAGAAGGAGGAATCGACCCCCCCAAGCTATCAATCCGTCCCCAACAGAGGAAAGATGAACATGCTTCAGGCCAACAATCTGTGAGGTAGAGGAGAATCGACCCTCCCCACCATGGAATGTGGAACCTCTTACCTCATCCCACGTGAAGGTGAACGAACAGAGTCACGATCTCGTTAGTGGGCAGACCATCCGCATGTCATGGAGAGTGGGAGCAAGTGTGGTCTTTCTGTAAGCAAATCACTGCCCCAACTAACCACAAAACAGCAGGGGTGGTGGTGACACATGGCCAACTCCCAGTGGCCCCCACGGTTTAGACAACCCCCCCTTATCCTTTGGAATCATGCCCTTTTTCATTTAACGTTGCACCGTTATAGCTGGCTGTAGGTTTAATTACATTGATGTGTGATTTTACATGATGCCAAAGTTATAATGTGTCGGATAGCATGATACACCATTGGCAACAATCCCTATTTCCGAAACATAACACAACCTAATAGATGGTGGGGCTTTTGCCTTGAGCTCCACACCACAATTAATTACAATATATACATTATGTACTTTTTAATGCAAACGGGGTCAAACCGGGGTATTACAATCCCCTCCCCCTTGGAATAACACCGTCCTTGGTGTTCCAATACATATACAATTTGCACATCAAAATTTCAAAATTTTGCAGACCTATCCCTTGTTCACTCATTTATTGTGAACGTTCAGGACCAAGCCCCTCGACTTACATGAGTTTCTCTTGATGGTTCTCAGCTCTTGCCTTATCCCGAAGCCTAGGAACTTTGTGGCTACTGCCCTCTTTATGTTCCCTCGCTAGACAGTATCGGCATAAATGATGTCCTCTGCACTCCCAACATTTCACTAGCTACTTCATCTTTACCTGCTCAATTTCTTTTGAGTCTTCATTCCTGGACCATTTCTTAGCGGATTGCTTGGACGAATGTCCCATCATTGATCCACCTTCCTTTCCTTTGCCGATTGTTCCCAGAAGGCTTTTCACCTCCCTTTGCAAACCAATAAAGTCTTGCAAAATCTGGTGGTTCATTTCATTCTACCTTTTCTGTATCTTGATCATCTCTCCAATATTCTCCTGGGTCCTAACAATCATTTGAAGGAGACTTCCAGCCAATTCCAACAACTTTTGATCTGCTGCCATGATCAATGTGCACCACTGGATTTCACCTTTCTCACCTGTGAAATGCATCATTGAAATTCTGTTAGACCAAGCATAATATAGGCATTAATATCAGTCAATTCATTGCCCCATTGGCATGATAGTCCAAGTCTTATCAAGGAGACTTTCATATTTTTCATGTGTCCCCAATAGGCACATGAGCTCATTCATGTCCATTCTTGGGCAGGGATTTAACTATTCCAGCATTCATAATTATTTTAAGCAAATAGATACATTCTATTTTCAGTCATACATGCATTCAACAATCTTTTGTTTCCACAATGCATAAATATATATGTATATATATAATCAAAGGGCAAGAGAGAGCAGCAAGAGTTTTTCCCCTCTTTGTCTTGTTCCACCCTGGAACTCACACCACCGTTGTGGCTTTTCATGCTCTCAGCCTCTTTCACTTCACCGTGAATGCTAGACCAATCCCTCTTGGTCAAGACACTTAGTGTCTCTGGTGTATTTCCGACCTCTCAACCATGGGCCTCCCCACATGATTTGTCTCGGTTGCTAGGAACTTCACAGTCTCACTAGGACCTTTTTCATTACTACTCATTCTGAGCTCTTCAGGACAGTCACATGTCCACATGCACCCCTAGGATGCTCTCAGGGTCCTCGTTTCCAGCGATGCCTATATTCAAACATTGAATAAACTAACATGTTTAGTTTATCCTCACCAGTTTTTATCTCTTAAACAAGAGCTTAAAACATCATAACCAAATCATATATACATGCATATTCATAAGCAAGAATTGCAAAATAATCCAATACTTGTCTGTATTGTGCGTTTCCTCGTTGGTCCACAGGGTCCTGCTTCGCTTTGCAATCCTTGGGATCTCCTATGGACTTGGATGTTAGGCCAGCACGCAGGCTGCTTCACAACATCCTTATATATATATAT
>LPNX010919620.1:20179-52191 GCA_001517045.1 Pseudotsuga menziesii
ATCACACAAGAGACCACTCCCTTCTCTGAGTTGACAATCCCTCAGGAATGTCTCCTTTTCTATGCCATTTAGAGAGACCACTCCCTTCTCTGAGTTGACATCCCCTCAGGAATGTCTCCTTTTTTGTGCCATTTAGAGAGACCACTCCCTTCTCTGAGTTGACAGTCCCTAAGGAATGTCTCCTTTTATGTAGAAGGTAGGATGAGCTCAAGTCATTGTCCCTTTAGTGTACAATACCAAACTACCTTTGTTTATCCTGACAACACAAGCAATATAAGCATATTTGTTGGCATTATTGCTCTAAAATTGTAACCATATTTCACACCATTTACTATCAAGTATTGAGACACCAGGAGTGCGTCCACTCCCAGGGTTGTAATCAATAATGAAAAATCCTTCAATGATCTAACATCAGAAAAGTGTGCACCCTTGTTCGGTGTGTATCATGTAGGCCCTATTCATAATCAAGCAATCGGTCCTAATGGAAATAAAATAAAAACATGTTCTCCATATGGAATTTTAACAATCTAACATGCATATTCTTAGCTAGGGTCACAGAAAACTTATCCATTTGTTGTAGCAATATTGCTTTGTTAAGGAGGAATTGGGGCTCCGTTCTCTGAGTTGACAGTCCCTCGGTTTTCCATCCTAACTCTTCTTCACATTTCGTATCCACACATGTCTTATCGACATAATCCATACCATCTCACTCATGTTGCTTACCAAACATGTAGTGTAGATGAGACATTTCCAAAATGTCCAATGGAGTTTCACCCAAGAATTTAACAAGAATTTGTAACTCTGTTTACTACAGAAATTGATTTGCTTGGCAATGAGGTGATCCTCATTGTGGGTTTCTTGTTAGTAGCACCACTATGCCCATTCTAATTTCATGCTTACTAGCATAACATGAATACTCACTTACAATGCGTCCTCCTGACACAATCTTATGCAATCCAATAGTGATTAGTAGTTGTCAGCAATTTCTCAAATCCGAAATTCACAATTCAAACTTACAACTCATTATGCATACAAACTATTATCACAGCCATGAGACTCTTCTCATGAGGTTTGGTTCTTTCACATGGTAGATTCTGGCCTTTGTCATGGTCTTACTCTCATTGCCATGCTCCAACAATCTACTTGAAACTTGAACTTCAATCAGCCAAACACTCGGTAAGTCTTGATGCATATAACATTTTCATTGCTGCAACAATCACCGAAGCATTTTCAAAATTTATAAAATTCCAATACTTTCAGCTGTTAATCACACCAATATTACCAAAACTCATTTACTTCACGCAATCATTATAATACTTTAAATTACAGGGTACAATCATATCATTTATGCCAAAATGAGATGTTCAGATACTCTTTACTTCACAAGCGTATCATTTGTACCACTTATCCCTTCCATAGAGCATTTTCGGAAGCCAATCGATCATAACTACCCTCTTCATGCACTTATTATCCTACATTCATAACAACCCTTGAAATGGTTCCAGAATCGTCATCAATTCATCATTTCAGCCATTAGTTATTCATAATATCCCAAGCACCATCTCAATGCATTCATGCAATGCATCACAACATTTGCACTCATACTTTTCATATGCATCTATTCAATGCATATCCACTCAATGCTACCTCGCATTAACTATGCATTCAAACATACAATGCATGGCCTAACCATGACTACCTCATATAAGATGTATTACTATAATCAAGACTATCAGTGCTTACTTTCCTTGGGCTACTAATCTCATACAGGCATAACATATTTCTATATGAATGCAGTATAAAATTCAAATACCCACATGGTATGATACCTCTTGCTTTTATCACTCCATGCAATTGTCATAATCAAACTCTTACCTTCATGGGTCCTACTTATACCCTTGACATTACCAGTTTGGTTGGTCCTTTGCAGGAGATTGCAAAATTTGTTTACCAACTTTTGATTATGGACTCGTTGCCTTATCCCTTTCTCCAGAGGGTTGCTAGTCACATTCGTCAGCATCAGCAACATATTTAGCTAGGTCCATGTTGTCGTTGGTTTTTCCACTAATGCCAACACCAATGCAATAACTATCATTAGTGGTTCATTATAAATATATAATCCTCAATATCCTATGTATGTAAAGCATATCCTCATAAATTTCATGTATAAAACTTATGAAACGTAGTTATAATCGGCAAGATAGGGTTTAAGGAAACTTCCATTTTCAAGTCCCACATCCTTGCATGGAACTCCTCTTCCACACAACAGTTGCTTTGACTTCATGGTCTTGCTACCTCTAGGCATGCAATTGACAACATCACATTTCTCCTTCAAGCAATCACTAGCACTTGCTGCTCCATACTCAAATTTTGGTGACTTTCCCTTGTTCCTTGCTGGATAAGATTTCCAACGCCTATCTATAGGCTTCATTCTAACCTCGGGTGTGAAAACCACATCGCTTCAAAATGATGCTTTTTACCAAATGTATTTTGGTCTGAAAGGCGAACTTTAGCCGCCTGGAATTTTCTTTCTTTTCAGCCCTGTAACCCACTGACAATCTGCTGAAATCCACTGAAAAATAGTTGGAAGTTGCCGAGAAAATTCCACTTTGAAAACCCAAAAATTTCCTTTGTTAAAATCGGGTCTCATCCCAACAAAATTTCCGACGTTTCAGTGGCTAAAACGTCTAATTTTATCTGCTGTATCGGCGAGTCGCTTGTCTATTCCCTTCCACCATATTGGCCTGTTGTGGTCTATTATTCCGCAACGGCGGCCATCAACCTTTAAAATATCCATGGATCACAGCTTTGTCAGCGGTCGGAATGACAACCCACTATGGCATCGGACACCTAGTCCTCTAGACATCCGTAATGGCAGGTGGCGTTCTCCTTGTGGTGTCTGTGGTTCATTAATCCTGTCGGCGGATCGGAGCAATTATCCACTAACTTTCAGCGATCCAAAACTAAACAGGTCCGCTGTACTGGTGACCCAAGCCACTAAACTTTTGCGACATTGCGGTGATCAAACAGTAAATTTGTCCTCTGATGTGTCGGCGATTGAAACATTACATACCGTGGCATCGGCAGTTGGAGCAACTAACCACTCGCTCATTTAATAGTTAGTTCCATAGTCACCCGCAACGATGGTAATCCAATCAACTAAATCCTTCCGATGTTCCTTGGCATTCCGATCTCCTGTCATTTTGCGACATTTTCGTTACTTATGAAAATTTTTGCAAATTTTTCCCTCAACCATTCATCAGTGACGTCAAAAACTATCCATCGACGATGTCAGCCACTATCCGTCAGAAGGATAGTTTCCTAGCCATCCGCAACGGTGGGGCACCATCCGCTAACTTCCTCCGATGTAGTTGTCGATCTTTTCGCCGCGATCGACAGTTTGATCATCTAAAACATTGGAGGTTCTTTCCTCTAACTTTCGTTGACGTACCGACGTCTGCTTCTTCTTTCTCTTGCCGATCGCTGAGAACCTCGAACTTCACCGAATTCAATACTTAGAAGATTTTCTTTGTTCTTCTTCTCTGCGTCAGCTGCTTCGTCGCCAAATCCTCTTTTGTTTGTCGCCGCCGTAGTTCACTGAACACCCTAGAATCGACGACTGGAAGGACTAGCACTGGTGGAGTAGTTCATTTCACAGCCTCAACAGCGGGCACATCCTCCACTATGTCTTGTCGATGTTCATTGGCGATCACTGCCACTAATGTCCGCCAATCGCCGATAATTTTCTTGCCTTAGAAAAATTTTCAAGAACTTTCACTCCACCGTCGTCATAGGCGGTTCAACCAACTAATCTTTGGCGACCTTTAATCCTTTCCCATCGTCGTATCGGCTTGACCATCTCTTATCCCATGATGATCAAATCAACTGTTCGTTTCTGATCGACGGTTGAAGCACATCGGTCATCGACAGTCGGAGCTTTTCCTCATTGGAAGGCTGGTGCTCGAGGCTTCCGCAACGGCGGGTGCATGAACCAATATCTTCTTCTGATGGTCAATGATTTCGGGCCTTAGATAATTTTTCAAAAATATTTTCCCATTGCGTCGGCTGCCGAAATGTCTTCCTTCCGTGGCATCGGCGGTCGGAGGCTCTATCCGTCGGAAGGATAGTCCTCTAACCGTCCGCAACGACGGTGCTCGATCAGCTAAGCATCAACGATCTATCTGTATAATCTTTCCGATGCATCGATGGCCAAATTCTTAGAAATTTTTCTGAAATTTTTCCTCTGCAGTCTTCTGCCGCATCGGCCATCGAATCAACTATCCGTCGGGTGGCCTTCCCACTAAGTGCTCCGATGGGCTGATAGTTCTGGCACTTAGAATATTTTGTGAATTTTCTTGTCTTCAATTTCCTGATTGCTGCTGGGAAGAAGGAAACCTGCCTCTGTTATCTGATCTTTCATGGCCCATTCAGGCCCATGATGCAACCAGAGCTCTGATACCACATTGTAACGTCCCCAACCCTCTGACTGGCGAAGAGGACGCTAATAACATCAAACATGCAGGAAGATATCCCCATGAACATGCATATTAAGCTAAAATAAAAATATTACACATAAAACTTATTAAGATGCATAACCCTTCATTTACATAGCGGAAGCAAGCATACACACATTCAAGCATTCCACGTGTTCATCATATTCATTAATTAGTAAATATAAATGCAGAGTAAAATGGACAAGAATACTCATCTGATAAGAACTCGTCCTGCAGATTAGTTTTCTTATAAGGGTTTTTACAAATTTTAAGAAAACAAAGGATTTATAAAGATACGGTTTGAATCTTGTAAGTCTTTGCTCCTGGTTCCAACTCTGTAGGTGATAGCGAGCTCACCCTTCAGTTTTACATGAGCATACAAAATGGTAAGCCCTGGTTCCAATGAGGGTTTCTTCCTACATGACGTTGTGGTTGTTGGAAGTTGGTTCTTACAGTTGAAAAAACACGGCCTCGGTTATCTGTTAGCTTAAGTTTCAAAGCTTGTTTGTTAATTGTAAAAGTTTAGAAACCCTTAGAGGGTACTTTGTGCAGGGGTGAAGAAGGCTCTGGTAGCCGTGATGGAAATTGGTTTTTATTTTGTGTTTTCTGCCTTACGGCATGAACAATGTAATTTCTTTCATTTTAAAATGATAGAGCTCATCTCTAAACTCATTGAGGCTATCGACCTCTGTCTAGTTATTTTAGTTTTTATAATAGATTCTAGAAAGTGAGAAAAGACTGTGAATCAGTCAGGATTTGTAAATGATTTAAGGTTTTTACCTGTTAGTAAAGAATAGCTACTGTTTGATTTATATATTTTGCACAGTTCAGTTTGGTTAACGAGCCTGAGCCTCTACCTTTAGTTCTAAAGGTTGTAAGCCACATCTTCCTATTTGATTCTGTTTTTAACAAGTTGTTTATGTGAAATTTTATTTATTATCATGTATTTATAAGGATTTCCAGTGCAAAGTTTATGGGACATTTTATTGTGTTTAAGAGTAATATTTTACTCTGTTTTTGGCTCAAAAAGGGTTAATTAATAAATATACCCTATAGTTCGATAATAGCATTATTTATACTTGGAAATTTCTTAACTCTGTTTATTTAATTTTTCCTTGATGATTTTTATAGCTTGTTTTTAATTCTCATAAAAGAAGGATTAGGGTTTATTGCTGCATACTTGAGAATATGATATGTTTATCTTTCAAAACCTAGGTAGTTGTATTTAAGTTACTATAGAGACTTCTGTATTAGATCAGAGTCACATAGTGTCTGAAAATCAAATGTTATGAAAATGTTTTGAAAATGATCTATACCTGGTTCCTAGATGATAACCTGTTTACTATACCTATGTTTATTTATTAAACTATAAGTTATGTGTTTAATAAATAATACTAATATTAGAATAGTTCTATAAGTAATATGATTACTAAATGTTTTTACATACCTATCTTTTAGTTCTTATCTGAAGTAAATACATTTAATGTAGACATTATTTACTACTTCTTTACAGAAGAATTCATAAGCAAACTAGAGCATAATGTAGTTACATTTTTCATTTAAAGTAAAAAAAATCATCATATTTACCTAAACACCCAGCTGTACTAGAGTACTGCCTGAGCCAGGCGTGGGAAAATACAATATGGAATTCTACTTCTATTTGTTTCTCATTTTGCATATTTATTATTATTTCTAACATAATCTACAAATTACGAAGTCTAACATTACACAGTTACTCCTTTCTTCATAAACCCTAATTAAATACTAACATGCCTGTATTTAAAAACTAGTAAACATTAAACTGAAGACGGTAAATAAATATAATAACATGAATACAAATAGAACCTGTCAATGATAAGGTGACAATAGCTTAAAGAGGTTGTTCCTCCCAACCAACTCCTGGAGAACGCTCAGACAACGCTTCCACAGGACCCCCGAGCATGTTACTAGTTCGTCATAATCATCATCATAATCATCGTCATCATAGTCATAGTCATAGCCATCATGATCATCATCATCCTCATCATCCTCATCATCATCATCATCATACTCATCATCGTCATCGTCATCATCATCATCATCATCATCATCCTCATCATCATCATCATAGTCATCATCCTCATCATCATCATTGTCATCATCCTCCTCATCATCATTCCATTGCAAATGCTTGAAAATAAAATCAAAGCAAATTCTCAACTTAACCTATGCGCGCATGCGTGTTTAACGCATACACAATTGGAAGTGTGATCGCACTTCTAGTGCGTGCGCGTTAGTTTTTAAACTACGCGCATGCGTGATTTAAATTTAGAATTTTGGCAGCCACCTTTTTTCCAACCTACGTGGTGGATGACTTGGTTGCTTTGGTTTTAGGTTCGGGTTTCCAAACCAAGTGGTTTGGACTGTCTTATGATAGAAAACATGTTTTGTACCACTTCTCCTATTTCGTGTATTATTTTGTATATGCCACACTTGTCCACTGCTAATGAAAATTCACACACTTGTGTAACTCTGTCTGTAGATTCTGAATATGTAATTTTTATTTAAATCTGTTATCTTTTTCTATTTTGTATTGAATTTTAAATGGACTAATGTCAATCTAACACAAAAGGTAGGCTATTTGCTTCGGCTATAACTTTTGATTAGCTCACCTATTTAGAAAATGGAAAAGAACCCGCACAAGAAGACACAAAGACCTACATCCTAAAAAAAATATCATTCATTGACTATGTTAAGACCAAGATGTCGTAGACCAACTCTCGACCTTGTCATTTTAGGGCATTACTGACTTCATTAATTTAATATATATATATATATAACATAAATAAATATGGAAAAATAGCGATGTACTAGACACACCTATTATCTACAACTCTATATAAAAATTTTCACAAAATTCCACCATTTGCATACCAAACGAGTGGACCAACACAAACATATTCATTTTTTTGGGGAAAAAATAACATACCAACCTTAGAAAAACCTCATTTTTGGGGATTTATACTTAGTTTCCATAAATAAAAGTTATATATTCCAGAAGGTAATATGATTGTCCATGTTTCATATTCTTACGCCATATTCCAAAAAGTTGTGTAGGTACCTATAATATTTCTTTTTGACATTCATATTTCAGTTTTTCCAGAAGTCCATTGCAACAGTCACGTCATAAGTGACCAGCATTAGCTTTCACCAGCCCCATAATCAACAAGTGATCAGGTAAGTATAAAGAATCAAAATAATAATAAAAATAACCAAAGGTAGAATTACAAGCATAATCACAACAAAGATCAGAATCAGCAGGGCTTTTGCATGATCAAAACTGAATGCTTTGTAGGATATGTAAAAATCTTTTCTCCAAGTCTGATTTGCTATAATTCTCGAAGTTACACATTTTGTTTTTACGAATAAATTATTTTTGAAACTTAGAATTATGAATTATTTCACTTTTTAAATTAAATTTTTTATTCAAATTAAAAGTATTAGTCCTGTCACAAGATGCATATAGAAAATATATATAACAACAAAACAACAAGCCATGCTAGATAGTTTTCTTTTTTATACCCTCATGTCAAAGTTAAGTTGAATTCTTTGATGAGAAAACCGTAGCAAGAACAAATGTTTGATTGAAAAAACTAGTGTTAATCAAAGGTCGAAGGCCAAAGTCCAAAAACCAGGAGCCATGTTAACATAAATGACATACCTGCAATTCACTCCACGTCGTTGAGTCGTTGTCATTCCTAACACAAATCAATGTGACAGGTCATGAAAACATACCAAAGGAACAGTTAGTAAATGTATATTGCCTGGAGCTAAAAATTGTATCCATAATTAAAGAGGAAAGTATAGGAATTCATTACCAAAGGATTTATGAGGCAGATTCATGCCTTCTTCCCAAAATAGTAAATATATCTGCTAGTTGTGCGCATACCCTACAAGAAAACCAACCATATTAAGACGAATACCAATTAATATAACGAAATTTTGTGTGCAATATTTGGCTCGATGGGAAGTGAATATACCTATGTATGGCAAAGAGTACTAGTTAGTTCTAGATGACCAACCCTCATAGGGGTGAACCTGCATTGCACCATAGCCATGTTTTAAGAAATAATCCTATGGAGAATGGAATCAGTATTCATCCTTTCAACTATGTAAGGATGTATCCATTAAAAGTGTATATCTGTAAGAAAGGTCCAATGTGCACAACAGAGCATTCCTCGGGGCCAGGCTGTTAAGGATTATCAATCCCTACCACAAAAACTCAGTCACTTACAGAAATACCTTTGATTCATTCAAGCCTTGGGGCATCTAAGAAAGCTTCGCCTCTCAAACTTTGTAGAGGCCATCTTATGATTGGATCCAATGTGGGATTTTGAATCCAGATAAGCCTATAAAATCCAGATAATGGACCTCAAGTTTCCTATGGCTATGTGCAGAGGTGAGCAGCGTAAGCCAGTCTTTCAACAACTCAATTTTATCATTGTATGTACACACCATCTTCGAATTAGAAGAATCCATATCAGAAATATCTTTCTATAGGAAATTTGTCGCTAAAGCCATCATGTCAACAAACCCTCTTTACTCTTGCGTAATGGTAATTGTTCTCCTCCTTCCATTCTCAATTTGGGTGATGGATAATTCCTTAATATAAAATAGCGTTATCCTCTTTCAATTCTAAGAGATGATCGATAATAATCAACATTTCAGTTTTTTTCATTTTCCAGAATAATACAAGTTCAAATCAATAATTATTTAAATTGCTATTTATTTATTTTTTGAGCATCCTTAACATGAACCTACTTAAGGGTTCAAAACTTGTAGAGAAACAACTATTCAACGCAACCCTCTTCTAACTAGATTAGTTTGCAGTTTTTATGCAAGATGAAATTCATATCAAATCCATAGAATTTATAGATTGTTATGGAATAGAAGGTTTCAAATTTAAGCAATCTATATTCATACCAAATTCATAGATTGAATACTCTAGTGACACCATCTATGTAATCAACAAAATCAAATTTTGATTAACATCATGAAGGAAAATTAGGAAAAAAAACATAAACAAATGGCTAATCGATTATCCTCCTCCAATGAATAATAAAATGTATTGAATGTCCTCCTACTAATTCCCTGTAATTGATCTCCCACATTGATGATGAAAGTGTTGGCGATGGGTTCTACAACAACCCACTGTCCATTTTTGAATACTTGGAGCCCATTGACATCGCCCTACATTAAAACGGTGATACCACGCACATGTGAATGGACTGGTGTACCAATGGTAAGACTTGGATTTGGGAATGGAGGATAGTATACTATATTCATCACTTAATTTATTTTTTTCTGAAAATTCAATTCAAGTAATCAGAGTCAATCCCTAAAGCTTCAAAAATGGAAACCAAAATCCTTAAAGCCAATGTTCTCATCTCCGTAGCATAGTTACCTACAATCTCTCTAAAACAAAATCATAGGTAAGACAAGTTACTTGTCATTTCAAAGGATTATACATTAAAATAAAACATATTATAATTGATTTCCTGTAGGCTGTAGGTTTTGCAGGCCAAGAGTCCATCACTTCCTCCAGAGGGAGACATGCATGGATTAGATAGTCCCTAAAGTTGTGGAATTTTTCTTTACGAACATTGAAGCTCGTAGAAATCAGAGCTCACTGTGTTTGGTCCTCTGAGTAGAGGTATGTTTGATTTTCCATGGGAATTTCTAAGAATTCCTTAGCAATTCCCATCAGGATTTTCATGATTGTATCTGGCACACCATGGTTCACAACCTGTACTACTCATATCGACCACAACATTTTTGGGCACACAATTACAAAAATAATATTTCAATTACTGAGTTATGAAACTTCAACTAGTCGCCTCTATTTATAACATAACTCATTCAACAAATCTGCAGATCTAATTAGCCATAAACACTTAACAAAATTGATAAGGAAATATCCTAGAAAATAAGGTTACATGGCAAGGTTATTCCTAATTCAAGAACTATAGAAACATAAAAAGAAAGCACGGACATGAGGAGAGGAATTGAAGGCTCATGTATTTGGAAAAATCCATCCTCTTCACATGCAAGTCTAATTTCTTCAATGAAATAATTGAATGTAATGCGAGTAATTTCATGCATTTTTACAAATATGTAATGTGTGTTCTTAAGTTCCTTTTGATTGGCATCGACCTGATAGCTTAAATGCACTCGTTGACCAATTAAGGGAGAGCAAAACTCACAAAATAAATTCTATTTTCGATGTAACATATTTATATGAAAATTAACTTTAAGGAACTTTAAGGAGTGATTATTACATAAAGAAAATTAATCGAGTAGTTAGTTTCTCATATCTAGCAAAATTGTTTGATCAATATTGCAGACATGAAATGAATCAATCGATGCATTTTTCCAAGTCTACATAACTTTCTTTTGTGTTCGGGAGAGAGCATTTAGTGGTCAAATCCATAGTAACTAATGTAAATAAGAATCTTTAATAACAATCTTAACTCAATATCTTTATTTTCTATTTAAAAAATAACTTGATAAAAATACATAATTTACAAACTTCTTGATTGTAAATATAAAAGAAGTTAAGAATCTTTTCATAAATATAAGATCTACACCTTTAGAAAATATATTATATCTGAATGTAATTAACTTTACTGGGATAAAGTACATGACCTAAAATTCTTTGTACTTATAGAAGAATAAGAAATGTCCATGTCAATTACCAAGGATTTATGAGAAACTTTTAATACATTTCTAAGAAAGTGACTCATCAATGCAAGTAACAAATAGACGATAATACAATTCAATAACTTGAAAACTATTTTTAACTTTGTTTCCAAGGATCTATGAGAATTTTTTAATGCATTTCTAAGCAAGTGACTTAGCAATGCAATAAACAAATAAATCATAATACAATTCAACAAGTGGTACATAATAGCTCGTCCATGTCACATGTCACTTTATATTGGGATAGTTAAATTGCATTTAAAGAGAGTTGAAACACTATAATATGGACAACCTAGACTAAAGTAAATACAATGTAACATTAACCATCGATCTAACTTGGTTATTGGAAAATGAATATAATGTCAAATTAATGTTGTGTTTTCATTATTGATAGCTTTCAATAGTCTACTCCAAGGACATGGAGGGTATGTAGTGAATATGAAGAAATATTACATTAGCTTTCAAGGTTGGAAAAGAAGTGCACTAGAATAACGAACTCTAAATTTTGTTACTCTTAGTTTTTTTGTTTCGAGTATTTCAAGACTTGCAGTAGTGTCATTTTAGATCCATGAACACCTCTATAATCGATTATTATTTTGTGTTATGTTCTCTAGGCGTTGAATCCATTTCTTAAACAATCATCTTCTTAGTTAATAAGATACGCTAAAATGCCTTCATAAGTAATCAATAACATGAAAGAAACAAAATGCTTTCACATGCTTACTCAGTAGCATGAAAGAAACAAAATTCATCCATGAACAATCCAAATCAAAATATATTGTATAAACCACTTTGCAATTATCATTTCAATTTTAGTAATCATATTTATCTAAATATTAACCAAAATAATAGTTAGTGATGAATTCGAATGTGGTATTTGTAGTTAAATTAATTATATTTATATTTGTCATCTCACACTAATAATCATGTGGCAATTTAATAATTATGTATAGTCATTTAGACATTTGTAATTTTTTATATAAATTTTAATAAAATATTATTTATTTCTAAAAATGTAGTTAAAAATATTTTTAATAAATAAATTAAAATTTTAAGTGAAAAAAATTATACACAAATATCTAAGCTAAACTCAATCTAATTAACAAAATTCAAACCAAACTCAATCTAATCAACAAAATTCAAATCATATGTATTAACCAAAACCAAGAATTAAAGAAAAAGTGAAAAAAACATTAAAAAAACCAATTAAAATTCAAATCATATGTACTAAAAAAAATTAAAGAAAAAATTAAAAAACATTTAAAAAAAAAGAAGTAAAGAAAAAGTAAGAAAGATAATATAAATTTTAGTAATTTTTAAAATTATAAATTTGTAAATATGTATTGACAAGAATTTAAACTATAGAAATCTATGTAACACAAGAGCCACCAATGTCACTGCAATTGTTAGTAACTATTGCTATAACATTAATGCTATAAGAAAAACAACTAGTTTATTTGACCATCTACAAAAGTTTTAACATGCCACTCTTATGGATTATGTAATCTAAACAAAACTTGATTATATAAATGTATGGGTTATGTAATCTAAACATACCTCGATTTTAGATTTTAAATAAATGAGGTTGATTTTATATAAGTGTAAAATAATGACATATTCCTATGTAAAAATTTTAATATAAAGTATTTTCATAACTTTGTTTCCATAAAAATAAATTTAAACATATTATTAGTGACCTCCTTATATATGTATTAAGTGTAATTATACCAGAGTAGATCCAAATCCTAGGCTCTATAAGTCGAGAGGGTCCAAATCCTAGGCTCTATGGGTCGAGAGGGATCAAATCTCTCTAGGTGCAAACCTCTTCTTAGGTATCCATTGATTTGATTCAAACCAAAAAACACATATTTTTATTTAAGGTCCACATATAATATTTTTATTATTAATATTTAATATTATTTATGGCTGACAAATAATATTTATTTTTATTTTTTATTTTTTTAGGAACGAACATTACATCATTTCCCAATACATGGTTTTAAAACCATATGCAAGTCCCTCCTATAACCATGTGTTGTTTAGGAGGCCTTGCACATGGTTTTAAGCAAGGCCCTCTTAAACCCTGTACAATAAAACCATGGGTTGTTTAGAAGGCCTTGCAAATGGTTTTAAAACCATGTGCAAGGCCAACATTTTTTTGCGGATAATTCAATTTATTTTTTTTATTATTTTGTTAGGTAGGAACATTACAACATCTCCCCCATATTGTGTTTTTTCATGACCCACATTTTTTTTACGGATAATTAAATTTTTACTATTTTATTGTTTTGTTAGGTAGGAAGATTACAACATCTCCCCCATATTAGATTGTTTTTGTGATCGACATTTATTTTGGCCTATAATTAGAAAATTTATTTTTTATTAATAAAAAATGGCTGTAGAGCGCCTCTCGCCGCAAAAAAACAAAAATTAATGAAGGGCACACCTTGCAAATAGACATGTAAAAAACATGTGAGTGGCATTTCAATATATTAAACATTTGTTGTATTTTTTTGGAATTCTAGGTAAATATTCCTAGAGCGTAATAAAAACAAAGAGGATATATTTTTTTGTTGGTAGTCGAGATGATATATTTTTTTGTTCTTAGTGCTAAATGTTGTGCGGTCAACCCACTTGTACAATTTCTTTGAGATATTATAATCCATAATTATGGAAGAAAAGAAAGAATAAATTGCATCATCAGCATGCACGAAATTTATAGGTCAACCTGCAATCACCACTATATCGTCTAAGAACTAAACCAAGTATAACAAACCAGCATTGGGATGACAACAAAAGTTAATATAAAATTCACTAGAATCAAATGGTGAGCCATAACTAGCCATCCGTTGGAAGTGCATGACAAGATCACACCATTTATGATGGTTCTTCCCCGGGAAGAAAACTCCAATTCCTTAGAAATGCAACTTTCTTTTTCAATTTTTCGATTTTTTCCAAAAACTTTTATGTCGTCTTCCCTCTTCATGTGTGGAGTCATTCTCTACGCGTTACAATCACAAAATACGGAGAAAATATATTTTCGAAAAGCATAGGAGTTAAGTTTAAGAACTAAATTGGACCCATTATGGTCTGAGAGCATACATCAAAGTATGCTCTCATATTTTAGCTCATTTATTTGACTCACTAGCATTAAAGGGTATTGCATTTAATTACATTAAACATAAGATCTTCTTGATATTTACAATCATTATTATCTTCCTTTATAAAATTACAATCTTTATTATCTTTCTTTATAAAACTAAGATCTTCTTGAGATTTACAATCATCATTATCTTGCTTTATAAAACAAATTAATCTAAAATAGGTTGTATGGATTTAACATAACGAAATTCCAAGTTTTTTGCATATGCGATATATGTTCGTTAAATGAGCCTCCGTGGCAGGGCATTTTTCATTGTTAAAAAAATTCCAGGTTAGTTCTCTTTATGTCAAATCTTTCAGCATGGTGAGGCCTTGTGATTATCTTGAGATACTTTTATCCTTTACTTAATATTACACCAGCATTACTAATTCATCGTCTTTTGAGTTTACAAATTATTATTTTTTCAGTCATTTCAAGTCTTTAACTTGGTTGTTTTCTTTGACTATATTTTAAAGTGATATTGTCTTTCATTGTGCAAGTGATATTTCTACTTCATACATACAAAAGTCATATGCTCTTTGTTTCACTTAAAACAAAATATAAAGTTTTTAAAGTTATTTTTTAAATTATTTTAAATTAATTATTTTATGTTTTGGCTTAAAACAAAATATAAAAAAAAAAAAGTTTCCTCCACTATTTCACTATTTGGTAAGCTTACTACTACCTACCTTACTTCATCTATTTTTAAAATAATTTTTTTATGTTTTAGCTTAAAACAAAATATAAAAAAATATAAAGTTCCCTCCACTATCCCTTACATTTCTCTAACTTTGGTTGATATGAAATGCAATTGATAATTCTACCTTGGGTTTTTCATAGCATGAGTTTGATGTGAGCAGATCTCTTTTTATTCTTTGCTTTAATCTGTCTTCCATCTGATCAGTGTCATTAGTAAGGGCCAAAAATACTTGGCATGTGGCAGAGTATTAAATGTTGTCGTAACAGCAATATAGACCATTGGATCTCAAAGGGTTAAGATCCAATGGTCTACAAATCTGTTGCAACAACATTTAATAGTCTTCAGAATGCTATGTATTTTTCACTATTTGTAAGTGGATATTTCTACACGTTTTCCTTTATATAATTTTAAAGCTCTGAGTGACATCAAAGTTTCAGTTAAAACAGGAAGGACCTCAAAGTTTAGTAACCCATCCCACATGTCCGCCAAGAATGTGAGCCAGCACCCACATCTGTTCAATCACACGTTTCATTTGATTTGATCAATTGCTATGAAATAAGGTTAAAACCCAAGAAAATTGAAAAAAATAAAAAGGTCCCCGGTGCATTAACGTGCATGAAGACGTGTTGGGGCCTAGGAATTCGCAGGAAACAACAGTAAGGGATTCTCCCCAATCAACGTTCCCAACTAGCCCGTTGACTGTTTGGTATAGGGAATCCGTCCGGTTTACGGTCTGGCTACCGTAGGTCAAGGTAACAAACTAAGGGTTTACCGGTTGCGGCCCGGTCCACCGAGTTTTTTGTATTTTGACTTGAAGATGAAATGCAAGTGCCTAACTAAATGCAAGGTGATCAGAATGCCGGGAACGGTCACAATGTGATGCACAAGTTCTTACCTCTCGTCTTAGACTCACCAGCAGCCCAGTCATATACAAAATTAAACTAACTATCTAATCTATCCCTAGGGAGCAAGATTATCATTTCAGGTGAGTAATACATTTCATACATGCACTAAGAAGAGTTCCAGATAGCTGATACTTCTTTCAAAACACATGAACAATCACAGATATTTAAACAACCAAGTAGCCAATTTCTTTATGAACAACATTTATTATTCATAGTGGAAAAATCCCCACAAGATACTGAAGAACATTCAACAAGAACATAAGTTCGGCAAATTAAATACTCTTACAGTAAATGAACCACAGTTGAAAACGAAATAGTTCCTCTTCAGCATTATTCACTGAGTTCCATTGATACATCCCACTTTTACTCTCTCCAACAGGTAAAATTGCAGTTTTCTTTGCAAAACGAAGTAGTTCCTCTTACAAACAAACATTTACAAAATATTCCAGGGGAAAAAGCCCCTTCTAATTCCTATCTTCGAATATTTAAACTACCATAGCCGACCCTTCGGGCTCCACCTAAACGTGTGACCTTCCAGTTCCCCAAACGTTTTCGGTCCTCCATCTTTCTGCGCACATTCATGATTGGTTGGGTAACTGCCGGCGTTTCAGAACTCCGCGTTTGCTTTTAAACGGTCCGTATTCCTCCACGCCGAGTCATTTTGACCGATCTTCTGTGCTTACCTGCAATTGATCGACGAGTATCATTCACTGGAATTACGTTAAAAACAAAAGAGCAAGATCTACTCATGAAACAACTATCGCGCAAGGAAAATATCATGTGCCGATACCACTACCTCGACCATAGCGGGAAACTTACTAGCGGTCCAACAATACTCACGTTGGAAGGATGGACCACTCCGCAGGCGGGAAACACTCATAAATCGGACGTCGGAAGGATAGTGCATCGGAAGCTAAACGGTTTATCCATCCGCAATGGCAGACGAGGCAAAGGCTGAAACCAAGCAACGAGAGCGGGAGGAGTCTTAGTCGGATGTCGGCAGATATTCAAATCGGAAGTTAAAAGGATCTCCCAGCCGCAACGGCGGACAAGTCAGGGCCACGGGAAAGCGGTTGAAGGTTAGAAAGAATCGGACGTTAGAGAGAAATAGACTTCGGACACTAAACCACTCTAGGCGCCGCAACGACGGTAGGCACAAAACAAAAAAAAACAGCCGATTTGACAGAAAAACTCAAGCGTTCGAAAGTCTCTAAAAGATTAACGGCAGTCAAAGTCCATTATACTTTCAAGTCGACAATCCATCAAAAAATAGTTAGCCATCTTAAACTTAACTCTGCGACTCGCTGCAAAGTTTGAGCACGCACAAATTGTAAGAACAAGCTGCGTGAAAAATGTTCAAAACATCAACACTTAAAGCGTGGCCGAAGAAACATCAAGGATGAAACAACCTGCAGTGATACTTAGTTATGAGGAGGGACCCAAAATTTTACGAGATTTGGGGAGAAACGTTGCGGTAGCAACGAATGGCGATTACCTGGGGAACCTAGATATCTGGGTGATTATACTTTTAGCAACAGACTGTGTAACAAGAATGCATCTAATGAATTCTTCCAGCCATATGGATTTCTCAACCGACAGAAGTGTGTACCTTAATCATTGATGATAGTCCACTTTGTGGGGGGGGGGGGAAACCAAGACCTTTAATTCTAGATAACTCTACTGAGGCCAAAAATGAGTTCATTATTAATTATGTCTTTAGGTAGCTGACAGCGTGGACACCACAGGATTGTAGCAGATGGTAAATAGTAGTATTCGTTTGTTCCTTGTTCCCATGCCATTTTAGCACTTTTGTGCTTTTCAGGACTTTTGTACCTTTTATCTGAGTCCTCCTGCTCGCCTTTCTTACTGAATTTTAATTTAGGATCCTCTATCCCATGGTGTCCTTTTGTGTGAGTGGTGTATTTCAAGTTTCAGCTCACAGACGGAGAGGATCTTTTGGCAATTTAGTACTTATGATTCAGCTTTTGTTTTGATGTATGATACTGTCGAAGGAGTTTCAACTCTTTTTTGCATTTTGGCATTTACTTATCGGCATGGGATCATTTATATTTAACATACTGTTCACCTTTCTCTTTTCCATGGGTACCTGTTATCGCTCCTGAGAACATTTTAAGTGTGAGGTGGATGGAGCCTCAACATAGTATTCCAGACTCCTCGGATCTGGTTTATTTCACAGGGGTTAAGTAGGACTTCAATGCACACAGAGTTCTTCGAGAAAACTGCTATACTGGAAGAAATTCTTTCATTTAAATAGCAATACACAGTCTGATACCAAACGTTTATCAAACCCAAACATTTCGGATGTACCCCAAGCAACTGTAGGCTTGCTCCCATTATTGAAATCAATGAAACAAGCTGAAAAGAACTCAACAAAAACCAACCAAAACATGACTCAAAAGACAACCGGGTGAATTATTTATATACAAGACAGAAAAGATCAAGCAAACTCAAGAAAAATAAGGTTTGAGGACCAAACCGTTCACTGGTAGGTTCTCCTCCCACCCTTGCAGATCTTGCAACTTGTAAGTAGAAGGACCGAGCTTGGCTGCAATATGAAAAGGGCCTACCCACAACTGCTGGAACTTGGTATGTTTTCCTTTCTCATCATGGGGGTGACCCCATTTGAGGACTAAGTCTCCTACTTCAAAGTCTTTGGTCCCAGCTTTATGCTTGACAAACCATCTCTTGACTGACTCTTGCTGTTGTTTAAAACGTTCTTTGGCTTTAGATCTGGCCTCCTCTGCTTTCAGGAGATTATAAATTCTTATTTGTAAAATTTTGTCATCCGACCCCCTAGACTCCTGAGCTAGAATGGAAGATGGTAACATGATATTGGGAGGCAGGATGGCTTCCTTACCGTACACAAGGGTATAGGGTGACACTCCTATTGCAGACTTAGGGGTGACTCTGTTAGCCCACAGGACGTTGGGTAAGGCTGAGTGCCAACCTCTATGGTTTTCTACGACAGTCTTCTTCAGGATTCTAATGAGGTTTTTGTTAGAGGATTCAGCCAGGCCATTCCCTTGCGGATAGTAGTTAGCAGAATAACGTAATTTTTTCCCTTTATCATGAGCAAATGCAGTCAATTTAATTGATGAAAAGTATTTTGCATTATCAAAAACTAACGAAAGTGGAACTCTAAACCTGGTCATGATATGATCTTGTAGGAAGCTAATGACTTCATCTTCGTTTATCTTGCGTAGTGGGATAGCTTCGACCCAGCGAGTGAAATAATTAGTCGCAGTAAGAATGTACTTGTGTAGCAGGGAAGAATTTGGTTTGATTTCTCCAATAATGTCTAGCCCCCATTGCTCAAATGGTTCTGTGATCATAACAGGTTTTAGGGGCGCTGCTGCCTTCCACCACACCTTTGACAAATATCACATTTGTTGACATGTGCGTGTGCATCCTTGAAAAGCGTGGGCTAGTAGTAACCGACCCTAAGGATTTTGTGGGCTGTAGTGTCGCCTAAATAATGTCCCCCAGCCGGACCATCATGTAATTCTGTCATTACTTTCTTTGCATCTTCATTTTCTAAACATCTGAGGAGAACCCCTTCATAGTTTTTTCTGAATAATACACCTTCCACGATTTGATATGAAGCTGATTTCAGTCGTAGCGCCTTTCTTTGTTTAGAGTTCCAATGTTCCGGCAACAGTCCTGATTAGAGATAATGTACAAGGTATCTATACCAAGACTCAGGAGCTGTAAACAAAGGACATACATCCATTACATGCAATTCAGCTTCATCTTCCCATGCTTGTTCTTCGTTGTTTATGCTTTCAGTCATCAATTTGCATAACCCCTGACCTTTCACTATAGTGGCTGGCTTGAATTCAAGGTCGTACTCTTGAAGAGCTGTTACCCAGTTTCCTCTTCTTTCTCCTAACTCTTTCTAAATGAGGAGGGATCTTACAGCTGGGTAAGGGACTATTACCTTGGTTCAATTTTTTAATATATAAGGCCTGAATTGCTTCACTGCCTTAAACACCGCGTAAGCTTGCTTATCAATGGCTGGGTAGTTTAATTCAGCCCCTTGTAGCCCAGTGCTCATAAAAGAGATTGGGAATTCATCACCCCCATCCTCCTTTTGCGTAAGCACAGTTGCCAATGAATCATCAGATGCAAATGTATACATAATAAAATCTTTATCAAAGTCTGGGCTCTTCTGGGAAGGGGCATGTGCAACAGCAGTCTTGATTTTACTGAAAGCATTCTTTTCAATTTCAGTCCACTTAAATTGTGCATTTTGCTTGACCATCTATTGCAGTGGCTTAACAGTCTGGGTAAAATCAGGCACAAATCTTCTTACAAAATTTATGGTTCCCATAAACGATTGCATTCCCTTTTTATTATGTGGCATAGGGATTTGCTCAATGGCCTTAATTCTTTCTGGGTCTATAGATATTCCTCTTTTTGAAACTATGTGGCCTAGCAACTTGCCCTTTGTGACTGCGAATACGCACTTCTTAGGATTGAGGGAGATGCCATATTTTCGGTAGCGTTCGAAGATTTGCTTTAGGTGAAAAGCGTGTTATCCCCTTTTCTTCGAAAATATTGTAATGTCATCCAGGTATACTACAGCACTTCGTCCAATCAGTCCACGGAAGGCTATGTCCATAGCTCTCTGAAAGGTCGCTCTAGCATTAATCAGTCCAAAGGGCATCCTTCTATAGGAAAAAGTTCCCCATTTGGTCCTGAATGTTGTCTTTAATCTATCCTCTTCGGCTACCAATACTTGATTGTAGCTATAGAAACCGTCTAATAATGAAAACAATTCAGAACCAGAGACCATCTGTAGCAATTGTTCCATGGGGGGTACCGGATAGTTGTCTTTATCTGAGGCGCGGTTTAAGTTTCTGAAGTCCACGCACAGTCTGATCTCTCCTAACTTCTTTCTGACTGGTACCAGATTTGATACCCACTCTGAGTGTCTGACTTTAAAAATGATTCTGGCATCCAATAATTTCTTTACCTCACTTTGGATCAGCGGTTCCAGTTTTGGATGCATTTCCTTAAGGGCTGCTGATATGGCTTGACTCCCGCCTTGATGGGAACAACGTGTTTAATGATGTTGGTATCGTATGTTTTTAAATCTTGGTATGTCCAGGAAAAGACATCTTTGTACTGTTTGAACAAACTGACAAACCTATCCCTTTCGGTTGGTGAACAACATTTACCGAGGTTCACAAACTTAGGATCAGTCTCAGTCCCCAAGTTTATCAGTTCGAACTGTAGGGTTGAGCTATGCGTCTTCACATTAGCGGGTCTTCTGAATTTTTCATTCAAGTCAAACATCTTCTCTAACGTTCTGACCCCTTTAGGGATGAAATTTTCAAATTTCATCTCGGCTTGGTGTTCTTCATCATCGATAATCGCTCCTTTGAATACCTCATCATTTGTTAAACATTCTATGATTTGCTGGTCATCATCGAACACCCTTTGATTGGTGATCATATCCGGTACGGAAGGCCTGAAAAGCAATTCAACAGTACATCGATTATTCGAGGGGACAAGCCTAGCGGCCGAAGTGGCCAATAAATCAGCTACTGCATTCCTAATTCTTGGAATTGAAATAATGTTGAATGCATTAAAACATTTAAGCAGGTCCCATACCTCATTCTGGTAGGCTTTCAAGTGAGGGGAAATACAATGGATTTGATTCCGGATTTGTTTCACAATAATTTCAGAATCCCCAAAAACTTTCAAATTACTTACCTTCAATTCAATCGCTTAGTTGAGTCCCTGCACCAATGCTTCATATTCAGCTATATTATTAGTACACTCAAACTCTAATCTACATGACAGGAAATGTTTATTCTTCTGTGGATCAATAAGGACGCAGCCGGCCCCTGATCCTTCTAAAGTCTTCGAGCCATCAAAAAATAAAGTCCAAAAATCACTAACTACTGAAAATGAATCTACACCTACTGCTAAATCTACTATTTTATAATCAATCTCATCAGCCTGAGAAAATCGAAGGAGATCAGGCTGGGTGTCAAATGTGTCACTGGCCTCCTCCGCTTGATAGTTCCTTGGTTGCAGTTCGAGAAAATAGTTTCCCAACACAGATTCGACTGGTATATTCTTCTCATCTAGTTGAGTAACATTGTACTTCATGTGAGGTTCTCTCAAAAACTTAATCTGATTGGGACTTCCTTTGTACGGAAACCACAGGTGCGACCAATCTGAGGCGAAATATCCATTCAGTTTAGCTGACCAATCTCTGCTTAGGACCAGGCCGTAAGCGTCTGGTATATCAGCCACCACGATGTTAATAACTTGGCATACTTTGTCATTTGATGCTAGACGGATTAGAATGTCCTCCATCTCACCAATTACCTTAACTTCTGTCCTATCCAATTGCACCACCCTCCACGTGGTTGGCTTAAACTGCCCATTGATTTTCTTACATACTGATATGGGCATGACATTAATTGACGCCCCTGAGTCTACTAGACAATTGTGAACGTTATGATTAAAAATTTCAAATGCCAGGAGGAAGGGTGGCTGTTTAGTTTTAGACTTATCTCCAGTACTAGCTTCTCCAATTTCTTCTTCGTCCAGAGGTTGATTGTCAGCGGGCCGCTCCTCTTCTGATGTTTCCAGTGCTTTCAACAACCTTTCTTTCTGTTGAGGTACTTTGCACATTTCAAACAATGGGACGTTTGCCTTTATCTTCTTTAAATCTTCAACAACGTCATATTCAATTTGTTGTTTAATGGGCTGAGATTTATCAGCATTCACCTTTTCTTTGTTTAGTTCAGGCAGCATTCTGTTCTGCTTAGGATCTTGGCTGGTAATAGTGAATTCCGGGGTCTTATCGGCCACTGATTTATCTTGAAATTTCTTTCTGATATTTCTTTGCAGCCTTCTGATCTTTGGGAGTAAAATACTGTCATTACTAACCGTCCCTTGACTTCTAGTTGTCACGTTAGCCTCCTTGATATCTTTGTGTTTTTGAGTGATATCTTCTTCTGCATCGAGTAGGGAGACCGAAATCCATAATTCCATAGTTTCTTCTTCCTGTTCTTTTGTAGAAGTAGAAGCAGGACTTTCTTTCCTATCATCATCATCTTCTTCTGTTAATCTCGAATCCAACATCTGATTCATGACTAACGTCATTGAATTTATCCATTGTGGACAGTTCCTTTCGGAATGAGGTTGTTGATGAAAGGTACAGAAATTTTCCATTCCTAAATCCGTTAGATTCATGGATGCAGTTTTTTGAGGAGGTTGGGGCTGATTATTGTCCTCCCTTTTCTTATAATATGGCCTATAGAATTTTTGGGCTTCATTTTCCTTCTCCAAGTCTATGATCTTATTAAATAGCTTTTGCATCATTTTGGCCATATTTTCCAGGTCTGGAGACTTTTCTTCCTTAGGCTTAGCGAACAATAAGGTCTTCCTTCCTGTGCCTCTTTCTCCTGATTGTTCTGGATAGTCTTCAATACTTTCTCTTTCCGCTTCCACCACCTCCGCTTCTTCATAGGTCTCTATCAAAGTTGGCTTGGCCCTACCTTTTGCAAACATGGCCAAATCAAGACCCAAAGCTGAAGTATAGTATTCAATTAGTACTTTGTCTGAAGGCTTATCTGTTTCAGAAAAAAAAATTAGATATGCTGCAAACCTTTGTGTAAAGCTGTGCACTTTTTCTTTTTCTCTTTCTTCAGTGCACACAGTCCTTTCATGAGGGCAGCGTGAGTCTTTTGGACTGCATACTTACTTCTGAACATTCTCTCGAAGGTATCCCAATTTGGGATAGAGTTAGCGGGCAATCCAAAATACCATGAGGCCGCAGCTCCTTTGAGGGTATGAGGGAATAATCTACAAACCACATCTTCATGTTCTCCTGCCCTTAATCCTTCTATAACCAGATAGAAACTCTGCAAATGATCATCTACTAATATCTTCTCATTGGGGTCAAATTTAGGCAACAACGTTTCAAAGGCTTGAGGTAGGTCATGCAAAGGCGGGGTAAGATTTAGTGGTGATCTGGCTCTCCATGCAGGTGGTGGTGGATTTGGTGGGTTGGGCGGAGGTAAGTTGGCGTTAATGCCTGCCATGAGTAAAGGTGGCGAGTGTGGAGGTGAACCAACAGGGGTGTGAACAGAAGAGCTGTAAGGGGAATCTGGGCCTACCTGATTCAAAGGTAATTCAACCTCATGCAGAGCGGTCTCTACAAGTTCTTCCTAGTCTCCGACCAGCACTGAGTCTTCTACTACGGGACGGTCTTTCCTTTTGTATTCTCTTCTAGGCAATTCGGGAATAATTGGCAAGCCTCCAATCTTCTATACATAAGCACGGGTATGTCTTCTTAGGTCATTAACAATTTAGTTGCGAACGGGATATAGATATTCTCTGTTTTCTTCAAGGATTGAATTATGGAACCCACTCCTTTCAGAACTGTCACCGGTGGAAAAATCTCGGGAAAACAAGTTTCCGCGGCCAGCCATGCATTGGCGGCCCTCCTTCTAGCGTCAAAACTGTTGGGGCCTGGGAATTCGCAGGCAACAACAGTAAGGGATTCTCCCCAATCAACGTTCCCAACTAGCCCGTTAACTGTTTGGTATAGGGAATCCGTCCGGTTTACGGTCCGGCTACCGTAGGTCAAGGTAACAAACTAAGGGTTTACTGGTTGCGGCCCGGTCCACCAAGTTTTTTGTATTTTGACTTGAAGATGAAATGCAAGTGCCTAACTAAATGCAAGGTGATCAGAATGCCAGGAACGGTCACAATGTGATGCCCAGGTTCTTACCTCTCGTCTTAGACTCACCAGCAGCCCAGTCACATACAAAATTAAACTAACTATCTAATCTATCCCTAGGGAGCAAGATTATCATTTCAGGTGAGTAATACATTTCATACATGCACTAAGAAGAGTTCCAGATAGCTGATACTTCTTTCAAAACACATGAACAATCACAGATATTTAAACAACCAGGTAGCCAATTGCTTTATGAACAACATTTATTACTCATAGTGGAAAAATCCCCACAAGAAACTGAAGAACATTCAACAAGAACATAAGTTCGGCAAATTAAATACTCTTACAGTAAATGAACCACAGCTGAAAACGAAATAGTTCATCTTCAGCATTATTCACTGAGTTCCATTGATACATCCCACTTTTACTCTCTCCAACAGGTAAAATTGCAGTTTTATTTGCAAAACGAAGTAGTTCCTCTTACAAACAAACATTTACAAAATCTTCCAGGGGAAAAAGCCCCTTCTAATTCCTATCTTCGAATATTTAAACTACCATAGCCGACCCTTCGGGCTCCACCTAAACGTGTGACCTTCCAGTTCCCCAAACGTTTTCGGTCCTCCATCTTTCTGCGCACATTCATGATTGGTTGGGTAACTGCCGGGCCTTTCAGAACTCCGCGTTTGCTGTTAAACGATCTGTATTCCTCCAGGTCGAGTCATTTTGACCGATCTTCCGTGCTTACCTGCAATTGATCGATGAGTATCATCCACTGGAATTACGTTAAAAACAAAACAGCGAGATCTACTCATGAAACAACTATCGCGCAAGGAAAATATCATGTGCCGATACCACTACCTCGACCATAGCGGGAAACTTACTGGCGGTCCAACAATACTCGCGTCAGAAGGATGGACCACTCTGCAGGCGGGAAACACTCATAAATCGGACGTCGGAAGGATAGTGCATCGGAAGCTAAATGGTTTCTCCATCCGCAATGGCGGACGAGGCAAAGGCTGAAACCAAGCGACGAGAGCGGGAGGAGTCTTAGTCGGACGTCGGCAGATATTCAAATCGGAAGTTAAAAGGATCTCCCAGCCGCAACGGCGGACAAGTCAGGGCCACGGGCAAGCGGTTGAAGGTTAGAACGAATCGGACGTCGGAGAGAAATAGACTTCGGACGCTAAACCACTCTGGGCGCCGCAACAACGGTAGGCACAAAACAAAACAAAAAACAACCGATTTGACAGAAAAACTCAAGCGTTCGAAAGTCTCTAAAATATTAACGGCAGTCAAAGTCCATTATACTTTCAAGTCGACAATCCATCAAAAAATAGTTAGCCATCTTAAACTTAACTCCGCGACTCGTTGCAAAGTTTGAGCACGCACAAATTGTAAGAACAGGCTGCGTGAAAAATGTTCAAAACATCAACACTTAAAGCGTGACCGAAGAAACATCAAAGATGAAACAACCTGCAGTGATACTTAGTTATGAGGAGGGACCCAAAATTTTACGAGATTTGGGGAGAAACGTTGCGGTAGCAACAAGACGCTCGCGGGTCCAGCATGTCACAGTCCATCCAAAGGGATAGTAGTTGAACTAAGAATTAGTAGTTGAAAAGAATTCTGGCCAAATTTGGATAGAATCTGTTTTTGCAAACATTCTCCCTAAGATTTTAGATATTTATAATTAATTTACTTTCCAAAGTTAAAACGCAATTCCGTTGAATTGATTTTAAATTGAAAGAAAATTGGTCAAACTCAAGAAGATTATCGCAGTAGCTATGTCGATAAACACAATGAGTGTACAGCTATACAGTTGATTAACTTAGTTACAATAAACTAAGTTTGATTCACTTTGCTACATCATTTAGGAAAACAGTGAGTGAAAATAATAGCTTTATAAAATGTCAATAAGCTTACAACGAAATACATTTGATCGAGTGTGTTTCATGTTGGGAAACAGTAAAGGAAATATTACTCATAGCTACACTAACTACAACAAAAATACCTAGATTACAACCATATTTGATCCAAGAAATTAACTTCATCATTTATAAAAACAATCCAAAAAATAGATGCAATATCTAGAATAAATACAAGAAATTTATAACCATACATCAATCCAAGTCACCCGCATCCTATATGAAAAGAAACGTCCACAACTCATACTAACAATAGTTTAAAAAAACATGAACCCGTTTACATTCATACATTCAATCTTAAGTAATGCTAAAATGAAATATTTTCAACTCAGTGTTACGATAGCTGCAAGAAAAGTAATTATAAGTTTGCACTTATAGGTTTGTTCCAAATGAGTTGCGTCATTTAAAAAAAAATGAAGTTGGCTTCGCTTCTTAGACAAAAGTATTTATATAAGTCATCAACATAAAAGATAATTCCTTGAACAGTATTAAAGTATTTATACAAAGTATATTTACAAACAAGTTTTTTTCTATTTTCTCTCCATCTCCACCCGTGAATTATACCAGGGCCAATAACCTTTGTATACTCTGTACCTAGGTTTGAATATCAAACATAACTCCTTCAACAAAAGTATTTATACAAAATATTGGCTTTGAAAATAAAAGGGTTTAACTATTTAAACAAAAGATATGTATATACAGTAAAGTATATTTACAAACAAATTATTAACCTTTGTATACTTCTTTGAACATCAAAGATAAGACAAACAAAAGTTTTATATAAAGTATATCTACAAGCAAGTTTAATCGTCTGTGGATGCTCTTTACCATTGTTATTCATTCATTAAATGTTTCAACTAGCTCATATCAATAGTCTTCGATGCATAATACAGATATTGTTATTCATTAAATGTTTCAACTCGCTCATATCAATAGTCTTCGATGCATAAGACAGATATGTGTAATCGCTATTACCACTGGTAAATGCTAAATTGTCTCGAGTAATACTGGCTTCTCATCTAAAGAATGAATTGTATAAATCAGTCTCTTCAATTCCTCGAATAAGGTACTTCAATCCATGGCAGTATTATCCTTCAAATAAATCACTGTCAATCTTGCACTTTACCTTTTCTATCAGTCTTCTCATAAATGTCTTTTCTCTACTATTTCTATCTTGCAACTTACCACCCACAATCATTGCATAAGATACAAACCTGCTCAAAGAACCAATGAGAAAGGTTGAGACGTTTTCTATCACATTGCTAATGGGCTTTAAAATCATCAGATGAACACCGGCCATCTTACCATTTTGTTCTGGTAAGCCTCAGGCAGGCATTTTAATCTCAGCAATCTACATGATAAAAGAAAATTATCTCGGCATGGTGAGCTTCACTAAGCAAATGCATGCATTTCCAGGTATGATCATCCCACGTATTCAGGAATTCGTCTGATTACTATAACAACAGTCAAGCCAAAATTAAATTCACAACAACTGGATTATGGTATCGCAACAACTCTATTATTAAAATAGTTGTAAGTCACAACTGAGTCCTCTGCGGCCCCATGTATTTATAAGATCAGGCAGAATATATAAGCATAATATGCATTGCAGAACTTACTTATAATTTTTTTTCTTAATTATATAAATTGTGTTTCTCTTTTATTCATGGTTCTTTTGGTTGTTGTTGTCATTGAGTTCACTTTCTGGTTTTGTAGGTCTCTTAAAATTGAGCATTACTTTACACTAAGGATACACAAGCTGATAGGTCACATGAAGATATTAATTTTTGTTTGAAGGTGCAGGAAAGAGATGAGGGGATTGGAATATGGTGGAGAAGAAAGGCAATCAGCTCATGCTCAGTATTTTATGTGAATGGATTCAACACATATTGGTTCATGTTGTTTTCAGTGGATAGTTCCACCAAATCCACTGATTACTATAACAACAGTCAAGCCGAAATTGAATTCACAACAACTGGATTATGGTATCGCAACAACTCGATTATTAAAATAGTTGTAAGTCACAACTGAGTCCTCTGCGGCCCCATGTATTTATAAGATCAGGCAGAATATATAAGCATAATGCATATAAGCATAATATGCATTGCAGAACGAACTTATAATTTTTTTTCTTAATTATATAAATTGTGTTTCTCTTTTATTCATGGTTCTTTTGGTTGTTGTTGTCATTGAGTTCACTTTCTGGTTTTGTAGGTCTCTTAAAATTGAAAGCCCACGTGTCTTGTATTCCTAGAGCATTACTTGACACTAAGGATACATAAGCTGATAAGTCACATGAAGATATTAATTCTTGTTTGAAGGTGCAGGAAAGAGATGAGGGGATTGGAATATGGTGGAGAAGAAAGGCAATCAGTTCATGCTCAGTATTTTTTGTGAATGGATTCAACACATATTGGCTCATGTTGGTTTCAGTGGATAGTTCCACCAAATCCAAAGTTTCAGCTCTGTTGGTCTCATAGTAGGCCGAACATGGGCTTTCAACGATGTCAGGCATCATTTCTTAAAGTTCTTGTGCATTAATACCTCTCTGGCCTCTCTTGCTGTGGTGGAGCCTTCACCGCCTTCCATGATGAAAACCCTTTTGATGCTGAAATCACACATTATGAGAACCCAGCTGAGGGATATTAGGAGATGCAAATTACTTAATTAATTCTAGTGGTAGACGAGCGCCTTATGCAGTAATTTGTGATAGATAAACTCTTCCATTTCTGCAAGCGCAAAGCAAGCAAGCATTATTGAGTAGCGCTATATCCTAGTAATGATAATTGCTCACTCCTGTACTAATAATGTTGAGAAGAGAGTAATATTCATTATTTAGTGAACAAAGCATTTGTTTCTCTATATATATCAACATTCAAGCTGGGCAATCTCTGCTTACAAAAACAATACCCAGAAATATTGATGCAATCTTTGGCAACCCTAATTTTCATCAGTGTCTGCTTATAGTGGAAACTTGGAATATTAATTGTCATCCCTGCCCCGTGCTATTTGAATATAATTGTCATCACTGCCTGTGATCTTAACCATGGTTAACAGATTTACTTCTGGGTTCTCTGGAATTGGTGGATTGTGGAAACCTGAAATATTAATTGTCATCTCTGCCCCATGCTATTTGAATCATGGATGACATATTTATGATAAAGAAGTTATTGTTTACGAGGAGCCAAGAGCAGAAAAGGTTGACGATAATTATACAATTGTTGATATCATTATGCCAGCTGCCTCTTGGGGCACAGGAACTAGAGCAACCTCATCTTCTAAGACCAATAGTAATAAAAAAAATAGACAATAAATAATAATTATAATAAATAAATGTTTTAAATATTACCAAACCTTAGTCTAAATTCCATCATGTTTAATAAAAACTATTACAAACTTTAAAAGAATGAAAAAATTTGCACATATCTAAATGAATTAATACTCATTACCGAATTCATATATATCAGCTATATGACATAATAATGCAAATCAAAACCTAAAATAAAATTATGACATTTTCTCATAAAAAATAAGTTTAAACTTTTATTTAAAGTAGTTTTTAAAGTAAGTTAAAAGAATTAAGTTAATGACATTTCATAAAATCCATAATTCCAAGCCATATTGTATTGTATCGTTTTGGATCAATGGAAGGTAATACTCTTCACAATTTAAACCCATGTTGTATTGTATCTATTTTGATAAATGGAAAGTAATACTATTAACAATCTAAGACACAAGGCAAATAACAAGAATTACGTTAATGGTATTTCATAAAATTCATAGTTCCATATACCAAGTTCCAAACCCATATTTTTGTATAGATTTGGATAAATGAAAGGCAATACTCTTGACAATCTAAGACACTTTAATAAGATGTATGATCTTTGCAATAATTTAATTAAAATAAAGTTATAAGTTTAATAACAAATTTAATAATTTTAATCATTTTAAATTTAAAATAAAATAAAATAAACATGTTTGGTTAACCAACATTATAACAATAATGTTGGCAGAGATTTTAAGTTACGGGGCATGAGTAATTAAGTATAGACAGTACAGATGCCCGTAGATGGCATTCACTCACAAACCGCGTTGAATGTGGCCCATCATAACTTTAATAGGAATTTGTAAATTAATATAGCTGTTATTAATGGTTATTGTGGGGACTCTTAATTTGGAAAGGTTTTATTGGCTTAAAAGAAAATTCAAAACAATACAGAGTATTTAGACCAGATTGATTGATATGTAATGATTACTTAATAAAACACTTATTATATAAGTAATCATATAAACAATAACTATAATATAAATATGTTTTAAAAATATTAATTTATATGTTAAAAAGTTTAATATTATAAAAATATCCATAAATTTTTTTTTTGTCAACCAATAACTAATATAATGTCAAAGATATACAGACTACAATATTACCTGCCACACGCAGCGATAATAATAATTCGAAAACTATTTTTAACATGGTTTCCAATGCATTCGGATGTAGAAATGTCATGTATTTATTTCCCATACTTAATCAGAATAATATAAATTATTAATTAATGATAATGCCAAAATCTTCATGCTCATATCCCACTCTTATAGAAAAAAACCTATAACAAGATTGGTTTATGCCAAAAAAAATCATCACAAGTTCACACGTCACCATAGATACGACAAGATAATGTTATATATAACCCAAACATCAATTGGTGTATGCACATGTAAAGTGTTGTATGCGTTACAGCTCTCTATCTTTCAAACTAACACACCATATTTGGTCGAAGAGTAGTAATATGACATTACAAACCCTTATTTGTAACTAGCAACAACCACATTTGTTTGAATACGTCGATAGGCATAAATTTATGCACATACTATAGGGAGAAACATTAATATAAAAAGTATGTGCATAAATTTACGCTTATCGACGTATTTAGACACATTATTAATTTAATGTGGTTGTTGCTAGTAACGAGTGCACGCATAGACATATCTACAAAGTATTAATAGAAATAATATTGTTTATTTAATTATAATATATAATAAATAATATTAAATATATTTATTACCATATTATTTAATTAATATAAAACATAATATACTTAAAATATTATTAATACAATGTTTTTCTATATAGTATATATGAAAAATATATTGTGAAGTTAATTATATCCAATATTTATTATTCACATGTTATAAACTAACCTAATAACATATATGATCACAAATTCATAATGTAAGCTAGCCATAATGTTCCATACCATGTTATTGATGCACCAAGTCAGCATATGTTCATTATTATTAGAATGAAGATGATCGACGTCACAATGTGACATAACCAACATTTTTCTCTATAGTATGTATTGTGTCGCAAAACATACGAA